>SJYT01077641.1:37416-125305 GCA_006410635.1 Cephalophus harveyi
TCTCACATCCATACATGACCACAGGAAAAACCATAGCCTTGACTAGACGGACCTTAGTCGGCAAAGTAATGTCTCTGCTTTTGAATATACTATCTAGGTTGGTCATAACTTTTCTTCCAAGGAGTAAGCGTCTTTTAATTTCATGGCTGCAATCACCATCTGCAGTGATTTTGGAGCCCCCCAAAATAAAGTCTGGCACTGTTTCCACTGTTTCCCCATCTATTTCCCATGAAGTGATGGGACCAGATGCCATGATCTTCATTTTCTGAATGTTGAGCTTTAAGCCAACTTTTTCGCTCTCCTCTTTCACTTTCATCACTTAGGAACTTCCAATTGTTTTAGGAGCTCTGTGTTAGAAATGGTGTGCTTGGTTGCTCAGCCATGTCCGACTCTTTGTGACCCCATGGATTGTAGCCCGCCAGGATCCTCTGTTCATGGGATTCTCCAAGCAAGAATACTAAAATGGGTTGCCATGCCCTCCTCCAGGGGATCTTCCCAAACCAAGGATTGAACCCAGGTCTCCCGCATTGCAGGCAGATTCTTTACTGTATGAACCACCAGGGAAGCCCAAAAGCACTGAAGTGGGTAGCCCATCCCTTCTCCAGGGGGTCTTCCCGACCCAGGAATCGAATCGAGGTCTCCTGCATTGCAGGCAGATTCTTTACCAACTGAGCTATCAGAGAAGTCCATTAGAAATGGTGGTGAAGATCAAATATATATATTTCTTATTATAAATCATAATATCACAAGTATAAATGATATAAACTTTAATCTACAACTTTAGGGGATTTGTAAACATGTGAAGTACATTTACAGCTCTCCAGAGATGGTTAAGGCAATTGGTCAGAAAGATTGAACAGGCCCAAGACTCAAGTCTTGCAGCCTAATGTCTCAGAGTCATGCTAGAGCTTATGAGTCTACTGGTTGTGTTAATAAAAGAAACAGCCCCAAATGGAATCACTTGTACTAAGTCCCATGTCAGTTATCCAAGACTTAATGCCTACCCTAACTGCAATTTTAACCTCTCCCAGGAATGTGGCTTCTAACCAGGCAACCTGGAGTTACTTAAAGGAAGGAAGACAAAAGTGGATTGCTTGAGACAATCCGCTCTGTTTAAAAGCAAAATTCAACTAAGTTTGGAGATCTAACTGACTTTATTCAATGATCTATGAATCAAGTGGGCTTCCCTGGTGGCTTAGATGGTAAAGAATCTATCTGTAATGCAGGAGAACTGGGATGGATCCCTGGGTCAGGAAGATCCCCTGGATAAGTGAACGCCTACCCACTCCAGTATTCTTGCCTGGAGAATTCCATGGACAGAGGAGCCTGCTGCTGCTGCTGCTAAGTTGCGTCAGTCATGTCCAACTCTGTGCGATCCCATAGATGGGAGCCCATCAGGCTCCCCCATCCCTGGGATTCTCCAGGCAAGAACACTGGAGTGGGTTGCCATTTCCTTCTCCAATGCATGAAAGTGAAAAGTAAAAGTGAAGTCCGACTCAGTAGAGTCCGACTCTTCGCGACCCCATGGACTGCAGCCTACCAGGCTCCTCCGCCCATGGGATTTTCCAGGCAAGAGTACTGGAGTGGGGTGCCATTGCCTTCTCCACAGAGGAGTCTAGTGGGCTGCAATCCATGAGGTTGCAGAGTTGAACATGACTGAGCTTCTAACTGTATGGTATTTGAATCAAGAGGCATTCCATCTGGCAAATAGAAAGGTGCTCTAAAGAGTTGTTAAAAGAAGAAGTTTTTAAAGGCAGAAAGATGATGGGACAAGGAAGTCACAAATAAAAGAAAGGATTGTTTCATATAAGACCACCTTCCTTTGGGGGAAGGTAAGTGTCTATGAGGTGATTACCTCACTTGTGCTGGCTAGGTAATTTCACATCGACTGGTTAAAAGTCACGTTACAGGGAGAGGCTGAAACAGCTATTAAGATTGTTTTGCTGGCATAGAGCTTAGCACAAGTGACTTCATTTTGTGCCTATTTCTTTTTTTTTTTAAGAACTCTTTGATAGAAACTTCCTTTTCCTGGTCCCTTTTGCCTATAAAAGCCTTCTGTTTTGTACAGTTCTTTAGAGCTCTTTTCTGTGTGCTAAATGGGATGCTGCCCAGTCCTGAATTGTCGAATAAAGCCTATCAGACCTTCAAATTTACTCAGTTGAATAGTTTTTTAAGAGATTTACTGTCAACAGTAGGACTGAAGGAGACCTCTGATGGCTTCAGAGACAATAAGAAACAGGCGTGGTCCCTGCAAACCCTTTTGCGTTCTCTGTCTCTTGCTGTTTCCAAGGGCCACATATAAGTTCGTCTCAGTTCTGAACTCCACTCTGTGTCAGCCTCATAATGTAATTGGTGTTCCAATCCAGGGCAGTTCAGCTTGAGCTAGCAGATGAATCCAGCCAGAACCCAATCCCCTAGCCCTCTGTTCAGACTATAATTCCCCGATTTAAGTGGAAAAACTAACTCAGCGGTTGGTTTGTCCCCAGACTCCACAGTGGGAACTGCTGGCATTTAGTTTGCAGTTCCACATTTGTTTGAAATCTTTCCCAGATTGCAAGCTGGGAACTGCTGGTAGCAGCTGCGTTCCTCATTTGTTTGGAATCAGTCTGCAGCCCCCATTGTTTGGGGTCTGCTGGTTCAGTCTTTTTTCCAGTCCCCAGATTCATGGGAATTGTTGGTGGGACACTTAGGGACTTTTCTTGGCCAAGCTGCAGTGACATTTCTTGGTTACTGCTGGTGTGTTAAGCTGCACATGCTTGTTTGTCTCTCTTAGTGTAGATGAAGGCTATTGTTAATGGGAAGCTTTGAAGCCAACAAGCCACAAAAACTGATGAGCATTTAAAAGCTGTTAGAGTGCTCATCGCCTAACAGAGAGACTCCCATTTTAGGAAAATTTGGTTATAGAATGCCAACATCAATAAAATTTCCATGCAAAGAGATATACTTGTAAAACAGCACACAATCTCCAACCCAGAGGCAATTCCTTCTAGCTATTAGTTTAGCTTCAAGAGGACCCAAAGTCTTAGCTAAAAACATAACAGGATTTTTAAACTCCAAAGAGTGAAGCACGCCACCTTCTGGCATACCTGCCTATTTTATGTCTAAGAATGATGGTTCCAGAAGCTATAAATACCTATAAAAATGGCAAACTCTTACTAAAAACACAAAAAGCATCTAGAACAACACCCAGGCCTCCCCTATTACATCTCTATGCCAAAGCCTGTGACTGTGTGGATCACAACAAACTGTGGAAAATTCTGAAAGAAATGGGAATACCAGACCACCTGACCTGCCTCTTGAGAAACCTATATGCAGGTCAGGAAGCAACAGTTAGAACTGGACATGGACCAACAGACTGGTTCCAAATAGGAAAAGGAGTACGTCAAGGCTGTATATTGTCACTCTGCTTATTTAACTTATATGCAGAGTACATCATGAGAAACGCTGGACTGGAAGAAGCACAAGCTGGAATCAAGATTGCTGGGAGAAATATCAATAACCTCAGATATGCAGATGACACCACCCTTATGGCAGAAAGTGAAGAGGAGTTAAAAAGCCTCTTGATGAAAGTGAGAGAGGAGAGTGAAAAAGTTGGCTTAAAGCTCAACATTCAGAAAATGCTCGAAGATCATGGCATCTGGTCCCATCACTTCATGGGAAATAGATGGGGAAACAGTGGAAACAGTGTCAGACTTTATTTTTTTGAGCTCCAAAATCACAGCAGATGGTGATTGCAGCCACGAAATTAAAAGACCCTTACTCTTTGGAAGGAAAGTTATGACCAACCTAGATGGCATATTCAAAAGCAGAGACATTACTTTGCCAACAAAGGTTCGTCTAGTCAAGGCTATGGTTTTTCCTGTGGTCAAGTATGGATGTGAGAGTTGGACTGTGAAGAAAGCTGAGAGCCAAAGAATTGATGCTTTTGAAGTGTGGTGTTGGAGAAGACTCTTGAGAGTCCCTTGGACTGCAAAGAGGTCCAACCAGTCCATTCTAAAGAAGATCGGTCCTGGGTGTTCTTTGGAAGGAATGATGCTAAAGCTGAAACTCCAGTACTTTGGCCACATCATGCGAAGAGTTGACTCATTGGAAAAGACTCTGATGCTGGGAAGGATTGGAGGCAGGAGGAGAAGGGGATGACAGAGGATGAGATGGCTGGATGGCATCACCGACTCGATGGACGTGACTTTGAGTGAACTCCAGGAGTTGGTGATGGACAAGGAGGCCTGGCGTGCTGCAATTCATGGAGTTGCAAAGAGTCAGACATGACTGAGTGACTGAACTGAACTGAGGGACCCATCATCAAAATGCTTCCGCAGGGACTGATATCTCAGTTGTAATCAATGGAGATGATGGAAAAGAGATTGTTCGTTAAGGCTCTATGCAAATTCTTTACCGCATTGCGTCAACTCCCCTGAATTTACATCATCAAATTAGAAAGGACCTACCAGGAGGCTTTCATGATTCAGGATTTGCTTACAAGAACCTCTACTCCTGGTTAGGAGTGAGTACAGATGAGGCTATATGATCAGGAATCTCTCCTCAACTCTGGAAGATTTTGCTGAATGTACTGCTAGAGCAATACCTGTCCAACAAAAATCTTTTGACTCTCTAGCTGAAGTTGTTTTAGATTTTCTTTTAGCTGAACAAATAGGTAACTATGCTATGGCCACCACCACCTATCATATCTAAATTAACACTTCTGGGGAGGTTGAATTCAGCTACCTAAGATTACTGAATAAGCCACTTCAAAAGGTGATCCCTCTAAAGACCCCTCCAAAGGGTCTTTCTTTGACTGGTTTGATTTGGATTCCTTTGGGTCTTGGGGACCATGGCTCTGAAGTGCACTCCAGACACTGGGAATTGTCCAGCTTGTAATCATCACAGTAGTCCCTCTGGTGTCCTATATTCTCCTAAAAGCTTTAAATGTGTGTCCTCAGCTGCTAACCACCAAGCCAGTGATCCCTCTAAGACTGGAATGCCAAAAAGGGAATCAAAAGTATGATCGACTGAAAAACCTGTGAGCCTGAAGTCATGACCTGTGAATACCATAAAGATTCAGCCAAAAAACCTTCATGACCTGTGATCATCACAGTAAAAGCTATGGGGAGAACTTCAGAGTGATAGCTGGCAATGGTGCTCATGCCTTAGGTTTTGATCACATCTCTCAGTGAAACTCAGGCAAAGTTTTGGTTTGATGACACATCTTGGGCAGGGACATCTGGGGAGATTTGGAGGGTAACTGCTGTACTAAAGGGTGGAAGCAGAGAAATGGAGTTCTAGAAAGAGTTGAGAAAGTAGCGGAGGAAAAATAATTTCCCCCTCTACCCTTCAAGGTTCCTGGCTGAGTAAATAATAAAAGACAGCATAACAGGAAAAAAGAAACAGAAATTTAACAATATGTATACTTCCTATATACATGGGAGATACCCAGGAAAACTAAGACTTTCTTGACATTATCTACCCACAAACGGACATTTCCCTTGTAAATGGCTCTTACAAAAGGGTAACCTCTGCTCATTTTTCAGAGCTTCTCCACTGCCTGCTGCTTCTTAAAAATAACCCTTATGCCAAAGAAGCATATGTTGGGGTGTCAAGTTCTGCTCCCCTCCAGGAAGGACAGGCTGCCTGAAACAGGCCTGCGCTGCCAAGGTGCAGTGGGATACTGTGAAATCCTTCATTTGGCGGAGCAGCTGGAAGGAGGGTCCACAATGAACTTTCAGAGGGTGGTCCACCGGGAGCCCAGCCCTCAAGTACTTGTTCTTCATTCAAACAGGCTTTGTTACGCACCTTTCCTATGAACCAGAAGGCTGTGTGTTGGGGCGGGGGCGGGAGGAAGCAGCGGAGACACAGCCGTGTGCACAACAGCCCCTGCCTTCAGGAAGCCCACTGCCTAGCGAAGGAGACAAATAGTTAAAGTGGCAATCTTACAACTGTTTCTGAAACTACACCAGCAGACGTTTTGAGAGTAAACTTTTGGGACTGTGAGATGTAGAACAGGGGAGGCGATTTAAGATTAGCCTTGGGATAGCGTTTTTCACTTCTCCAGGTACTAGGGCGAGGAGGGAGTGGTCTGGCACTTACAGGATGAGTGCTTCCAAAAAAGCCAGGCTTGGGTGGTGGTGGCGGTAAGGGCTGGAAACGTCCTGGCAAATGCCCGCGGGGGCCCGGTGGCGGCGGCCCCAGGGCCTCGCGGGGGTCAGAAGTGGGGCCGGGGGTCCCCGCGTGGCGCAGTGGCTTCGGCCAGCCTGCTTCGCTCCCGGCCCCGCCGTGTGGGGGCGCTGCCTCCTCCCTGGCGGCGGGGGGCGCTGCGGCTGAGCGGCGGGGGGCGCTGCCTCCTCCGGGACGGCGGGGGGCGCTGCGGGCCGGGCGGTGGGGGCGGCCCGGGCCGGCGCGGCGAGCGGCGCGGCGGATGGAGAGTCTGGCCGCGGCCGGCGGCGCCGCCTCCTCGTCGGGCCGGGCACGGCGGGCCGGGGCCTTTGTGTGAGGCGGCGGCGGCGATGGTGCTCGGGCCCCGCGGAGCCGGGTAAGCGCGGCCAGGCCGAGGGCTGCCCTGGCCGAGGCCCGACCCTCGTCCCGGCCTTTCTCTCGCTCTCGCTGGGCTCCCTCCCGCCCGCTGCCTTCGGCCGGATCCATCCTCCCCCGCCGCGCGCCGACCCCCGCCGGCCCCGCCGCCGATCCCAACCCCCTCGCCCCCGCCCGAGGTCGTCCCGAGGAATTCCCGGCTGTTTGGGGGAAGGGACCGAGGTGCTCGATGCCCCCTAGATGGAGTGCCCCAGCCGGATCCAACGCCCTTCCTCCCGAATTCGACCCTCCAGAAGGGAGACCGTGGCGCCGCGCGGTTGTTGGGGTCCCTTCTCAGAAGTTCCGAATCCGTTCCCTCCCACTGCCGCTCGGGCTTCCCGGTGCCCCGACCTGCTGACCGTTGGTGTGTGGCCACCAGGGCCCCGGAGATCCTTCGCTGGTACCCAACAAAGCTCAGAGGCTTCCTGGGCTCCAGAAAAAGTTGGGAGTTAGTCCAGTGTGGTGAGGTGGAGCAAGAGGGCTGTGTTGCACAGGGCGAGTCTTGAGGCTGAAGGAGAGGGCAACGAGTCTGGCTTTTTTCTGGTCTGCAGGACTCAGAAAGGGGGGAAAAATGGTGCTGAGCAAGCCTCCAGGAGTTACCTGTGTAATTGGGTAGCTTCTTATCCCAAACCCTATCCCAAGGCATCAGGCAAATCTCTCAATTCTGGTCAACATAAGCATAGCTCCTGAAAAGGGTGGGGAAAAAAAGACCTGAAGAGTATTTAGGTAATTCTAAATACCATAGTTGTGTTCTTTACTTCTCTGGCTTCACCCACAAGCTACAGAGTGTGATAGAACACTATCTGAATGGCCCTGGGCTAAGAGGCAGGTAGCTTAGATAGGGAAAGATGGGAACTCAAGAATAAACAAGTGATTTATTTTAGGGCCTGAAAGAACACAGCAGTAAGAGGAAAGGAAAGGGTAAAGCATATTTTCCCCAGTAGCTAATGGAGCTTGATAATTGTGTTCAAGTATGTGTATGGCATTTGGCCTAGTAAGGGAAGAGAATATACTGAGATAGGAAAGCTTGTATTCAGGAAGAAATTAGGAAATTAATATGAGAAAAGTTTGAACCAGTTGCTCTGGTAATGAAATATAAGAAGGTATCAAGAGAATACTTTGGCTTTAAAGCACTAGCTTCTGTCTAGTCAGGCCTCCAGCTTCTCTTGTGATCACTCTCTCGGGGGATGTGCAGGGAGAAAGGTCGCTGCCCCATCACTTCTGCTGTCATCGTCCCCTCCAGCAGAATGGAGCAAGCGTATGTCCATTCACGCTTGCTCTCTACCTGGGGCTATTGTCCCGCAGAGCTCTTCACCTACAAGGATGTGTTTGGCCATCCACCTTATCCTTTTGCTATCCACAGATTAACTGTGCTGATAAGGAGGCAACTTCACAGGAGCTGCTAAGATGGGCATGAGGATCAAACTGCAAAGCACCAACCACCCCAACAACCTGCTGAAAGAACTCAACAAGTGCCGGCTCTCGGAGACCATGTGCGATGTCACCATTGTGGTGGGGAGCCGTTCCTTCCCGGCCCACAAAGCCGTGCTGGCCTGTGCGGCTGGCTACTTCCAGAACCTCTTCCTCAACACTGGGCTTGATGCTGCCAGGACCTATGTGGTGGACTTCATCACCCCTGCCAACTTCGAGAAGATTCTAAGCTTTGTCTACACGTCGGAACTCTTCACGGACCTGATCAACGTCGGGGTCATCTATGAGGTAGCGGAGCGTCTGGGTATGGAGGATCTCCTCCGGGCCTGTCACTCCACCTTTCCTGACCTGGAGAGCACTGCCGTGGCCAAGCCCCTGACCAGCACCAGCGAGAACCACTCTGGTACCCCGAGCTGTAGCTCAGCAGAACCCCCCCATCCCCTTGGAGAACTCCGGAGGGGTGGGGAGCACTTTGGTCCTGATAGAAACTATGCGTTACCTAGTGATGCTGGAGGAAACTATAAAGAGGAGGAGAGAAATGTTACCAGTGACACTAACCATAGCCTGCAGCCGCTGCCACCAAAGACAGAAGACCACGATGCCCCTGCTCCGTTCACATCCGTCCCCAGCGTGCCGACCCAGCCAGTCCTGGGCACTGTCAGCACGGGCATCCAAACCAGCACCAGCTCCTGCCAGCCATACAAAGTCCAGAGCAATGGAGACTTTAGTAAGAACAGCTTCTTCACTCCTGACAGTGCAGTAGACATTACCACTGGGACCAACTCCTGTCTGAGCAACAGCGACCATTCCAAAGACCCAAGCTTTGGGCAGATGGATGAGCTCCAACTGGAGGACCTGGGGGATGACGACTTGCAGTTTGAAGACCCCACCGAGGAGATTGGCACAGCTGAGGAGGTGATTGAATTGAGTGACGACAGTGAGGATGAGCTAACTTTTGGAGAGAGTGAAAACCGAGAGAATAAGGCCATGCCCTGCCAGGTATGCAAGAAGGTTCTAGAGCCCAACATTCAACTGATCCGACAACATGCTCGGGACCACGTGGACCTGCTGACTGGCAACTGCAAGGTCTGTGAGACCCATTTCCAGGACCGGAACTCCCGGGTCACCCATGTTCTCTCCCACATCGGTATTTTCCTATTCTCCTGCGACATGTGTGAAACTAAGTTCTTTACCCAGTGGCAACTGACCCTCCACCGACGGGATGGAATATTTGAGAACAACATCATCGTCCACCCCAGTGACCCCTTGCCTGGGAAGCTGGGTCTCTTTGCAGGGGCGGTCTCTGCGGAGCTGAAATGTGCTGCCTGTGGGAAGGCATTGGCCAAAGATTTCCACGTGGTCCGGGGCCATATCCTTGACCATCTGAACCTGAAGGGCCAGGCCTGCAGTGTCTGTGACCAGCGCCACCTCAACCTCTGCAGCCTCATGTGGCACACACTTTCCCACCTTGGCATCTCTGTCTTCTCTTGCTCTGTGTGTGCAAACAGCTTTGTGGACTGGCATCTCCTGGAGAAGCACATGGCTGTGCACCAAAGCCTGGAAGATGCCCTCTTCCGCTGCCACTTGTGCAGCCAGAGCTTCAAGTCAGAGGCTGCCTATCGCTACCATGTCAGCCAGCACAAGTGCAACAGTGGCCTTGACACACGGCCTGGTTTTGGACTCCAGAACCCAGCTCTCCAGAAGCGGAAGCTGCCGGCAGAGGAGTTCCTGAGTGAGGAACTGGCGCTGCAGGGCCAACCCGGGAACAGCAAGTATAGCTGCAAGGTGTGCGGCAAAAGGTTTGCCCACACGAGTGAGTTCAACTACCACCGGCGGATCCACACGGGCGAGAAGCCGTACCAGTGTAAGGTGTGCCACAAGTTCTTCCGAGGCCGCTCGACCATCAAGTGCCACCTGAAGACGCACTCGGGGGCTCTCATGTATCGCTGCACTGTCTGTGGCCACTACAGCTCCACCCTTAACCTCATGAGCAAGCACGTCGGGGTGCACAAAGGCAGCCTCCCACCTGACTTCACCATCGAGCAAACCTTCATGTACATTATTCATTCCAAAGAAGCGGAAAAGAACCCGGACAGCTGACTGGGTCCCAGCAGAGCCAGGGGGAGCTCCCGGCGGCAGCCAGGACATTGGTTTTCTAGTGGCTGTTGGTCCTGCCCCAGCTGAAGTTACAGTTTTGCCTTGCTAGGAATTCCGTCCTGTCCTGTGTTTAAAGAAGACAAAAGAATACATAGCACATGAACACTAACTGTTTCTGAGAAGCAGCCGCCCTGTCATGTTTACCTCCTTACCTGTTCTTGTCCGTGGAGGGCTGTGTCTTTGATTCTTTGGAGGCTGGTTTTGGGATCTCATCAGGCAGTTGGTGTCAGCTAGATTCCCTTCCCCAGCCTCTTGAGTTTTAGTTTACTGATTGATAGGTTTTATGCTGCTAAGAATCCAACCAACAGCCTCACTGAACAGAGGAGGTGGAGAGAGGTTTTCACTGTGGGTATTACTGCTGGACCTCCAACCGGGACAGCCAGCTAGGAGAGATTTTGGGAATGTGGTCATTCAGAAAAGAAAAGGCAGCTCACCCTTGGGTGCTGGTCCCATCCCTTAGCAGGGCTGTCAGGGATGAGGGGCCTGCTTGTTCCCGGTCTCTAATCTGCTGATTGGACAGTAAAATCTCTTGGCAGCTGCATCCAAACCGGGGACAGAGCTTTCTGTTTAGGTCTGAAAGCCTTGGGATGAATCCTTGCCGGCCACACGAGGTGTCCTGCAGTGTTGCCGAAAGCAGCAGCCTGGGATGGACAGGAAGGGAGATTTCTCTTTTCCCCTCAGTTCCAAAGAAATGGGATCTTACGGAGTGGTAGCCCAGGATGTCAGGCCTTCCCTGTGGGCAAAAAAAGACAGGGAGCCACTTTGATGTAGTCATCAATCATCTGGCCTCCCTCGACCCTGAGTTTCCTGGTGGAAGGATGGGGATGTCTCTGAAGCAGCAGCCTTGCCTTAATTTGCATCCAGTCTCCCACCTAGCAGTTTTTGGCCTATAGTGTAGATGCGGAGACCCCATGAGGTGGAGGGGTGGATTCTGAGCCCTTCAGGATTAAAGGGACCCGAGTAGCTGGATGTACATTCTGTCTGTCCCAGTCAGGTAACCTGTTGTTTACTTTGTGCTAACTGGGCCAGAGTTTTGGCCGCTCACCTTTGACCTGCTGGATTTATCCTGATCTGTCATTGCATGGCCACCAGAGGGCGCTATTGACCAACAGCTGGTTAAAGCCCTCTCCAGGTGACTGGGTAATGGATCCGCCCAGTCGGGGTTGCTGGTTGACTCTGTTCTTAGTTGCCTTTTGAGGGGATCTTGCCCAAAGAAGGCTTGAGGGAGAGAGCCCTCGGAACTCGCATCTCACAAGGTGGCATCTCCAAAACCCATACTACCTCACCTGCTCAGGCGAGCTCTGGGGGTCCCTGGCCCTGCCCCTGCCCCTCGTGGGACTCAGCAGCACCCCGGGCTGTTTTACAAGCAAGTAGTTTTAATTAACTCACAAAGCCTTTTGGGACATTAATATTTATTTATTTTTGTTTTTGTATATATATTACCCAGCATCTCTGTTGGCTAAGAGACTTCAGGAAAATGAGCTTCTCCCCAGCAAGTAGCCATATTCCAGGGGACAGTCCTGGCCAGATATTTGGGGAACAAGGGCTTGAACTAGGGGAGAACAGGTCAAGCCTTTAAACAAGCAAATGCTTTTCTCTCCAGATAAGTCTCTTGCAGAATAAACCCAGGGAGCCCTTTAGGGAATGGATGTAAACTCTAGAAAGTTGAGGCTTGTTAAATGCTTGGACCTTTTATCCCCTTTCCATCCTGTGGTTGAGTAGGTTGGGGACTGGGTTGAGGGGATAAGATCACATACAGGCCCTGTTTGCATATTTTCTCATTCTTCCTGAAGTTGGGTAGTTACAGTAACACATACAAGTAAACCAAAGCCCTGGCCCTTTTGGACTTGCCCCCAGATCTCCCCCCAGCCCTAACTGATAAAACCTTGGAGTTTTGTGTGCATAGCTGTCCAGTGAGGTGACCATTACTTGAAGGGACTTGTCAAGTGGCCAGCTTTCACTATCAGAATCCAATGAGTTAAATGTTCCCTTGGGACACTCTTGTTAGAAAGCAGTGCTGAGACTTTTCATCCCTGAGTGCTTCCTTTTTTCCCATTAGTCGTTTAAGAAGGAAAGTATGTAAAAGACCACAGTCAACTATCTTCTCAGCTTTTCAAGCCTGAGTTGTTTCTCACCCAGATTGTGGGTGAGGACTGAGTTTTGAATGGCCAGATTTGATAGTGGGGCTACTCCCTAGAAGCCAGCTGGGTAGCTGAGAATGGATCAGTATGCTGGAGAAACCCTTTTCCTTAACAGAGGGTTATCACTGATGCTGGGTAGTCTGTATACTTAACCTGAAACTGTGAAGTTTTCCCTTTTTGCCAGTAAACCAAAAAGCAAATCCTTGAAACTTTACCCCTAACACTAAATAAAAGACTGCACCCCCTGATCCTCCTGAGGCCAAGTGGTTGACCAAGGTGGCTTGGTTGGCTGCAGTCAGACATGTAGCAGGGTCAGTAGCTCATGAGGCTCATTGACCAAACACTGTCCCCCACGTGTCCCCCATATTCACACCTCAGCCCTTCCTGTTTGGTGTCCTGTTTGCTTCCTCTGCCACCAGCCACTCTTCTGCACTCTTTTACTTGAAACACTATATTGTGGCAAAGGGCACTCTAGGATACTTGGTGGAAGGTATTAATTTTATTCTGAATTTAAAATATTTTCAATTGTCTGTTCACTGGGTCGTGTTGCCCTCTGCCCTGGAGCCCAGTTTAGCACTGTCTTCTGCTGGATCATTCCAAGGTTCATTCTGTTTGATCCTTGAATGTCTCTTCTTTTTCATCCCCCACCTTTTTTTCTTGTTCAGTACTCAGGACTGGCTACATAATTTATAGAGCCCTTTGTTTAAAAACTTAAGAATTTTGTGGCAACTAGAGCATTAAAGCACACACAAGGCCATTCTCATCTTTTTTCCTAAGGGAAAGGGTGATACTCTAATGTTCTTGTGTTAGTCGCTCAGTCGTTCTGACTCTGCGACCCCATGGACTGTAGCCTGCCAGGCTCCTCTCCATGAAATTCTCCAGGCAAGGATACTCGGTTGGGTAGCCATTCCCATCTCAAGGGGATCTTCCCGACCCAGGGATCCGACCCAGGTCTCCTGCATTGCAGGCAGATTCTTTACCATCTGAGCCACCAGGGAAGACCCTGTTACTCTAATGGCACACTAAACAGCTGCTTGTGGCCAGAGGAAGGGATCAGTATCGTGGCACTCCTCTGCCCACCCATGACTCACTGATGCTATAGGACCTGCTGGGAAGCTCTGCTGTACCCTGGTGTTTGGTCCTAAAGTTTCAGACTCCATGGAGTCTCTAGTTCATGGCTAGTTGGGAAGAAAGGAGGTGGGGATGGGAGTCAAGAAATAGGTAAAAATTCTTTTTGACATTCTTCTAGTCTATGAGTACCCTTTTGTCTCTAGGAAACCTCTGAGTTTAACGACCTTCTCCCCAGTCAGGTTTTGCTGCTGGTGAATATTCCTGACCACCTGCTGTGCCCTATCACCTTCCAACCCCCAGACTATTCAACTTTGGAAGTGAATTTACACTTCTTCATATACGGACATGATTTATTGGCATGGAAGTGGACTGTGTGCAGAAATCTGCCCATCTGGGAATCCTCGTGTGTTCTTTCCCCTAAATCCTGCACTGAGTGAATCAGGAAGCAGGGCACACAGCGTTTGTTTCAATGTGCTTACTCATGGTAAACTTCATATCAGAATGAAAATGAAACTTTTACTTTGGATGTTTTCTTTAACACCCTTCCCCTGTCCAGTCCACCCTCCCCTCCCACCTCTACTAGCTACGTCTCTTATGAAACTGAGAAGAGTTGTTGACATTTAACTCCTTCCGTTAAATTAATAAGTACTGACCTCCTAATATTTAAGTGTTTACTATCTATTGCTGTAAAGTTTTGTATATTTTGTAAACTTCTTTTCTCAAATAGTAGATGTCTAAAATCGTTGTACATCTGATTCTTTTATATTCCATTGTTCAGCACAAAGTGTGGTTTTTATTTAGAATAAAAAAAAGGAAATTTGAAATGGTAGTTCTTTTCCTATTTGCTGCGGTCTGCTCATCCCTCACAGTTCAGAGTGTCTGGGCCATCACCCTCTCCGTAGCAATATTCTGTTCAGCGGATGCCAGAGTTCTTTCAGGTAGCACATTTCCTTTCCTGTAGCTGGAATTCCCCGGGCTTGACTTGATCTGTTTTTAGTGGAAAATTAACTCAATGACCCAACCTTTTCAGAGGGACCATCTCTAAGGGGAATCTTTTATTGGCCCAGAGAGAGCAGTGGGACTCTACTAATGTCTGGTTGGACCAGAAGGTTGGTCACAAATTGTCTTGCTGGTGCCACTCAACATGACATGGTGTGTCGGAATGGAGAGAGGCAGATTCAGAGAGGGGCAGAGGTTTGGCCTAATTTTGTGAGGTTGGTAACCAACGTTCCCCTACAGAGAGAAGACAGACCTGGAGTTAGGATGTGACATGGTCCCCTTGGTCTCAGGGCACACAGATTTGACCTGGCCCCCATCAGTGCTCAGCAAACACAGAGCCGGGGGCCTTGCTGCCATCAGCCCCTTGCTTGCTTCTCAGGCCCTAAGGAAGTACCTGTGCTATCAGAGTGATCACTGGTTGCCGAAGTGGAGTCTGTGAGAAAAGAAGATGTTGGGAAAGTGGCCTCAGGTAACCTAGAATGTAACATGTAGATCTGGGTTTCTTTGAGGGAACTTCTGGAGCCTGATTTGGGGGCGGCAGTGATAAGGGCACTGGATCTGGGCTGGGCTTTTATGTGGGCACAGGGGAGGAAAGTCTTTATAATACATTCTCTGCATTGTTAGGTTCCTGAACTCCCCTAGTTGAAAAAGGCTTCAGCTCTGTGCTACTGAGCAGCGGTTTGTAGCAGGAAGACCCTTTATATAAAAAGACCCTTTTTCAGGTTTGGGTCCAGTGAGCAGAGGGAGTTAAATGAACTTCCCTTGGTGCTCCTGACAAATGGGTTCATACAGTTCTGGAGCACATGTTTAATGCATCTGGTGAATCTGTTTAATGCATTTCAGATTTCCAAGAGCAGAGGGGGAGGCCCTCCAGGTCAGTGAGTAGCTATTCCAAATTAAACATTCCAGACATAACTGAGCACTTGAGCAGGACAGAAGGTCTCAGTGATTGTGTCCACAGGCCCCTCAATTCTCCACCGGCAGGGTGCAGAGGCGGAGGGCTCAGGACTGGTGGGCTGGGGCCTGCTGTGAGGCTTTACTTCAGTCAGAGCGCTTCGTGGACAAGGTCCTAGTTTCCCAAACTGGTATATAGAGCCCTTTCCAGAGACCTCTGTGTTCACAAGAGGACTTCCGTTCCTGTCTATAGGCCAAGTGTGAATAGAAGTTGCTGGACAGGAAAATTATGAGGAGACTTGGTCAGGAAGAAAGAAGTCTGAGGGTGAAAACTGACTTAGGAGACACCAGGCCTCTGCCCTGTGACAGAATGGAGGATTTCCACTTCCCACCCTCTGCAGGGCAAGACTGAGGGACAGAGGACCTGTGAGTGCCTGCTGCTGCCCATCCTGAAGTCTGCTCCCGGAATGGTTGTCCCTTGATATTTTCCTGGGATCCAGAGAGAAAGGGAGGGACTGGGGGCAGAAGTCTGGAAACGTGCTAGACCCAGAGCTGGGGGCAGAGGGGCTATGAGCGGCATGGACTTCGGGACAGCGCCTCTGCTTGTGGGGGGAGGGGGATCAGGATGGACAAGGAGGAGGGTGTCAGCAAGCCCTTTCCTGAATGGTGGGGGAGGAGAGTCCTCCTAGCGGCCCAGCTGCAGGGTGCCTGTCTCAGACCTCGGCCTCACCCGCCCCTGCTGTCCCCACCCGCTCCATTTATCATCGCATTGAGGATGCACTGCTGGGAAACAGCCTGCTGAGGCCTCCTGGCTCCTTGGCCTCTGGCCTCTTGTCCCTGCAGCCTGCATGATGTGCTGGGAGGTCAACAAGCGCAAACACAAAAGAAAAGTTGTGTGCGGTTCCTGTGGAGCTCACTCTTTCCGGCCGGGGTGGTTTTTGCTGAGCATCTCTTTGGCCTCAGCTCCATTCCCAATCCCAGCTTGCAGTACAGACTTGTTCAGAGATTCAGAGTTGTGTCTCTCTCTATTCTTTATTTCACCTTTTCCCCTGCATCTCTCCCCTTCGGCACAGGGATGGTTTCAAATAGTACAACGCCAAGGATCTGCTCTCTTCCTCCGCCTGCCTCCTTCCCCATCCCCACCTCAATATTTGAAGACATACTCAGTATTGGCCATGAGTGCTCTGACCCTCTCCCATGCCCCCCGCCCCCACCCCAGATCTCTCACCTACTTCCAGCTTTCTACTTCACTGGTGGAGGACACTGGACTCTTCCTCAGCTGGCTACAAGAGACTGGGGAGCGGAGGTGGGTGGAGTATTTGCTGCCTGGAAGTTCAGGCTTGGGTGGTGGTGGGGGCTGGCTGCAGGGGGCTGGATGCCCTCCTTGGTGATGATGATGGAATGCTGGGTGGAGGAGGAGGAGGAGGAGGCATGTCTGCCCTCCCTGGCCTGGACCTTGGGAAGGTAATGGACCACGGCATTGAGGAGCCGGCCCCGGAAGCTCGGGCTGAGGAAGTTATAAAGGATGGGGTTGACAACACAGTGAAGCATGGAGAAGCAGTCAATGATGTCGTAGAAGAAGTAGAGCAGGTGGGCCAGGTAGCAGTGGAGGGAGATGTGGGTGCCGTGAAGTGTGAGCAGCAGCAGGGTCAGGTGGTAGGGCAGCCAGCAGATGACAAAGACGGCTATGTAGGCGCACACCAGCAGGCAGTGGCGCCGGCCCTCGGGCTGTCCTGTCTGCCGGAGCCGGCGGGCCGTCAGCACGTTGAAGACAGCGATGAGGGGCAAGGGCAGCAGGAAGCCCAGGACGGTGGTGGACAGGGCCACCACCATGGCCCACGTGCTGTATGTTTCAAAAGGCGCCATGAAGAGGCACATGGGCTCAAAGCTGTCCACCAGCCGGATGTGGGCCACCTCAGGCAGCGGGATGAGGGCCGAGAGGACCCAGACCCCGGCACACACGGCCCGGCGCCCTCGGTGCTGGTGGCGCTGCCAGGAGGGAGAGGCATTGGTGAGGGTGATGTAGCGGTCCACGCTGAGGCACACCAGGAAGAAGATGCTGCTGTACATGTTGGCATAGTAGAAATAGTGGGTGAAGCGGCAGGAGAAACTGCCCCAGAGCCAGGTGTAGTCCAACGTGGCCTCCAGCATCCACACGGGCAGAGACAGGATGATGCCCAGGTCGGCGATGGCCATATTGAGCACGTAGAGACGCAGCAGCCCCGCACGGGCCGAGCCCCGCCAGTTGACGCAGATCACCAGGAGGTTCTCCACCAGCCCGACCACGAAGATGGCCAGGTAGAGCACGAAGAGGGCTACGCGCTTGGTGTTCTCGTTGAGCTCCACGTGGCACTCGGGCAGGGTGTGGTTGAAGAAGTGGAGCAGCTCCGTCCAGTTGTAGATCTCTCCCACGTCCCTGGTGGGCGCCACGCTGGGCCCAGAGGTGGCCGACATGAGGACTGGAAAGTGCCTAATGGGGAGAGGGAGGGCTGGAGGAGCAAGAGAGCCTCGAAGGCAGCCTCGTGTCCCCAAGGTCACAGGCCACGGGGGCCAGGAGGTTTTGGGGAAAGATCTTGAGTCTGAAGAGGAAGAAAGGGAAGTGTAACATTCGAACCACGAATAAATAGCACACAACTCACTGTCGGCTTTGACCCACGAACAGAAATATTCTGTTAAGGGGTCTCTGTGGTGGGAGAAGCCAAAGCCCAGCCGCTTTCTTCCTGGCGACCAGTCCCCCCAGGTGGGTTCCATCTCCACTTCTCTCCTGGAGCTTCACTGCTTGGCCCTTTTGTGCAGGCCTTCCTAGGGGCTCCTGCTTTGTCTCACTATTTGGGCCTTGCGTGTGGGACACACACACACACACACACACACACACACACACATACCCCACACATACACCCCTCCGCTTCATCCCTGGGAACATCTGTGGATCATGCAGGAAAACCGATCACCTCCAGACCCCACGCCCTACTTCCCTGAGAGAGGGCGACCCTCACCTGAGCTTCCCTGTCGAGAGCACTTCCGGTCTGGGAGGGCCGGTGGGTCTGGACCGCTGGGGAGCAGCAGGGAGGCTGAAGGGACTGTGGCTGCGGAGCTGGCTCTGCTGCAGGCTTCAGGGCCGCCCTTCTCATCCGGGAAGCAGTATCACTGGCTGAGGCTCTGTGGGAGAGGGTCGGGGTTTTTCCTGCCTTCTCCCAATCCAGTTAGAGGGGAAGTCACAGCAAAAGTTCCAGTGTGGCGGTGACAGGGAGGAGTCAGGCTGCAAACATTAAAATCCAGACTCCTGTGGCTGGGTGAACTTACCTCTTTAAGCCTCAGTGCTCTCCTCTGCAAAATGGGACAACAATCGTATCTCCTAATAAGGGTGCTTGTGAGAATTAAACGAGCCATCAAAGTGACATGCTAAAGCTTTATATATGTATATATTTTCCACTGATAAACTGGATTGGAATCCCACTCTCCCCTGTCTTGACTCCTACTGAAATAGAACTGGATGGGGGTAGGAGGGCTAAAATAAATCTGAAAATTATTCAGATACAATCACTCTGGCCCTTCTGCTGAATGGTCACCCTGCCATTCCTCCAGCCTTCATGCTGTGATCTGAGGTGAGACCCTGGAGAGAGAGAGAAGACTGGATGGGGAGGGGACTGTGCTGAGCTTCAGGGAGACTCCTGAATGGGGAGGGGGAGGTGAACAGCATTCTCCAGCCCCCAACCTCCATACTGCTGCAGCCAAGGCTTCTTTCTCCCTCCAAGCCGAGGGGAAAGCTCAGAGCCCCGGATGTGTGTTCTTGGTGAGTATCTTGTGTCAGCTGAGCTTTTTCATCTCGGTTAGTCATTTGATCCCCCAGGAACCCCTGTAGGGAGGAAGGGTGGGGTTCCTTATCCAGAGATGTTGCCTGTCTCACACAAACCACACAGTGGCATCGAAGTGAGAGCAGAGCCACCTGGAGCTGGGCCCATGCTTTGTGGAGCCAGGGGTGTGTTGGCTGGAGGGGATTGGACATATATAAATTAATCGAGGTGAAATCCCTATGACAATATTAATATTTTAAAGTTTACAATTCAGTGGCATTTAGTATTCACATTGTTGTGCAACCACTGTCTCTATGTAATTCCAAAGTATTTTCGTCACCCCAGCAGAAAATTTTGTCACATCCGTTAAGCCTGCACTCTCAAGTTTGCTCTCTCTTCAGTCCTGGCAACCACTGCTCTGCTTTCTGTCTCTCTGGTTTTATGTATTGTGCCCAGCTGCTCAGTCGTGTCCAACTCTTTGTGATCCCATGGTCTGTAGCCCAGCAGGCTCCTCTGTCCATGGAATTTTCCAGGCAAGTATACTGGAGTGGGTTGCCATTTCCTCCTGCAGGGGATCTTCCCCACCCAGTGATCGAACCCATATCTCTTGCATCTCCTGCATTGTCAGGTGGATTCTTTACCACTAGCACCATCTGGCAAGCCATTTACGTATTAAAGATAATTAATATCAGTTGAATCATATGATGTGTGACCTTAGTGTCTTTTCTTTTTCACTTAGCATTATATTAAAAGATTTAAAAAATTGAAGTATGGGTGATTTCCAGTGTTATGTTAGTTTCTGGTATATAGCAAAGTGATTCAGTTATACATATATTCTTTTTTTTTGGACCATGCTGCACAGAGAATCTTAGTTTCCCGACCAGGGATCCAGCCCATTCCCCCTGCAGTGGAAGCATGGAGTCATAACTGGACCACCAGTGGTTATAGCATTTATTATAGGATATTGAATATAGTTCCTATGCTATACAGTAAGACCTTATTGCTTATCTATTTTACACATGGTAGTTTGTATCTGCTAACCCAAACTCATAATTTATTCCCCCCCCCACCTTTCCCCTTTGGTAACCATAACTTGTTTTCTATGTCTGTGAGTGTTTCTGTTTTGTAAATAAGTTTATTTGTATCATATTTTAGATTCCAATTTAAGTGATGTCATATGGTGTTTGTCTTTCTCTGACTTCACTTAGTGTGATGATCTCTAGGTTTATCCATGTTGCTGCTGCTGCTAAGTCACTTCAGTCATGTCCGACTCTGTGCGACCCCATTGACTGTAGCCCACCAGGCTCCCCAGTCCCTGGGATTCTCCAGGCAAGAACACTGGAGTGGGTTGCCATTTCCTTCTCCAGTGCATTAAAGTGAAAAGTGAAAGTGAAGTCGCTCAGTCGTGTCCGACTCTTAGCGACCCCGTGGGACTGCAGTCTACCAGGCTCCTCAGCCCATGGGATTTTCCAGGCAAGAGTACTGGAGTGGGTTGCCATTGCCTTCTCCGATCCATGTTGCTGCAAATGGCATTATTTCCTTTTTTTATGGTTGACTAGTTATTCCACATTTTCTTTATCCATTTATCTGTTGATGGACATTTAGGTTGCTTCGCTTCCATGTCTTGGCTACTGTAAATAGTGCCACTAAGAAGAACATTGGAGTGAATGCATCTTTTTTTTTGAAAGAATTTTCTCTGGATATGCCCAGGAGGGAATCATATGGCAATTCTAATTTTAGTTTTTTAGGGAACCTTCATACTGTTTTCCGTAGTGGCTGCACTAATTTACTTTCCCACCAACAGTGTAGAAGGGTTCCTTTTTTCCACATCCTCTCCACAATTCATTATTTGTAGACTTTTAAAAAACAGCCATTCTGACTGGTGTGAGGTGATACCTCATTGTAGATTTGATTTGCGTTTCTCTGACAATTAGCAATGTTGAGCATCTTTTCCTGTTCCTATCAACCATTTGTATGCCTTCTTTGGAGAAATGTCTAAGTCTTATGCTCATTCTTTGATTTTTTTGTTGTTGAGTTATACAAGCTGTTTACATATTTTGGAAATTAAGCCCTGTTAGTTGCATCATTGGCAAAAATAATCTCTCCCGTTCAGTAGGTTGTCTTTTCATTTTGTTTATGGCTTCCTTTGCTGTGCAAAACTTGTAAGTTTGATTAGGTTCCATTTGTTTATTTTTATTTCTATTCTATTTTTATATCTATGTTTATTGGAGACTGACCTAAGAAAACATGCTATAATTTGTGTCAGAAACTGTTTTGCCTATGTTCTCTTCTAAGAGTTTTATGATGTCATGTCTTATATTTGTCTTTAAGCCGTTTACATTTGTTTATTTTTATTTCTATTCTATTTTTATATCTATGTTTATTGGAGACTGACCTAAGAAAACATTGCTATAATTTGTGTCAGAAACTGTTTTGCCTATGTTCTCTTCTAAGAGTTTTATGATGTCATGTCTTATATTTGTCTTTAAGCCGTTTTGAGTTTTGTATGTGCGTATGTGTGTGTATGGTGTAAGGTAGTGTTCTAACTTCATTGATTTACATCACTTAGCGTAACAGTTTTGAGATTCATCTGTGTTGTAGCTTGTATCTATACTTCATTTCTGTTTATGGCTAAGTAATATTCCACTGTGTGGATATAATGCATTTTGTTTATCCATTCAAAGAGTGGTTTTTTTTAAAAGTCTGCTAATTGACCTTTTTAATTGTGGTAAAATAACATCAAATTTACCATTGTGGCTATTTTAAAGTATATAGTTCAGTAGAATTAAGTACATTCACATGCACTTTTTAAAACTCTTTTTTAACTTTTAATTGGAAGATAATTGCGTTACAGTGTTGTGTTGATTTCTGCTGTACAATAATGGGACCACAATGTGACAATGCAACCATCACCACCATAAATACACACATGTCTCCTCCCTCTTGAACCTGCCTCCCACCCCCCAACCTCATCCCACCCCTCTAGGTTGGCACAGAGCACCGGGTTGAGCTCCCTGTGTTATACGGCAGCTTCTGCTGGCTACCTGTTTTACATATGGTGATGTATACGTTTCGATGCTACTCTCTCAATCCGTCTCACCCCTGTCTCTTATACACATCTAGATGTGTATAAGAGACAGAACCCCCCCACCCCCGGCTGTGCCCAGAAGTCCATTCTCTGTGTCTGCATCTCTATTCCTGCCCTGCAAATAGGTTCATCAGTACCATTTTTCTAGATTTCATATATATACATTAATATACAATATTTATTTTTCTCTTTCTGACTTATTTCACTCTGTATAACAGGCTATAGGTTCATTCACCTCACTAGAACTGACTCAAGTTCATTCCTTTTTATGGCTAAGTAATACTTCTTTATCCATTCATTGCTGATGGACATCTTGGTTGCTTCCCTGTCCTGGCTACTGTAAATAATGCTGCAATGAACTCTGGGGTACATGTGTCTTTTTGAATTATGGTTATCTCTGTATATGTCCAATAGTGGGAATTATGGCTTTCTCAGTATATGCCGAACAGTGGGATTTTAGTGTCTGACTCTTTGTGACCTCATGTACTGCAGCCCACCAGGCTCCTCTGTCCATGGAATTTTCCAGGCAAGAATTTTGGTGTGGGTTGCCATTTCCTCCTCTAGGGGATCTTCCTGACCCAGGGATTGAACCCACATCTCCTGCGTCTCCTGCATTGGCAGGCAGATTCTTTACCACTGTTGGGTCATATAGTAGTTTTATTCCTAGTTTTTAAATAAAACCTCCATACCATTCTTCATAGTGGCCACATAAGTTTGCATTCCCACCAACAGTGCAAGAGGGTTCCTTTTTCTCCACATCCTCTCCAACATTTATTGTTTGTAGGTTTTTTGATGATGGTTTTCTGACCAGTGTGAGGTGATACCTCATTGTAGTTTTGATTTTCATTTCTCTAATAATGAGTGGTGT
Organism: Cephalophus harveyi; assembly: GCA_006410635.1. Classification (NCBI taxonomy): domain Eukaryota; kingdom Metazoa; phylum Chordata; class Mammalia; order Artiodactyla; family Bovidae; genus Cephalophus; species Cephalophus harveyi. Next base: position 60,424 of record SJYT01077641.1, read on the forward strand.
TGACCATTTTTTCATGTGTTTATTGACCATCTGTACACGCACATGTACTTAATGCCACCGTCACCACCAACCATCTCCATGGAAAAAGATATTTTCAGTTTTCTTAAAGCTTTCTCTACTCATGACACTTTTGACACCAAATGTGTAGAGTTTCCCCCCAACACCAACCAGTTTTCCAACTCTCCAGACATCAACTGGGTATTCTGTAATTTAATTCACTTCTGACACCAACCACTGGGAGTTAGTGTCAGACTCCACAGTACTCTTGCCTGGAGAATCCCATGGACGGAGGAGCCTGGTAGGCTACAGGCCACGAGGTCACAAAGAGTCAGACATGACTAAGCGACTTCACTTCACTTCACTACAGGTTTAAGGGCTCACAAGATTGTCCTTTCTTCAGCTGCAAGCAATGAGTTCCTCCAGGTACCCATACTTCTATTCAATGTGACTACAAAGTTGGGGGTTCCCACAATTCCCTCCTGCCAGTTTTCATAATTTGGTAGATTGACTCACAAAACTCAGGAAAATATTTACTTATGTTTACTGTTTTATTGTAAAGGCTATATATGAAGAGCCAGAAAAAGAGGTACACAGGGTGAGGTCTGTCCCCATAGAGTTGAAATACACCACCCTCCTGGCACATGGATGTGTTGTTCACCAAACTGGAAGCTCTATGAACCCCATAGTTTAGGAATTTTTATGGAGGCATCGTCACACAGACATGTTTGATTATTAATTTAGCCTCCAACACCATTCTTCTCCCCAGAGGATGGTGGGAGTGAGGCTGAAATTTCTAAGCTTCCAATCAAGGCTTGGTCTTTCTGGTGGCTACCCCCATCCTGAAAGCCATTCAGGAGCTGGCCAGGAGTCTCCTCATTAGAACAAAGACATTCCTATCATGGCCAGGAGTCACCTCATTAGAACAAAGACATTCCTATCATGGCCAGGAGTCACCTCATTAGAACAAAGACATTCCTATCACCCAGGAATTTCCAAGGAATCTGGGAAATCTGTGTAAGATGCTCTCATCACTCAGGAAATTACAAAGGTTTTAGGAGCTCTGTGTGAGGAACTGGAGGCAGAGACAAAATATATATTTCTTTTTATTTAATTTCAGAGTTTTATTGTATTGCACTAAAGGAACGGCTGGATGGTTATACAATGTTCTCTCTCATTCAGTTTTGAAAATCTGAAGTACTTGCAAATTCTTAAGAATACCTTTATTATAACACCAAGTATAATAACCAATTTCTTAATAAGTAAAGTCTCACAAATTAAAACATATTTAAAATAGCTTTAAATGCATTCTTCACAAGTAAGTCAGCATATATTTTTGTATCATATTCACTTATGCTTAAGAATTAAAGCAAGTATATTATGCTGGTGGAAATACGAGAAAATCTCTCATTCGTGCAATATACAGGGATAGTATTTCAAGTCCAAGGGGGAAAAAAATCCCACTCTTATTATTTTTTTAATGCATCCATATATAATCACCTACATGATAGATAAGGAAACCCATGAAGTTTCCCACAGGTCAGATACATATTTTAAGTTCATCAGAAGCACCTGATATCTACAGCTAATTTCTAATTAAATGGCATTTCAATAAAACCAAAATGAGCCCTATAAGCCCCTATAAACAAAAGCTTCCAATGGACTAAGGACAGTTAATAATTAATGCAATCAATCATTCAAGGGATTATGGCTGTTCCTTAAGGAGTGCAAGTACCAACCTGTCAACACCAGAGGCATCATTTTACATTAATTTATATGTAATTCTATTTAAATTCTTTATCCAAGTATAACATATGAAAACAGTCTTTCCAAAAGCAAAAAAATGTGGAAACATTTAAAAACTAAGAAATCATTTTTTAAAGTAACTGATCAGATTCCATAGGCCACTCTTGGAAACAGGATCTTGCTGGATAGAATCCATTCATTGGTGGCTTTTTGCATGCACTTAACTGGACCAATTCTTCTGAACGTTGTTCTAAGAGCTCACCAAAACATAGATCATGCCATGTAGGTATTAAAAAAAAGGCTAGAAGATAAAAAGCTAATTTGCACCATCCTTCTTTCTGACAATATGCTAGAATATCTGCATTCATGATGGTTGTAGGATCATAGAGTCCTGGTCCACCCATTGAACTGCCAGGGAAGTCCCTAAAATGAGGTTTACTTTTATTTTTCAGACAGTTCTACTCTCTCTCTTTAGGATCTGTTTCTATCCTATGGGCTACCTCTTTTCAGTAAGGAACCTTCTGAGAATTTTCACTTCCTTCTTTGTTGCCTTTGACCCACACAGATGGAGGCTCCACTGGACTGCACACCCTCCAGAAAGACCTTTAGTTCTGGCTTCTGTTCTCTCCGCATGGACCACACATTCTGATCCGCGGTCGTTTCCTTTCCTCTCAAGATTGCCTTTTAGTGGCTTGCTCCCAGGTCTCTGAATCTTCTGTCAAGGACCTCTTTCATCCCACGTGGAGACATCACCCCTTGGCTCCTCACCTCCACCTGCTCCCCAGTCCCCTCCCCAACCCCCATCACCCAACTGTGTTAATTTCAGCAAGAGGAAATGCTGGTGGTTCCTTCTGGCAGAGGGCCAGAGGGAAAGCTGCTCCCTCAGGAAGGAATAAGTGATAGCTCCGCAGTTTTCTTGTGGATGTTTTTCTTAGGAGGGAGGAGGTAGGCAGCTGGAAAGAGAGACTGGAAGGGAGTGGGAAAGCAAGGGGCAGGAGCCAAGCTGGGCAGGAGGAGGGGGCGGCAAACAGTTTCGCTCCAAGCAATAAGAGCAGCAGCAGCCAAACAATTCCTGGAAATTTACTCTTTCCTCTCTCTCCTCCCAACCTCCCCTCTCCCCCGCTCTTTTTTTTCAAAAGTATATAGACAAGACATTGTAATCAACAATCAGAAAGGAAGGAAGGTACCAGGAAGGAGTTATTGGGAGGCACAGATAAAGGCAAGCAGCTTCCCAGGGTCGGGAGGGGGCCAGGGGCTTGTGTCTGGACATTGGAGAAAGGGGCAAGTGTGAGCTGTCCCAGGAATTGCCCTGCTTGCCCGGCCTGTGTGGCCAAGGAGCCTACTTCGTGTGCGAGGGCAGGTGGATTGTGGACAGGTCAAGGCAGAGGAGTTTGGCAACAACTGCACTTCCTTCCCCAACCTGAGCTTCCTGAAGCTCACTGAGTGCAGAAGCCAAGTCTAAGCTTGGAAGTTGCTTTGTCTGCCTGCAGTGGCTCCCCCTTGTCAGGTCAGGGGCTCCCCAGGCTCCCCAGTGATGGATGCGGTCCAGCGACCGGATCCTGGCTCTGCTCAGTTCTTCTTGCTTTCTCACTCATTCTGGAGACGGTAGAGAGAATCCTAGCTTGGGGACCAGACCTAGCTTTGACACCTTGTCTCACCAGTAAGTAGCTGTGTGACTTTGGGCAAGTCATTTTATCTTCCTGAGCCTACATTTTTAAGTATAAAATGAAGATGACGGTGCTTCCTTGCAGGATTATTGTATGAGATACATAACATTGTATATATAAAGCATCTGGCATAGCATGCCCCCTTTTCCACTTGGAAAAAATCTCTTTTTAATGGAATTGACCAAGATCCTCTCCACATTCCCACAAACACTATCCATTTTTCCCCCCTCTAAATTGGCTCAACTGGAGAAGGAAATGGCAACCCACTCCAGTATTCTTGCCTAGAGAATCCCATGGACAGAGGAGCGTCGTGGGCTGTTGTCCATAGGGTCGCACAGAGTTGGACATGACTGAAGCGACTTAGCATGCATGCATGCGTTGGAGAAGGAAATGGCAACCCACTTCAGTATTCTTGCCTGAAGAATCCCAGGGACAGAGGAGCCTGGTGGGTTGCCGTCTATGGGGTCGCACAGAGTCAGACACGACTGAAGTGACTTAGCAGCAGCAGCAGCAGCAGCAGGAAATTGGCTCAACACCACCTTCCTCTTCTATTTAGTTATCCTATGACAGTGTGTTTCTTACATAGAAGGTCAAGAACTCTCAATGAGTAGCAGTTACAGCTCACAGCTACTACCTTTACATTTGCCAGTTGCAACTACTTCATTTAATCCTCACAATTTAAAGAGGTGGGTTCTATGTAGACACACAGAAGCAAAGAGAGATTAAACAACTTGCCCGAGTCACACTGCTAGTAGTAGTTCAGTAAGTAAACTCTTACTATAAGGATTTTTGAGCTGGATGCTGGCACCTAATGGCTTTAGATGGTCTGTGAACTCACTGAAAAGTACATACAAAACCCTGTCTGTTGTGTGAAGTCATTTTTATGGGGCTTTGAGCCTTCCTTGGATGCTCAAAGGGGTTCATGATGTCCAGAAGGTTAAAAAAGACGACCCTAGAAGAGCTTCTCATGGATGAAGGCTAGAATAAAAAACAGGGGGGTAAGGCTGACACTTCCAAGGAGGGGACTCTGCCTTTGGGAGTTCTGGGACATTTCTTGAGTCGGGGAGAAGCCCCTTTTATGGAGGCTGAGAGAAGAGTGGTTTGATCTGTGGAAGGACGTGAGAAAGGGGAAGTGAGCTGCCTTTGCTCCCAGCCCCTTATCCTTCCACAAGACGAAGGACAGCCATTTCCTTTCATGGTTTCCCAAGAAAGTGTGTGTGGGGGTATGCACGTTAGTCTAAGGAAGAGGAAGCTTGGAGAGACAGACAGAGACCAGCAGGGCCCCGGGTGCCGTTCCTTCAGAGAAACCAGCCCCACCCAGCAGCCTCCTGGAATGCCTCAGCATTCCCTTCCTTCACTTGTCCACCCTGCCCCTTGCTTATTTTCCTCCCTCAGATTCCCCCACCTCCTGACCCTTCAAAGCACCTTCCTGGGGTCTCTGTAGATTTTCTTTTCTTTTTTTTTTTTTTTTATTTAATTTTTTATTTTTTTTTAATTTTTACTTTATTTTAGTTTACAATACCATATTGGTTTTGCCATACATTGACATGAATCCACCATGGGTGTATACGAGCTCCCAATCCTGAATCCCCCTCCCACCTCCCACCCCATATCATCTCTCTGGATCATCCCCGTGTACCAGCCCCAAGCATCCTGTATCCTGTATCGAACATAGGCTGGTGCTTCGTTCTTACATGATAGTATACATGTTTCAATGCCATTCTCCCAAATCATCCCACCCTCTCCCTCTCCCACAGAGTCCGAAAGTCCGTTCTATACATCTGGGTCTCTTTTGCTGTCTCGCATACGGGGTCATCATTGCCATCTTTCTAAATTCCATATATATGTGTCAGTATACTGTATTGGTGTTTTTCTTTCTGGCTTACTTCACTCTGTATAATAGGTTCCAGTTTCATCCATAGATTTTCTGACAATCCCTTGCTGATGGCATATTTATTCAGTTTCTACTAACTTGTGTGTATGTATTAGTTGCTCAGTCATGTCTGACTCTTTGAGACCCCATGGATTGTAACCTGCCAGGCTCCTCTGTCCATGGAATTCTCCAGGCAAGAATACTGGAGTGGGTAGCCATTCCCTTCTCCAGAGGATCTTCCCAACCCAGGGATCCTACCCTGGTCTCCTGCCTTGCGGGCAGATTCTTAACCATCTGAACCACCAGGGAAGCCGCTTAGTAACTCATTTTGAGCACCTAATGTGTGCTGGACAGAAATTCCCCTCAAATTCTCTGGTGCTTCCTGAGACCTGACCTTCCTAAAGTTTCATGCTTTTGAAGACAACATATGGATTCTTAGACTCCTGGAGAGCTGGAGTGGAGAGGATTTGCTGAGGCCTTCTGCATTCTTTCCTTTATAATAAACATGAGGGAGATGGAGTCTTTGGGGGATTTCATCTTGTCAGACAAGGTCAGAAATGCAGGGGGAAAAGGAGAGAGGAAGAGGATGTCGCAGGAAAGGTTCATTCATTTCTGTCAGATGCCAGGCACTGCCAGGTTCTGGAAATGGAAGATGATGAGCCTCAGCGCTTGCTCTCCAGGGCTCTGAGGCAGCAGCTCTCTAGCGCCCGCACAAGCAGCACAGTCCCCGCGGGTTCAGTAACACTAAGCCATTGCTTTGGGCTTCACCTGGAACCTTTTGATGACATTTCTCTTCCCCTCAGATAAAGACTGTTGTAGCCCCGAGGAGAAAGGTGTTCAAGAGATTTGGCCCAACTCCAGGAATCCTCTCCAGAAGTCAGGGAATGGTGGGCTGATTAGGGCTCTGCTTTCTGCTAGTACTTCCTGAAACACAAACCACCCAAGCATGCTGCTTGTAGGGTTACAACTTGGGAGCCAGTCACTGTGGAGGGAGAACCACATCGACAAAGAAGTCTTTCTTCTTGGAGACCCTGGGAGCCTCAGCGTGCCTCACCGGCCTCCTGAGGGTGCTGGCTTTTTCCCCTGAGGGGTGGAACAGGTCCCGTCGGTGACCTGAACAGGGACTGCAGCCCCATCCATCAGAGGCTGCAGGGGTGCCGGGACGGAGGTGCCCCACTCACCAGCTCTGTTCCACTCTGAGTTCCACCCCCATTCCTGGATGGTATTCTCCCCCTCACGGAGAAAGCCCCTCCATGCACAGCTGCTCTGGGGTCCAGTCTCAGGTCCTGTCTTCAGTCTCCGGAGCGGGCAGCTGGCTCCTCCTCTCCACTGTCACCCTCATACAAACTGAACTAATTCCTTCCCAATTATTGGGCTTTGAAGTCCTCCGTGCTTGGGGGGAAATTAGCATTCCAGTTAATGATGTCACGGTTCAAATCCCTTTGCTTCGTGTCTGCATGGTCTGGAATCTGTGTGTGTTGCTGGGCAGGGCAGGGTTTGAGCACAGAGCAGGGAGAGGGCAACAGAGCCAGGCGCCCAGAGCCGCGGGCAGGGCGTCCTCACACAGTGAAAGGGGAGCACCTGTTAGAGCAGCTTGTGTGACCCGTCCCAGCATCTGGGAGAAGGCTCACCACTGTCTGTGTCCGCTCATCCCCTTCCTGTCCCCTCTCTTTGCCTCAGACACCCCCACTGCTCTTCTGAACACCTTTCTGGTCTAGGGAACCAGGAGAGATCTTATTCTCTTTTGCCTTCTCCTTCTAATCCTAGAGAGGCTGGGGGTACTTAGTCTTTCAGGAGGGAATTCTGTGAGCTGAGCCAGAGGAAGAAACCTAGTCAGAGGCTAAGCCAGCTGCCCAAGGTCACACAGCTAGTTGGCAGCAGAATTGGGTTCAAAACCACATGTCTTCCCTTATAAGGTATATTCCCTTGTAAGAATCTCCACTAAATCTGGGAGACCCAGGTCATAGACTTCAATGAGAAAAAGGAAAGAATTTAGCTGTGAATTATGAAATCTGGATGTAAGGGTTCTAACCTGTGCAGGTAAGGGTGGGGGTGGAGAGCGGAAGGTGGGCCAAGGGAACAGGGAGGACTAGGAAAGTGAGGTTGGGAAAAGTATTGTTATCCTTAAGGGTTTGTGTTTAAAATGCAATGACATCTATTAGAAATGATGTAAGCATACCAAGGAGCATGCATCGAGGTCAGAGTCAGTCGTACTCACTGAAGACAGTGAACAGGAAAATCTTGGTAACTCCATGCCAGAGAGCCTGGAATCTGGTTGGCCAAGCATCATCACGCATGTTCCTAATTCCTCCTGTCTGTTCACTAGCTAGACTCTATTTCACCTCAGCCTGTGTGTGTCTTCCCCTTCAAAGCCATGTGGCTGTACCTGGTGGTCCTCATGGGCCTGTACTACCTCCTGAGCTGGTACCGGGAGAGGCAGGTGGTGAGCCACCTCCAGGACAAGTTGGTCTTCATCACGGGCTGTAGCTCGGGCTTCGGGAACCAGCTGGCCAGGCAGCTGGACCTGCGAGGCTTGAGGGTCCTGGCTGGGTGTCTGATGGAGCAGGGGGACCAAGCAACTGAGGAACCAGACATCAGACAGGCTGCAGACAGTGATCCTGGATGTCACCAAGACAGAGAGCATCGTTGCGGCCACTGGTGTGTGAAGGCACGTGTTGGGGACAGAGGTACCACCTGGATTTCTTTTGTATTTATTTCTTCTCTCAGTGTGAAGGGGAGATCCCCTGTCAAGAAAGATGCCAAGGTGTTTTCCAGGACTTGAAGTCCCACCTGCCTTCTTCACCTCACCCAGCTGACCCTCTTTCACCACCTACTCTCATCTCTGACCTTGAAGTTTTGCAGCTTTGGGGGAGAGTTTCCCCTGATGAGAATGTGTCCTTGCAAACTTCCCATCTGGTGTCCTCTCTTCTCTTAGCAGGTCTGGGTTTCTTGATGCTAAGTGAGTAGGGTGATTGGGGTGCACTTCCTGGAGGAGGGGAGGAGACGGGAGCTCTGGTTGGAAGGCTGCGTGGTGGCTGGGGCTGGGGGCGGGGCTGGAGTTGGGCTGTGTTCTCAGCCCTGATCGTGTTCTTGCTGGTCACCCATAGTTGTCCTACTTGGGTTTAAATGTCCCTCATTTTCAGATGATGGCGCAGCTGTCAGAACTTGTATAAAGATGGTCAGAAAAGTACTATGGGGTCACTTTCTCTTCCTCTTTTTTTGTTCACACAGTTCTGCCTGCGGTTTATTGGTGAAAGGAAGAACACTAATTTCTTTTATCTTGGTATAAATGTAAAACATGATCATTGTGGATACAGAAAATTACAAGGATGAAAACCAAATTCACCCCAAATCTCACCACCCATGTATACGTACTGATAGCATTTTGACATACATAGTACTATATTTTGCAAATAGTGTATTGTACTTCTTTTCATTAAGAGGAGGTAGTCAATTTTATAACATAATCGAAACATTTCAAAAACATAATTATTAATGATGGAATATTCTATCCTGTAAGGTAGCAGTACTTACTAAAGTGGTATGCAATGGATATGATACATAATGGTTTCCTAGATTTTACTCATTGTGTTGAACATAAATGATGTCTTGGTAGACTTTTCTTTATCCATTTTTCTAGTATAACCATACTTTTAACTTTTTTTGGGGGGGGGGTTTGGTTGGTTATGTTTGTTTGTTTTTGCCTTGTTAAAATTTTTTCTTTTACAATTTTTAAAAGTTGCACTCCATTACACTTATTACAAAATATTGGCTAACATTCCTTGTATGGTAGAGATTCCCAGGTGGTGCTAATGGTAAAGAATCTGCCTGGCAAAGCAGGAGACACAAGAGACATAGATTTGATCCCTGGGCCGGGAAGATCCCTTGGAGTAGGAAATGGCAATCCACTCCAATATTCTTACCTGGAAAATTCCATGGACAAGAGGAGCCTGGAGGGCTACAGTCCATGGGGTTGCAAAGAGTCGGACATGACTGAGCATACACATACATAAACCATGTGTGGTACAATAATATGACTGTATATATCGATTGGGTGTTTGGTGTCAAATATGGTAGGAAAATATACATTCTGAGGGCAGGTTTAGTGCTAAGCAGTGGAGGGACTAATTCTGTGTGTTAATAATTCCGACACCCTGTTCCCAACTTCCCCGACCCTGCTCTTCTGCCCTGAGTTCTGTTAGCTGATAAGTCTTTAAGTTCTTGGTATTTGTCTTTGTGTCTCCGAGACAGGTTTCCTTGAAGCTGGGCACCTGTGAAATGAGAGGCCTGGGGACAGAGTGGCCTCCTATGGGTGGGAGGAGAGGGTGGATTTTTCTAGCACAAAGTGTGAATTCTCATTTGGCGGGAGTGGTTAATAGAGGCAGCCCTGCCTCCCCTTGAAAGCCTACCCTTAGAATTCTCCAGATTCCTGTAGGAACATTGCTCAGTATTGATGTGGGTATTTCAAAACCAGGCCCTAGAGGTCAATACCAGGCCTATCAACATATTTGCATAAACTTGGGGGTTTTGGTTTTTGTTTTTCAGTTTTAAAATTAGATCATAATTGCTTTACAATGTTGTGCTAATTTCTGCTGTACAAGAAAGTAAATCAGCTGTATGTGTACAGACATCCCCTCCTTCTTGGACCTCTCCCCTTCCTCATTCCCATCCATCTAGATCATCAGAGAGCACCGCGCAGTTTCCCTCTAGCTATCTGTTTTATACATGTTACTATATATGTCAAGTAGTACATAATAAAATGGAATATTACTCAGCCATGAAAAGAATGAACTTGGGTCATTTGTAGACATGTGGATGGACCTAGATCTGTCATACAGAGTGAAGTAAGTCAGAAAGAGAAAAACAAACACTATGTATTAACGCATATAGTGTTATTTGCTCAGTCATGTCCAACTCTTTGCAACTCCATGGATTGTAGCCTGCCAGATTCCTCTGTCCATGGGATTTCCCAGGCAAGAATACTAGAGTGCGTTGCCATTTCCTTCTCCAGGGGATCTTCCTGACTCAAGAATCAAACCCAGATCTCCTGTACTATGGGTGGATTCTTTACTGCGGAGCTACCAGGGAAGCCTCAAAATTAACGTATATATATGGAATCTAAAAAACAGTACAGATGAACTTATTACCAGGGCAGGAAAAGAGGCACAGATGTAGAGAATGGACATCAGGTCTGTTTTACCCAACTAATCTGCACCAGACCATACTCATCTTCTTGTTTTTCTCTTTTATCTGTTGTCTCTTTTCTTCCTGAATTCCCCTCCCTTCCTCATTGTCTCTCTCTGTTTCCCTCATACTGATTGTTGAGCATTCAGTCCAAAATGTGTCAGAAAATCTGAAAAAAGAAGGGGAATATAATGTATATACTATATAATATAAAATAAAGTGGGAGGGTTAGGAAATGAGAATATATTTGTATGAGATTGCCTTGTGGATAGTCATGAAGTCAATTGAAATATTGAAGCCACAATGATCTAACACTCTTGAGAAACTCCATGGAGCATGCCTCCACGAGCCACCTCCAGATCCGTTACTCACTTGGCCTGAATGGCATGCTCACTCATCTCCCCATAAGCTACATTCCCACCTTCCTGACTGATTTCATGATATACTGGAGATGCATGAGAAGCCCATGACATCATCAACTTAAAATAAGCAACAAAAGAAACTCCACAATGTAAGAGCTGTGAGTTAAATTGATTTAGTGTCTTCCCGAGGACAATGTCCCATGAAGACAATGTCCCAGGATAGAGTTTATAGGATAACTCTGAGGTCCTGCCCCAAAGAGGCAGAAGCAGCAACCAGTAATTTTGGTTGAAGGATATATGCAATCAAGCATACATCTCAGTAGAAGGTTATTGTTGGTCCCAAGGAACATATATCTCAGTTAATGATTTAAATGCTTTGTTAAGTATGGAAAGATGCAAGATTCCCTGGTAATAAAGAATTTCTTTTGAAATATTTCTATCTGATGGCCTATTAACTGTTTTTCCCAGAGCAGAGTTCCTTCTCCTGCTCTTTGTTGTGAATTTCTTTCAATGTACATTATAAGCCAGCAGTGTAGTGATGAATGACTTAATCCTTGTAGAACCAGGCTGTGAGTGATATTCCTTGCTTTTTTGTTTTTTATAACCCGAGACTGGGGTGCATGGTAGCAAGGCGTTGGGTACTGGGAGGGGAGAGGATGCATGGGGGCGGGGGGAGGGAAATAAGGTGGAGAGTGGGGTTCTCATGTTACTAGGACACCCATCCCACCTCACTCCCACCTCCTTCCCAGGCTTCTTTTGGGACATTACTTAGGAAGAAACATGTTTTGTAGTGAGAAACTAAGATGAATAGCTCTTGTCTGTGTTGTGTTCCTTGATCAGCCTCTCAAGGCTCTGAGCGTTATGGTCCTCCTGTGACCAAGAGGAATCCACATTTAGGGAAGGGTTGAGCAGCTGGGAGGGTCTCGGGCCCCTACCCTCTGCCCATGTCCACCTCTTCCAGTTGTGCACTGGCCCTGGCCAGTCTCCCCCTCTCACTGCAATGCTCATGGGAGATAAAAGCCCTTCTTCCCTAAACGTACTTGCAGTCAGGGGTATGTGTGGAGGATGGACCAGCAGCCTGACACACCAGGCTAGATGCCAACTCAGCCAATCTTGGCTGGAAAACGGTGTCTTCAATAGGGGGACACAGAAACCAATTTTTGTTTTGTCTTGAAACCATGCATTTCCATTGATTATATTTTCCTTAAAATAAAAGGTGAAAACTTTATACAGGACGAGTGATTGTGACCATAGCCTTGAGCAGCAGTGGGTGTGTGTCTGTGAGAGGAAGGTGCCCTTGAGGAGCTGTAGGGGTGAGTGGGGTGACCTGAGGAGGATTTGAAGAAGGCAGTGAAGGCATCCCTTTGTCTGTCGAAGTGAGGGGCTAATGTATCTTTCTGGGGCTTATCGTGTGACCTGGGGTCCTAGGATTAACGCAAGGATGGACAAGCCAGGAGAGGTCAGTAAGGGAGAGCCCTGGCCCGAAACCTTCCTTGGAGGCATGTAGCCTCTCTCACCAGAAGCCTCCCTGCGGTCCTCCTGCCATCCCCTCCTATAGAATCACTACCCTCCATCCTTTGCCACCTGCCAGCTCCCCCAGCCCAGATCCCCTTCCCCCACCCTCCAGTGGAGGAGCGTGGGAGTCACTTCTGCAGCCTGTTCTTATGTCTTCTGCTAACGCTTACTAAGCACCTACTGTGATCAGGGCAGGAATTCCCCTGATGTCCCAGTGCTTCCAGAGACCCTGACTCTCTGTGTGTCCTCTGCTGTCATGATGGTCTGAGTATGGACTCAGTGGAGAAGGCATTTGTACAGTCATACAGATACCTGGGCTGAAGGCAAATTGGAGTGGTAGGGACTTTTCCAAGAGTCAACTAAAATGCTGAGTTTTTATCTTTTTTTGTTCAAAATTGATATTATGGCATGTTTAGGGGAACCTTACATTATAGAACAATATCACCATTTTCAAGCAAACAGAGAGCAAGGTCAGATGCTGATGGGCCCTTGAAACTCAAACCTGTTTTAAAGGCTTGGTATCAGAGAGGGGACTGCTGAAGAGATGAATGTGACCAAGAGGATCCTCAAGGATCTCTGAATCCCTCAGGCTGTGGTGTGTCAGCCCCTCAAGGTTGATCCACGTTCTCCTCTTCAATGCAAACCTAGAGCTTCTTGCTTGATCTGAAGACCCTAGATTTTGATATAATTATTTACAAACATATACACCGCCAGACCTACCAAACCAACTGAAATCAAGTAAAGCATCATTAATTCACTTTATGCCCTGAGGGTTTGTGTTCAGGAGGTCTGGACTTATCTCCAGCAATCCTCTACAGAATGTCAGAGGACTTTGAGGTTTCAAATCCTGACTCTCCTTGCTGGTCCTACAAGGGGCTGGGGAACTCAGGGTTGCACTGAGATAAGTTCCATGGCCAACTCTGGGGACTGACTCACCGCCCCCAACTCAGACAAGGCAGAACAACAAATGCACTGGAAAAAAGGTGCAGGGCACACCAGCTCACATTCTCAGCCTGGACCCTCAGCAGAGCCCCATTCCTCCTTTTTCCAGGCCACCTTCCTTGAGGAGGGAGCTCGGTCTGCTCTGATGGACATATGCAGGGGCAGGAACCCATGCTATGAAGACCCACAGGAGTGCCAAAGGGAAGGTGCTGTCACGCTTTCCCTGGGCTGTCCTGGCCTTTGTGAGTCGCCTGTGGTCGGTGACTCCCCGCCCCCTCCAATCGCCTGAACACACTGATCGGTCTCTACATTTTAGAGTCTCCACTTCAGACAGTGGAGCTGGAAACAAGCTCGCACAGTTTGCCCTCACTCCCTACCCCTTCCTGCTCCCCCATTTGTTACCTACACCCCCACCTGCTCAGAGGACGTGTCCTGTGTGTAGAACAGGCAGTGGGTGGGGGGTGGCCTTAGCTTGACAGTGCTCCCTGCTGAGATGCTCTGGGGCCACGCCAAGGGGTATGTGCGTCAGAGGTTCTGCCCTGGAATCTGGCCAAACTACCCCTCCGAGGACATAAGATGCAGAGATTCTTGTCAGTGAGTCTCCGTGACAGAATTGCCTCTGAAAATTTTCTTGCTCTGGTCCCTGCAGATTACAGGTGAGTGTCACCCCAGCCCCTGCCTCTTACTGCTCTCTCCCGACCTGCTTGTCATTGTACCCACCTGGAACAGGAGTTTGAAGCTCCTGAGACCCCACAAGTCATCAGGTGACTCTCATATGGGAAAAGGGAAGCCGATGGTGTGAGGAGTGGGAAGGGGCTGCTACATGGACCCGTGGGAATTTATGCTGAAGGAATCCATGGTAAAGAAAAAAATCTCCCCTTTTTTTCCAAGTAAAGAAACCACCACCTTCATCCTTAACAGGGTTAGTGTTTGTATAAGACTTGCCTGTTCCCCCAGCTTCCTGACAGTTTCCAAGGCACCATCCTCCATCCTGGCCTTCGTCTTCCTCACCCTTTGGGAAACCCCTGTGGAAGGGTCCTGCTGGTCACCCAGGAAGCAGGCACAGGCTGCTTTCTTCAGGACCATCCTTTCCATCACTGCTGCAGATTGCCACCTGAGGGACAACTCCTTTCAGGAGGCAGTCAGCACCCTGCAGGTGGCAGTGACCACAAGAGGCTGACTCTGTCCTCCTCTCTGTGTATCTCGGCTGCTGGGATGGGCTCGAGGGGCATCTGTTTCATTGTCAAACTGTGGTAAACGTGGATGGTGGGGAGATGCCCAGAGCACTGACTGGCAGGGGAACACCTGTTAGATCAGCTTTGCGTGAGTCCTTCCAACACCCATCCCAGCATCTGGGAGAAGGCTCGCATTGCCTGTGTCCCCTCATTCCCTTCGTGTCTCCCCTCTTTGCCCCACACCCCGTCACTGCTCTTCTGAACACCTTTCTGGTCCAGAGAGCCACTCTATCAGGAGACACCTTATTCCCTTTTGCCTTCTCCTTCTAATCCTAGAGAGGCTGAGGGGACTTAATCTTTCAGGAGGAACTTCTGTGAGCTGAGCCAGAGAGGAAACCTGGTCAGAGGCTCAGCAGCTGCCAAGGTCCCACAGCTAGTTGGCAGCAGAGCTGGGCTTTGAAGTCATGTGTGTCTTGATTCCAGGTGTATCCCGTTATAAGAACCTTCATTAGAAAAACCTCCTGTAATGTAAAATAACCTGGGGGACCCCGGTCCCAGGCTTCAGTAAGAAAAAGGGAACAATTTGGTTGTGAACCATGAAATCTGGAATGCAAAACTTCTAATGTGTGTGTAGGTGTGAGGACTGAGAAGGGAGAGGTGGGCAGAGGGAAACAGGGAGGAGTGGGAGGACCAGGAAAGTGAGGTTGGGAAAGGTATTGTCATCCTTAAGCTTTTGTATTGGAAATGCAATGGTATCAATGAGAAGCGGGTTAAGAGTACCAAAGAGCAAGCACTGGGATCGTCGTCAGCAGTACTCATTGAAGAAGGTGAACAGGAAACTCTTGAGAAGTCCATGCCAGAGAGTGCGCAGCCTCCATGTCAACCAGCTTGCTGCATGTTCTTAATTCCTCCTGTCTGATCACTAACCAGACCCTATTCACCACAGCCTGTGTGTGTCCGTCCCCTACAAAGCCATGTGGCTGTACCTGGCGGTCCTCGTGGTCCTGTACTACCTCCTGCGCTGGTACCGGGAGAGGAAGGTGGTGAGCCACCTCCGGGACAAATTCGTCTTCATCACGGGCTGTGACTCGGGCTTCGGGAACCAGCTGGCCAGGCAGCTGGACCTGCGCGGCTTGAGGGTCCTGGCTGCGTGTCTGACGGAGCAGGGGGCGGAACAGCTGAGGAACCAGACATCAGACAGGCTGCAGACAGTGATCCTGGACGTCACCAAGACAGAGAGTGTCGCTGCGGCCACCGAGTGGGTGATGGAGTGTGTGGGGGACAGAGGTACTGCCCACATTTCTTGTTTGTTTACTTCTTCTCTGTGTGAGGGGCACTGGTTGTCAGCTCCCTGGGGAAGAGTCCAAGGTGTTTTCCTAGACGTGAAGTCCAACCTGCCTTCTTCACCTCACCCAGCTGATCAGACGAGCCTCTTCCAACTCTCACCCCTACCTCCTGACCTTGAGGGTTTGCAGTCTGGGGGAGACATTTCCCTGATGAGACTGTGTCTTTGCAAACTCCCTGTCTGGTATTCCCTCCTGTCTCAACAGAAAGTCTGGGTTTCTTGCTACTGAGTGAACAGGGTGATCAGGGTGGACTTTCTGGAGGAGGGGTGGAGGTGGGGGCTCTGGTTGAAAGGCTGCAAGGGGGTTGGAGGGCAGCACTGGAGCTGGTCTGTGTTCTTAGCACTTGATCATGTTCTTGTTGGTGACCCATAGGCATCCTACTTGGCTTTAAATGTCACTCATCTTCAAATAACAATACCGAGTTCTCAGGGCTTGTCTAGGGGAAGTCAAGTAACTACTATGGAGTCACTTTCTCTCTCTGCTTTCTGTTTTTCTCTACTGTTTTTTTTTTTAATTCCTACAAATCTGCCTATATAAACTAGAGATATGCCAAACACTAAAAATCTCACCACCCAGAGATAAGGGTTATTAGTGTTTTGACATACATGATCTTATATTTACACATATTTATCCTTTTCTTTCTACTATATAAAAATACATAGATTTAGAACATGATAAAAATTTCTTCAAAAACATCATAAATTATGACTGAGAAAATACTACACATTAAAATAGCATCACTTACTAAAAAGTATTTCATGGTATGATACGTAATTATTTCCTATCTTGTATTCACCATACTCCACAGAAATGATATCTCTGCAAACTTGCTTCTACCCAAGTCCCTACACTGTAATCATGTATGGTGATTGTGTCTTTGATAACAGATGGTTGGACTGTATTCATCGTACAAGTCAAGCATGTTGCTGAACAGGGTAGCGACTCAGCTCTCTGTGTGGAACTTCTGGTTCCCTTACCCCAGCAACCTTGAATGCCTGCTGCTGCTGCCATGAGGCCTATGGTTGCTAAAGGATTACTTTAAAATCTTGGGATTGTGTCTTGGATTCTTGCAAGTGGTTTCCTTTAAGCTGGGTGAATTTGCACCAAGAAGATGAAGCCAGGGTGGCCTCCTGTGTGAGTGCAAGGAGAAGGTGGAGTTTTCTGGGGTAGGGGGTGAACTCTGTGTTCTGGGTGTTAAGAGTAAGGAGAAGCATCCCTGCCCTCCCCCAAAATAGCCCTTGGAATTCTCCAGATTCCTGAGACACATTGCTCAGTATTGAAGTGCGGGTGTTTCAAGCCCAGGCCCTAGAGGTCAATACCAGGTCTGCTACTAAGTTCCTTTAATCCTGAGATCTCAGGTCTGTTTCACCCAACCAATCTGCACTCAGTTACAGCCATCTTTTTTTGTTTTTGTATTCATCTCTTGATTCCGTTTTTCCTCTCTTCCCCGCCCATCCTCATTGTCTATGTTTCCTCTCTTTTCCTCATACTAACTGTTGAGCACTCAGTCCTGAAGCTGTCAGAAAATCTTGAAAGCTGGGGAATATTTATTAGTGTTCAAAGACACCAATGATAGCTCAGTTGGTAAAGAATCTGCCTGCAGTGCAGGAGACCCTGGTTCGATTCCTGGATCAGGAAGACCCACTGGAGAATGGATAGTCTACCCACTCCAGTCTTCTTGAGCTTCCCTGTAGCTCAGCTGGTAAAGAATCTGCCTGTAATGTGGGAGACCTGGGTTCGATCCCTGGGTTGGGAAGATCCCTGGAGAAGGGAAAGGCTACCCACTCACTATTCTGGATTGGAGAATTCCATGGACTCTATAGTCACTGGGGTCACAAAGAGTTGTACACAACTTACTGACTTTTGCTTTCAAAGACACCATGGACTGTGAAAACCCAAAACGTCACTCTTGAGTTCCAGACTATAGACCCACTAGATTTCCTCAAGCTTAATACCTGCCTTCATCAACACTGGGATACTTCTTCCTTGTCACCAGGCAGTGGGCAGGGTGTGAAGACCGAGTCGGGAGGAAGGCACACCTTCTGTCCTCCCACTGCTCACAGGGTCTGGCCTCCCCAGACCCCCAGGAGCGTGTTGGTCTCTGCTCCAGCCCCTCCCCTGCAGCCTCTCTCCTGAAGTCCTTCCGGGTCGGAGGGTGAATGGCACCGTGGCTCAGTCCTCTCTCCTGGGCCCACACAGTGTTGTCCTCTCGTCCTCACTCTTCCCAGGACTCTGGGGTCTGGTGAACAATGCTGGCATTTGCACAATGATGGTACCCAATCAGTGGCTGACCAAACAGGACTTCGTGAGTTGTCTGGAGGTGAACCTGTTGGGGATGATTGATGTGACCCTGAGTCTGCTGCCCCTGGTGTGCAAGGCAAGGGGCCGTGTGGTCAACGTCTCCAGCGTCGTGGGCCGGTTGGCTCTCTTTGGTGGAGGATACTGCATGTCCAAGTACGGTGTGGAGGCCTTCTCGGACTCCCTCAGGTGATGGTCTGGGAAGGAGGCCCTTCTCTTCTTCTCCACATATTCACTGAGGTAGGGAAGGGGGCAACAGGGGGGTGTTCTACAGGGATTTTCATATATCACAGGCCTCATGCCTCTTCCTTCCAGGTCCCTCTCACTTACTATGTATGTCTTTTGATGGGCAGCATGTTCATGTCTTTTGCATCCCCAGTTGGTCCCAGACCTATAGAGTTTGATTCAACTTATTACTGCCTTGCAGGAGGGCCCATGGTCAGAAACTATTGGAGGCACACTAATGGATAGTTTTGTCTGTGCAGGCCTTTCATGTACTCAGCTGCTGTGGTATTTAGGCTCTGGGAGCCCTTGGGGGAAGTGTACCCCTTGAAACAATTAGTCAAGGGAGCCACGTAGTCAAATCAGTGGTAGAGATCTCTTGTTGCAGAGAGAGGGTGGCTCTGATGTGTGGGAATTCTGTCCACAGGCAGGTGGATGCTCCTTAGAGGACAGAGGGGTTACTGGAGTGAGAGAGGGGAGACAGGGGATGTGGACTATGGAAAGACATAATATACAGACATGGTGGTTGACTAGAATGAGGGGAATAGGAGGAGGCAGCATTTAAGCGATGCTCTGCAGCACAGTTTGTCAGATGTAGAGCTGATAGGCACAGGGCGTAAAATAATTGGGAAAGTGGTCAAACTCTATACAGAAGCAGTAACATCACCATGAGCTTCTCTCCTTGGCTTCTGTGCCTCTTAACTTCTGAGAGCTCCCAGCCCATCTCACCCAGGCCTGTACCGGTGTCTGACTGTTCTTTCATGTTCTGCTTGCACAACGTCTCGAGTCCTTGCCCCTCATCCTGTCTACATTACAGGAGGGAGCTCTCCTACTTCGGAGTAAAGGTGGCTATGATTGAGCCCGGTTACTTCCTGACCAATATGACCCAAGACAAGGCGTTTCATGAAAATCTCCGGACAGGATGGGATCATGCCAGCCCAGAGATCCAGGAAATCTATGGAGACAACTATCTTACAGACTGTGAGTAAGCTGTGGGCTTTGGAAAAATATTCAGAAATACATCACTAGTACCTCCTCCAGTCTCAGTCCTATCCTCCACACTCTGAGTTACCCACAAAGAGGAGATATGAGCTCATCCCCAAGGTCTCTGTTTGGTCAACTGGTGACAGAAGTGAAGGATCGAGGCTTGGTAGATCTAGAGAACAGTTTCTCTTCGGAAACGCTTTTAATTTGGAAAGGAGACTGATGCCACAGAGGGATACATCCCTGGAATCATGGCAAGCTCGTGTTAGTACCACCCTTTTTCAGGTGCCTCTATTTCTAGGGTGGATAGAGACCTCCAGTATGTAATATTTGTATTCCTTGGAAAGGTGTTAGAGGGCACTAACTTAGTGTTGAAGTGTATTTTTTGCAAAGTGCTAGGACATATTGCAGTGAAATCTACTGATATGATATGGACCATGATTTTGGAAGAGAACAGAATTTTGGGGAAGTCAAGTTGATCTGGAAGTGGGAGGGCTGGAAAATGAGAATAACTAGGATGGTGTCTCCTTCTGGACAGTAATGAAGATGTCGGATTTTCTGAAGGCACCGTGGGCTGGAAATCTGTCCTTGGTGACCAACTGCATGGAGCACGCCCTGACCGCCTGCCATCCCCGCAGCAGATACTCAGCTGGTTGGGATGCCAAGTTCCTCTATCTCCCCATGAGCTATCTGCCCAGCTTCCTGGTGGATCTCATGATGTATTGGCGTTACCCCAAGCCTGCTAAGGCCCTGTAATCCAAGAGTGGGGTGCGTGGTAGGCGGGAGTTGGATTGTGGGTGGGAAGAGGATACATGGAGGGATAAATAGAGTGGAGAGGGGGATTCTCACGGAGCCAGACACACATTCCGCCTCACTCTCCACCCAATCCCCAGGCTTTGTTTGGGTCATTGCTTAGGACTCTAAGAAATTAGGAAGAAAGAGACATATTGTGCTTGAGGAACTGGGGTCAGATGCTCACGTCTTCATCCTGTCCCTTGTGCGTTATGACCCACATCAGCTGTGAAAAGCCGTACTGTGGGGAGGACATGAGACACTGGGGCTTTCAGTCCCCTGTGCTTTGGCTCTGTCCACCTCTTCAGATGAATCTTTCCCATGTCCTGCCTCCCTCTTCCCCAGGATGGAAATGATGGGCAGGGAGATAAAAGCCCCTCTTCACCGAAGGTGTCTATTGACAGTGGAGGGTGTCCACCAACCTGATCCAATAGCCTGGGTGCCAATTCAGTGGCCTTGGCAGGTTTGGGCACAGAAACCAGGTTTTGATCCATCTTGGAAACAAGAATTTCTGTTGAATATTTTTTCCCTAAAATTTCATTTGAAAAGTTCACCTACTAGAATGCATGCTAGGGCTTCATGGTTAAACTGAAGGCACTTGATTTTCAAATTATTATTTATGACACATACAAATAGTACTAGTCTCAGCAAACCAAATGAAATCAAATAAAGCATCATTGATTCACTTTATGTCTTGGGGGGGTGTGTTCAGAAGGTTTGGAATGACCCCCTGGAATCCTTTCTGGAATGTCACGAGGGCTTGTGAGGTTATAAAGCCCTGACCCTCGCTGCTGGTCCCACAAGGGGTTGGGGGACGCAGGGCTGCACTGAGATGGGTTCCACGGCCACCTGTTTGATCTGTGACACAAGGGCTCTAACTCAGACAAGGCTGAACAACAGATGCATTGAGAATGAAGTGCAGTGCACACCAGCCGAGTCTTCAGGCTGGGCCCTCAGCAGGTTCCTGTCCTCCTCTTTCCAGGCTGCCTTCTTTGGGGGTGGATCCAGGTCTGGCATGATGGGTGTGAGCAGGAGCTGGAACCCATTGCCAGAGACCTCGCAGCAGCTACAAGGCAGTCTCCCTCCTCTGCCCTTGGCCATGCAGGTGGTTTTGGAGAACAAGCTCAGTGGCTCCCCAATCCTAATACCATCTCCATACCAGAATCAGACCCTTAGGACATGAAGACAGGATTTGTCTGTCCATTTTGAGAATGAAATGTGGGCCACTGCAACTCCCAGGATCAAAGGTGAAGAGATTTTAGTCAGTGAGTCTCCCAGGCAGGGTGGGCCCTGGAAGATGTCTTCTTGTGGGCTCTGCAGCTCCAAGGTGAGTGAGCGTTGTCCCAGCTTCCTGTCTCGGGTCTCTCCTGATCTTCCTGTGGTCTTCCCCACTTGGAATGTAGTGTGGAGCTCCTGACAGGCTTCAAACCCACACTGTAACTTTCAGGATTCACAAAACAGAGGCAGATGCCCTGAGGGCTGGCACCAGTCTGCTGCCTGGCCCTGTGAGAATTTATGGTTGATGCTTTCAAGGTCACTGAGAAAAAAAAAAGTCTTGTTACTTTGAGTAAAGAAACCACAACCTTCTCTCAGCAGGGTTAGTGTTTGTATAAGACTTGCATGTCCCCCCAGCTTCCTGACAGTTTCCAGGGCACCATCCTCCATCCTGGCCTTGTTCCTCCTCAACTTTTGGGGGGGTCCCTCTCAGAGGGTGCTGCTGGTCACCCAGGAAGCCGGCAGAGGCTGCTTTCTTTAGGACCATCCTTTCCATTACTGCTGCCAACTCCCTGCTGAGGGACAACTCCTTTCAGGATGACAGTCAGCTTCCTGCAGGTGAAGTGACCACTCAAGGCTGAATGTGTCTTCCTCTGTGTTTGTTGGCTGCTTGGGGTGGGTTCCAGGAGCATCTGAGCCTCTGTGTCCTTGGGGAAGCCTCTCCTTCCCCCCAGGACCTGTAGTCTTTCCTGACTCGGCAGTCAGAGCTGTGATAAACGTGGATGGTGAGGAGATGCCCAGGACACTGACCCCAGCTCCTTCTGCCCCTGCCCCTCTCACCAGCTCCGTGCCCCTCGTGGTCCAGCCCCATTCCTGGATGGCATTCTCCCCTCCGCATGAACCCCTCTCTGCCCAGCCATTCTCAGGACCTTCCTTCAGTCTCCTGAGTGGTCAGCTCTCTCCTCCTCTCCACCCCCTCATACAAATGAACTCATTCTGTTCCAATTACTGTGGTTTACTGACCTCCCTATTAATGGGAGGGCACACCCCATCCCATGCATCCATGGGCACTAAGCTGCTTCAGTGTTTGGACTCTCTGAAATCCCATGGACTGTAGTCCATCAGGCTCCCCTGTCCCTGAGTTTCACCAGGCAAGAATACTGAAGTGGCTTGCCTTGCCCTCCTCCACGGGATCTCTCCGAATCAGGGATCAAAACCACGTCTCCTATGCTTCTTGCTTTGGCAGGTATGTTTTTTATCATTAGGGCCACCTGGGAAGTCCACCCCATCCCATAAAAAAATAAAAAAGTTGCTCAGTCTTTTTTGACTCTTTGCGACCCCTGGACTATACACTCCATGGAATTCTCCACGCCAAAATACTAGAGTGAGTAGCCTTTCCCTTCTCCAGAGGATCTTCCCATCCCAGGGATCAAACCCAGGTTTCTCCCATTGCAGGCAGATTCTTTCCAGCTGAACCACAAGGAAGCCCACCCTGACCCATGGTCCCTGTGAAACCAGGCTTTTCCATCAGTCTTTTCTCCATGTCAGAGTGGTCTGGTTGCTGGGTGTGGTGCTTGGCAGGGCAGAGTCCATGCAGAGAGTGTGTAGAGGGTGATGGAGCTGGGCACTCAAGCCTGTGAGCAGGGAATCTTCATGGAATGAAAGGGGAACAATTGTTAGAGCAGCTTTGTTTGAGTCCTTTCACCACCCATCCCAGCATCTGGGAGAAGTCTCACCATTACCTGTGTCCCCTCATTCCCTTCATGTCCCCTCTCTTTGCCTCAGACACCCCCCCACTGCTCTTCTGAACACCTTTTGGGTCCAGAGAACCGTTGTATCAGGAGAGCCTTATTCTCTTTTGCCTTCTCCTTCTAATCCTAGAGAGCCTGAGGGGACTTAGTCTTTCAGGAGGGACTTCTGTGAGCTGAGCCAGAGGAGGAAACCAGGTCAGAGGCTAAGCCAGCTGCCCAGGGCACACAGCTAGTTGGCAGGAGAACTGGGCTTTAAAGCCACGTGTGTGTGTCTTGATTCCAGGTGTGTTCCCTTTGTAAGAAACTCCACTAGATCTGGGAGACCCAGATTTGAGACTTAACCAGGAAAAAGGACTAAGATAATTGTGAACCATGAAACCTGGGATGCAAGGGTCTAATGTGTGTTTTTGTATGGGGGAGGGGGAATTTAGAGGGAAGAGGTGGGCAGAGGGAAACAGGGAGGAGTGGGAGGACCAGGAAAGTAAGGTTGGAAAAGTATTGTCATCCTTAAAAGTTTCTGTTGGAAATGCAGTGGTATTGATGAGAAGCAGGTTAAATGCACCAAAAGCAAGCCTGGGATCAGAGTCGGTCATGCTCACTGAAGAAGGTGAGTAAGAAAGTCTTGAGAACTCCATGCCAGAGAGTCTGGAAGTTAACTGGCCAACCAACTTGGTGCATGTTCTTAATTCCTCCTGTCTGGTCAATAGCCAGATTCTATTTCACCCCAGCCTGTGTGTGGCTGGTGGTCCTTGTGGGCCTTTACTAACTCTTTGGCTATTACCAGGAGAGGCAGGTGGTGAGCCACCTCCAAGAAAAGTTCATCTTCATAATGGGGTGTGACTCGGGCTTTGGGAACCTGCTGGCTGAGCAGCTGGACCTGCGAGGCTTGAAGTTCCTGGCTGCGTGTCTGTCTGAGTAGGGGGCCTAGCAGCTAAAGAATTAGACATCAGACAGGCTGCAGACGGTGTCCCTGGACCAAGTCACCAAGACTGAGAACGTCGCTGTGGCCACTGAGTGGGTGAAGGAGAGTGTGGGGGTAAGAGATACCATCCACACTGTGAGGGTAGACCCCGTGTTAGCTCCCTGGGGAAGAGTTCAAGGTGCTTTCCTGGACGGGAAGTCCCACCTGCCTTCTTCACCTCACCCAGTTGGCCACACGTTTACCCAGGCCCAGTGACTGTGACCACGGCCTTGGGCAGCGGTGTGTGTGTGTCTATGAGACGAAGTCAGGTGACCTTGCGGATGTGGGGCGACCTGAGGAGGATTTGAAGAGGGCAGTGAGGTCATCCCTTTGTCTGCAGAAGTGAGGGGCTAATGTGTCTTTCTGGGGCTTATCGTGTGACCTGGATCCCAGGATTAGCACAAGGATGGACAAACAAGGAGAGGTCTGTAAGGGAGAGGCAGGGCCCGAACCCTTCCCTGGGGACATGTAGCACCTCCCTCACCAGAGGCCTCCCTGCGATCCTCCTTCCATCCCCTCCTAAAGAATCACTACCCTCCATCCTTTGCCACCTGCCAGCTCCCCCAGCCCAGATCCCCTTCCCCCACCCTCCAGTGGAGGAGTGTGGGTGGGAGTCACTTCTGCAGCCTGGTCTTATGTCTTCTGCTAACGCTTACTAAGCACCTACTGTGTGCAGGGCAGGAATTCTCCTGATGTCCCAGTGCTTCCAGAGACCCTGACTCTCTGTGTGTTCTCTGCTGTCATGATGGTCTGAGTATGGACTCAGTGGAGAAGGCATTTGTACAGTCATACAGATACCTGGGCTGAAGGCAAATTGGAGTGGGAGGGACTTTTCCAAGAGTCAACTAAAATGCTGTTTTTATCTTTTTTTGTTCAAAATTGATATTATGGCATGTTTAGGGGAACCTTACATTATAGAACAATATCATCATTTTCAAGCAAACAGAGAGCGAGGTCAGATGCTGACGGGCCAAACCTGTTTTAAAGGCTTGGTGTCAGAGAGGGGACTACTGAAGAGATGAACGTGACCAGGAGGATCCTCAAGGATCTCTGAATCCCTCAGGCTGTGATGTGTCAGCCCCTCAAGGTCGATCTACGTTCTTCTCTTAAATGCAAACCTAGAGCTTCTTGCTTGATCTGAAGACCCCAGGTTTTCATATAATTATTTACACACATACACACCGCCAGACCTACCAAACCAACTGAAATGAAGTAAAGCATCACTGATTCAATTTATGCCCTGAGGGTTTGTGTTCAGGAGGTCTAGACTTATCTCCAGCAATCCTCTACAGAATGTCAGAGGACTTGTGAGGTTACAAACCCTGACCCTACTTGCTGGTCCTACAAGGGGCTGGGGAACTCAGGGTTGCACTGAGATAAGTTCCATGGCCAACTCTGGGGACTGACTCACCGCCCCCAACTCAGACAAGGCAGAACAACAAATGCAGTGGAAAAAAGGTGCAGGGCACACCAGCTCACATTCTCAGCCTGGACCCTCAGCAGAGCCCCATTCCTCCTTTTTCCAGGCCACCTTCCTTGAGGAGGGAGCTCGGTCTGCTCTGATGGACGTATGCAGGGGCAGGAACCCATGCTATGAAGATCCACAGGAGTGCCAAAGGGAAGGTGCTGTCACGCTTTCCCTGGGCTGTCCTGGCTTTTGTGAGTTGCATGGGGTAATGACTCCCCAACCCCTCCAATCTCCTGAACACACTGACCTGTCTCCACATTTTAAAATCTCCACTTCAGACAGTGGAGCTGGAAACAAGCTCGCATAGTTTGCCCTCACTCCCTACCCCTTCCTGCTCCCCCGTTTGTTACCTACACCCCCACCTGCTCAGAGGACGTGTCCTGGGTGTAGAACAGGCAGTGGGTGGGGGGTGGCCTTAGCTTGACAGTGCTCCCTGCTGAGATGCTCTGGGGCCACGCCAAGGGGTATGTGCGTCAGAGGTTCTGCCCTGGAATCTGGCCAAACTACCCCTCCGAGGACATAAGATGCAGAGACTTTTGTCAGTGAGTCTCCCTAACAGAATTGCGCCTGAAAGATTTCTTGTTCTGGCCCCTCGGATTCCAGGTGAGTGTCACCCCAGCCCCTGCCTCTTACTGCCCTCTCCTGACCTGCCTGTCACTGTACCCACCTGGAACAGGAGTCTGAAGCTCCTGAGACCCCACAAGTCGCCATATGACTTTCAAGACTCACAGAAGGGCAGCTGGTGGTGTGAGGACTGGGAAGAGACTGCTGCATGGACCTGTGGGGATTCATGGTGAAGGAATCCATGGTCAGAGAAAAAAATCTCCAGCATTTTCCCAAGTAAAGAAACCTCAACCTCCGCCTTTAACAGGGTTAGTGTTTGTAAAAGACTTGCATGTCCCCCTGGCTTCCTGACAGTTTCCAGGGCACCATCCTCCATCCTGGCCTTCTTCTTCCTCACCCTTTGGGGAATCCCTGTAGGAGGGTCCTGCTGGTCACCCAGGAAGCAGGCACAAGCTGCTTTCTGCAGGATGATCCTTTCCAGTACCGCTGCAGATTGCCACCTGAGGGACAACTGCCGGGGTCCAGCCCCGGTGGATCCAGGGTGATTCGAAGGTGGGGACGGAGTCAGCGTCCTTGGAAAAATACATATTTAATTACAGATATAGAGATAGATTAGAAACAGATAGTGTAGTAGGAAAATTAGTGGAGAAAAAGAGGCTGAATAACTTGGTTTATGTGGAATAGCATCCATGCTCCAGATGGGAATTCAGCCAGAAAAACGGGGAGCAAGAAAGAATGACATGGGGGAGTCAGTCTTTCTAGGAACTGATCCCATTTCTTTATTTTTCAGGTTTGCTTATATACCTTTTGTTACATATAGGGATGAATACAGAGTCACGTGGGGTTCAGCAGTCCTAACCTTTATCAAAATCAGGTGCTTTACATAAAAAAAAGGTCTTAGGTGTTTTACATCATCTTTTGGCCATGAGACCTGCTGACATTTTATGATCCTTTCTTTTTGATAACCAAAAAACTTATTTTTTCCAAGGATGTTTTTTCTTAAACCAGGCACCACCTTCCAAATAAAGTTGCACTCCTATAGGGTGATGGTGTAGTGAGTTACAATCAAGAAAGGAATTTATTTAACCCAAGGTTAACATGATTAATCTTAAAGGTTAATACTTTTTTCTCCTATATGCTATATTCATTATAAGGGCAGGGAATATGGAGATTTAGCAGCAAACATCAGTCCAACAAATGAAAACCCTTCACCAATGTTTCCCTTAAGATCTATTTAGTCTTAAGATAGCGATAAAGTTACATTTTTGCATAGCAAGGACACAGTGATTTATAACAAAGTACAGAGATCGATAACAAAAGAGAAAATTCGTTAACTCAGATAGTATTGCTAACATCAAAAACTACTATATTTCCTTTTCTATATTCCAAATACATTGATTAATATATTCCCAGGTGCCTACGCATATGGAGGCCTGGCGGCAATCATTGACTCAACAATGAGAAAAGCCCTATGCTAATACTCCAAACTCTCTGTGCTGTTTATGGTTGAGAGGTTGTCAGCAGAGACATTTGACCTGAGATACCCTTGTCACACCCAGAGCAGGGAATTAGCAGTAATTATTGACAGGACAAATGAAAAAACCCTTCACCAATATAATTCCTAATCAACCCACTAATACTATACTAATAATCTTCTAACTTCTCAAAAGAGTCTGTATTTAGAAAGTTTTAAAGCATCCAGTGCCTCTCACAGTTAGGAGGCTTTAAACAATCACATGTGGCTGGATGAACCTGATCAGGCAGGCCAGAGAAACTTCAGAGTTTGTAAGTTGAAACACTCTTGTCACGCCCAGGAATTTTTATTAACTGGAGCTGCAAGTTAACTCCTTCTCCGAGAGAAATGGTTATGGGGGAGAGTCCCCGTAAAGTCAGAGGTGTAGGTGAGAGCACAAAACAGACTCTGGTTTTGGGGTTAGATGCTCGTGAACAGGGGGTTTCCTGAGGCTTGCTCACGCCTTTGCATATGCCAGAGCCTCCTTCCTCATGACCTTTGCCATGGGCGGAGTTCCTCATGCTGGCCCTCGGCAGACAACTCCTTTCAGGAGGCAGTCAGCACCCTTCAGGTGGCTGTGACCACTAGAGGCTGAATCTGTCCTTCTCTATGAGTATCTCAGCTTCTGGGGTGGGCTCCAGGGGCATCTGAACCTCTGTGTCATTGGGGAATCCTCTCCTTCCACTCAGTGCCCATCATCTTTCCTGATTTGGAGTCGGAGCTGTGATAAACATGGATGGTGAGGAGATGTCCAGGGCACTGACCCCGGCTCCTTCTGCCCCTGCCTCTCTCACCAGCTCAGTGCCTCTGGTGGTCCAGCCCCATGACTGAGTGGTATCCTTCCCATCCCTGTGAACCCCCTGCATGCACCGCTCTTCTGGGGTCCAGTCTCCTGAGCAGGCAGCTCGTTCCTCCTCTCCACCATAACCTCCATACAAATTGAACTAATTCCTTTCCAATTATTGAACTCTCTGCTTGGTGGAGTTAGCATTCCAATTAATGATATGACATCAAGGTTCAAATCAGGCTTTTCTTTATGTCTGGGTGGACTGGATGTTGTCTGTGGTGCCTGGCAGGGCAGGGTCTGACCACACAAGGAGAGAGAGCAATGGAACCCAGCATCCAGGTATGTGGACAGAACATCTTCTTGAAGTCAAAGGGGAACACCTGTTAGAGCAGCTTTGCGTGAGTCCTTCCAACACCCATCCCAGCATCTGGGAGAAGGCTCACCATTGCCTGTGTCCCCTCATTCCCTTTGTGTCTCCCCTCTTTGCCTCACACACCCCCCAATGCTCTTCTGAACACCTTTCTGGTCCAGAGAGCCACTCTACCAGGAGACACCTTATTCCCTTTTGCCTTCTCCTTCTAATCCTAGAGAGGCTGAGGGGATTTAGTCTTTCAGGAGGGACTTCTGTGACCTGAGCCAGAGAGGAAACCTGGTCAGAGGCTCAGCAGCTGCCCAGGGCACACAGCTAGTTGGCAGCAGAGCTGGTCTTTGAAGTCATGTGTGTCTTGATTCCAAGTGTATCCCGTTATAAGAATCTTCATTAGAAAAAGCCTCCTGTAATGTAAAATGGCGTGGGGAACCCAGGTCCCAGGCTTCAGTAAGAAAAAGGGAACAATTTGGTTGTGAACCATGAAATCTGGAACGCAAAACCTCTAATGTGTGTGTAGGTGTGAGGACTGAGAAGGGAGAGGTGGGCAGAGGGAAACAGGGAGGAGTGGGAGGACCAGGAAAGTGAGGTTGGGAAAGGTATTGTCATCCTTAAGCTTTTGTGTTGGAAATGCAATGGTATCGATGAGAAGCGGGTTAAGAGTACCAAAGAGCAAGCACTGGGTTGTCGTCAGCAGTACTCATTGAAGAAGGTGAACAGGAAACTCTTGAGAAGTCCATGCCAGAGAGTGCGCAGCCTCCATGCCAACGAGCTTGCTGCATGTTCTTAATTCCTCCTGTCTGATCACTCAGTTCAGTTCAGTCGCTCAGTCGTGTCCGACTCTTTGTGACCCCATGAATCGCAGCACGCCAGGCCTCCCTGTTCATCACCATCTCTCGGAGTTCACTCAGACTCACATCCATCGAGTCAGTGATGCCATCCAGCCATCTCATCCTCGGTCGTCCCCTTCTCCTCCTGCCCCCAATCCTTCCCAGCATCAGAGTCTTTTCCAATGAGTCAACTCTTCGCATGAGGTGGCCAAAGTACTGGAGTTTCAGCTTTAGCATCATTCCTTCCAAAGAAATCCCAGGGTTGATCTCCTTCAGAATGGACTGGTTGGATCTCCTTGCAGTCCAAGGGACTCTCAAGAGTCTTCTCCAACACCACACTTCAAAAGCATCAATTCTTCGGCGATCAGCCTTCTTCACAGTCCAACTCTCACATCCATACATGACCACAGGAAAAACCATAGCCTTGACTAGACGGACCTTAGTCGGCAAAGTAATGTCTCTGCTTTTGAAAATGCTATCTAGGTTGGACATAACTTTTCTTCCAAGGAGTAAGCGTCTTCTAATTTCATGGCTGCAGTCACCATCAGCAGTGATTTTGGAGCCCAAAAAAATAAAGTCTGGCACTGTTTCCACTGTTTCCCCATCTATTTCCCATGAAGTGATGGGACCAGATGCCATGATCTTCGTTTTCTGAATGTTGAGCTTTAAGCCAACTTTTTCACTCTCCTCTTTCACTTTCATCAAGAGGCCTTTTAGCTCCTCTTCACTTTCTGCCATAAGGGTGGTGTCATCTGCATATCTGAGGTTATTGATATTTCTCCCAGCAATCTTGATTCCAGCTTGTGTTTCTAACCAGACCCTATTCACCACAGCCTGGGTGTGTCCATCCCCTACAAAGCCATGTGGCTGTACCTGGCGGTCCTCGTGGTCCTGTACTATCTCCTGCGCTGGTACCGGGAGAGGAAGGTGGTGAGCCACCTCCGGGACAAATTTGTCTTCATCACGGGCTGTGACTCGGGCTTCGGGAACCAGCTGGCCAGGCAGCTGGACCTGCGCGGCTTGAGGGTCTTGGGTACGTGTCTGACAGAGCAGGGGGCGGAGCAGCTGAGGAATCAGACATCAGACAGGCTGCAGACGGTGACCCCGGACATCAGCGCGACTGAGAGCATCACTGTGGCCACCGAGTGGGTGAAGGAGCGTGTGTGGGACAGAGGTACCGCCCACATTGCTTGTTTACTTCTTCTCTCTGTGTGAGAGGAGACCCATTGTCAGCTCCCTGGGGAAGAGTCCAAGGTGTTTTCCAGGACATGAAGTCCACCTGCCTTCTTCACCTCACCCAGCTGATCAGATGAGCCTCTTCCATCCCTCACCCCTACCTCCTGACCGTGAAGGTTTGCAGTTTAGGGGAGAGATTTCCCTGATGAGACTGTGTCCTTGCAGACTATCTGTCTGGTGTCCCCTCTTCTCTCAACAGAAAGTCTGGGTTTCTTGCTACTGAGTGAGCAGGGTGATCAGGGTGGACTTTCTGGAGGAGGGGTGGAGGTGGGCGCTCTGCCTGAAAGTCTGCAAGGGCATCTGGGGGCAGCATAGGCGCTGGGCTGTGTTCTCAGCACTTGATTGTGTTCTTACTGGTGACCCATAGACGTTCCACTTGGGTATAAATGTCATTCAGTTTCAAATGATGATATGGAGTTCTCAGGACTTGTCTAAAGAAACTCAGTTAACTACCATGGAGTTATTTTCCTTCTCTCTTTGGTTTCTGTTTTTCTTCTATTCTCTGTGCTTAAATACATACATATATATATATATATGTATATAGATTTTATTGAAGTATTCAGTTCACTTCAGTTCAGTTCAGTCGCTCAGTCGTGTCCGACTCTTTGCGACCCCATGAATTGCAGCACGCCAGGCCTCCCTGATAACAGAAGCAGAAGATATTAAGAAGAGGTGGCAAGAATACATGGAAGAACTGTACAAAAAAGATCTTCACGACCCAGATAATCATGATGATGTGTTCACTAATTTAGAGCCAGACATCTTGGAATGTGAAGTCAAGTAAGTGGGCCTTAGAAAGCATCACTACGAGCAAAGCTAGTGGAGGTGATGGAATTCCAGCTGAGCTGTTTCAAATCCTGAAAGATGATGCTGTGAAAGTGCTGCACTCAATCTGCCAGCAAATTTGGAAAACTCAGTAGTGGCCACAGGACTGGAAAAGGTCAGTTTTCATTCCAATTCCAAAGAAAGGCAATGAAAAAGAATGCTCCAACTACCGCATAATTGCACTCATCTCACATGCTAGTAAAGTAATGCTCAAAATCCTCCACGCTGACTCAATGCACATTAGTGTGAAGAAGCTCCGGAAGCTGGCGAGGGACAGGGAAGCCTGATGTGCTGCAGTCCATGGGGTGGCAGTGTTGGGCATGACTGAGTGACTGAATGAACCGAACTGACTGATATATATGTGTACAAAAGGTTTTCTACTACTCTTGATAAAGGCTCGAGAAAGAACATCAAAAAAAGAAAGAAGAGATGGAAAAATTGAAAAACATAAACTAAATGAGATGGGAGCACTGAATATGAAATAGAAAAAATGAAACAAACTAGATAAAAGTAAAAGATCATCATCTAATCCAGTTGGTTTTAAACAGAGCTGTTCATCAGAAATATATCTGGAGATTTGGAGGAAAAAAAGCATTTGTATTTTTCAAAGACCTCTAAGATAATTCTGATATGCATCTGGATTTTAAAGTGTTTATGGGTTTTTCTATTAAATGGTAGTTTTGAGGATACAGAACCTATTATTTTTCTGTTGACCAATCATGATGCAACTGTATTGAGTAATAGTTACACAGTCAAAATAGTAAAAGATGTTTATCACTTTTCACAGTCAATAGCCAGATTAAAATAGAAGATAATTACAATTGCAAGGTATAATGGGAACATGATTAACCTAGCAATATAAAATAATTACATACAATTTGGGGAGTCAAGCAGAGTGATGTGATAAGTGGAAGTGTATACAAGCACATGTTTTCATCCACCCAGCCAGTCTATGTCTTTTGGTTGGGGCTTTGAATCCATTTACATTTAAGGTAATTATTGATATGCTGTGCTGTGCTTAGTTGCTCAGCCATGTCTGAGTCTTTGCGACCCCATGGACTGTAGCCCCCAGGCTCCCCTATCCATGGGTATTCCTCAGGCAAGAATACTGGAGTGGGTTGCCATGCCCTCCTCCAGGGGATCTTCCCAACCCAGGGATCGAGCCCAGGTCTCCCACACTGCAGGCAGATTCTTTACTGTCTAAGCCACCGGGGAAGCCCAATTACTGATATCTATGCTCCCGTCTACTTAATTCTTTGGGTTTATTTTCTGTTAGGTCTTTTCCTTCTCTTATGCTTCCTGCCTAGAGATGTTCCTTTAACATTTGTCATACAGCTGGTTTGGTGGTGCACAGTTCTGTTAACTTTTGCTTGTCTGGAAAGCTTTTGATTTCTCCATCAAATCTGAAGGAGAGTCTTGCTGGGTAGAGTATTCTTGGTTGTAGTTTCTTCCTTTGCATCACTTCAAATGTATGGTGCCATTCCTTTCTGCCTTGAAGCGTTCCTGTTGAGAAATCAGCTGATAACTTGATAGGAGTTCCCCGTATGTTATTTGTCATTTTCCCCTTATTGCTTTTAATATTTCATCTTTGTCTTTAATTCTCATCAGTTTGATTACTCTGTATCTTGTGTGCTCCTCTTTGGGTTTATCCTGATTCTCTGTGCTTCCTGGACTTGGTTGATATTTCTTTTCCCATGTGAGGGAAGCTTTCAACTATTATCTCTTCAGATACTTTTGCAGGTCCTTTCTTTCTCTCTTCTCCTTCCCGGACCCCTGTAATGCAAATGTTGATGTGTTTAATGTTGTCCCAGAAGTCTCATAGGCTGTTTTCATTTGTTTGTTTGTTTTTTAATATTTTGTTCTGCAGCAGGGATTTCCACCATTTTGTCCTTCAGGTCATTTATCCATTCTTTTGCTTCAGTTATTCTGCTCCAGATTCCTTCTAGTGTATTATTATCTGTTTGTTTGCTTTTTAGCTCTTCTAGATGCTTGGTAAACATTTCTTGCATCTTCTCCATTGTTTTCCTAAGATCCTGGATCATCTTCACTATCATTATTCTGAATTCTTTTTCTGGAAGATTGCCTGTCTCCACTTATTTAATTGTTTTCTTGGGGTTTTATTTTGTCATCTCATCTGGAACATAACTTTCTGCTATTTTCTTCCAGATTACTTTCTGTAATGTGGTTTTTGCTCTATTCCCTGTGGGATTGTGGTTCTTCTTGCTTCTTCTGTCTGCTCTCTGATGGAGGATGCTAAGAGACTTGTTGTGTAAGCTTCCTGATGGGAGAGACTGGGTCAGTTTTTCCTTGCTCAGTAAAGCTTTAATCCAATTATCTGTTGATGGGTGATGGATGGGGTTATGCTCCCTCTCTGTTTGTTTGAAATTAGAAGACGCTTACTCCTTGGAAGAAAAGTTATGTCCAACCTAGATAGCATTTTCAAAAGCAGAGACATTACTTTGCCGACTAAGGTTCGTCTAGTCAAGGCTATGGTTTTTCCAGTGGTCATGTATGGATGTGAGAGTTGGACTGTGAAGAAGGCTGAGCACCGAAGAATTGATGCTTTTGAACTGTGGTGTTGGAGAAGACTCTTGAGAGTCCCTTGGACTGCAAGGAGATGCAACCAGTCCATTCTGAAGATCAACCCTGGGATTTCTTTGGAAGGAATGATGCTAAAGCTGAAACTCCAGTACTTTGGCCACCTCATGCGAAGAGTTGACTCATTAGAAAAGACTCTGATGCTAGGAGGGATTGGGGGCAGGAGGAGAAGGGGACGACCGAGGATGAGATGGCTGGATGGCATCACTGACTCGATGGATGTGA
Source organism: Cephalophus harveyi (assembly GCA_006410635.1). Taxonomy (NCBI): domain Eukaryota; kingdom Metazoa; phylum Chordata; class Mammalia; order Artiodactyla; family Bovidae; genus Cephalophus; species Cephalophus harveyi. The sequence goes on from SJYT01077641.1 coordinate 94,867, forward strand.
GTCTGAGCGAACTCCGGGAGATGGTAATGAACAGGGAGGCCTGGTGTGTTGCGATTCATGGGGTCGCAAAGAGTCGGACATGACTGAGCGACTGAACTGAACTGAACTGAACTGTTTGTTGTTTGGCCTGAGGCGACCCAGCCCTGGGGCCTGCAGGCTCTATGGCCGGGTTAATGGTGACCTCCCAGAGGGCTTATGCCAAAGGGGACTTTCCAGACTGCTGCTGCCTGTTCCCCCATCCCTTTAGTGAACCCCTGCCACCCCAAGCCTCCAATGGCACCCCACTCCAGTGCTCTTGCCTGGAAAATCCTATAGATGGAGGAGGTTGGTGGGCTGCAGTCCATGGGGTCACACAGAGTCAGACACGACTGAGTGACTTCACTTTCACTTTTCACTTTCATGCATTGGAGAAGGAAATGGCAACCCACTCCAGTGTTCTTGCCTGGAGAATCCCAGGGATGGTGCAGCCCAATGGGCTGCCATCTGTGGGGTCGCACAGAGTCGGACACGACTGAAGCGACTTAGCAGCAGCAGCAGCAGCTTGATTGTAACTCACTACACCCTCACCCTATAGGAATGCAACTTTATTTGGAGGCTGGTGCCTGGTTTAAGAAAAAACACCCTTGGAAAAAATAAGTTTTTTGGTTATCAGAAAGAAGCGACTCAGCAGCAGCCGCCAACCCAAGCCTCCATAGGAGACCCTCCAACATCATCAGATAGGTTTGCTTCAGTCTCCTCTGGGGTCACTTCTTTCCTCTGGGTCTTGGTGCACGCGAGATTTTGTTTGTGCCCTCCACGACTGGAGTCTGTCTTTCCCCCAGTCCTGTGTAAGTCCTGTAATCAAATCCTGATGGTCTTCAAGGTCAGGTTCCCTGGGCATTCCCAGTTCCTTTGTCAGATCCCCAGGCTGGGAAGCCTGACGTGGGGCTCAGAACCTTCACCTTGAGAAAATGCTACACATTAAAATAGCATTACTTATTAAAAAATGCTTCATGGTTTGAGACATAATATTTCCTACCTTTTAATCATCATATTGAATGTAACCGATATCTTGTAAACTTCTTTCTACCCAAGTCCTTACACTATAACCATGTATGTTTGATTGTAACTTTTTTAAAAAAAGATATGTCGTTTGTTTATTTATTTATTTTTGGCTGTGATGGGTCTTTCTTTACTTGTGGAGAGCAGAGGCTATTCTCTATTCGAGGTGTGTGGGCTTCTCTTGTTTCAGATCACTGGTTTTATGGTGCACAGGCTTCAGTAGCTAGAGCTTGTGGGCTCTAGGGTACAGGCTTGGTAATTGTGGCACACGGGCTTATTTACCCAATGGCATGTGGGATCTTCCCGGAGGAGGGGTCTAACTGGTGTCCCCTGCACTGTAAGGCAGATTCTTAACCACTGAAACAGCTGGGAAGCCCTTGATCGTTTCTTTATAACAAATGATTGGACCATATTCATCCTACAAGTCAGACATGTTGCTGAGCAGGGGAGGGACTCAGCTCTCCGTGTGGAACTTCTGGTTCCCTTACCCCGGCAACCTTAAATGAATGCCTGCTGCCACTGCCCTGAGGCCTAGGGTTGCTAACTGTAGTGTGTAGTCACTCAGTTGTGTCCGACTCTTTGCGACCCTGTGGACTCTAGCCCACCAGGCTTCTCAGTCCATGGGATTTTCCAGGCAAGACTACTGGAGTGGATTGCCATTTCCTTCTTCAGAGGATCTATCCGACCCAGGAATCGAACCCGGGCCTCCTGCATCACAGGCAGATGCTTTACCCTCTGAGCCTAAAGGTTTCCTTTAAAACCTTGGGATTGTGTCTTGGATTCTTACAGAGCTTTTCTTTAAGCTGTGTGAATTTGCACCAAGGAGATGAAGCCAGGGTGGCCTCCAGTGTGAGCGGGAGGAGAAAGTGGAGTTTTCTGGGGTAAGGGGTGCGCTATCTGCCCTGGGTGTCAAGGGGTAAATAGAGGCAGCCTTGTCCCACCCCCAAAAAAATATCCCTTGAAATTCTCCAGATTGCTGCAGACACACTGCTTAGTATTGAAGTGCTAGGGTTTCAAGCCCAAGCCCATGCCTGAACTACCAAGTCTGTCATGATGCTAGAAGGGATTGGGGGCAGGAGGAGAAGGGGACGACCGAGGATGAGATGGCTGGATGGCATCACTGACTTGATGGATGTGAGTCTGAGCGAACTCCAGGAGATGGTAATGAACAGGGAGGCCTGGCGTGCTGCGATTCATGGGGTCGCAAAGAGTCGGCCAAACCTGGGATTTCAGGTCTGTTTCACCCAACCTGCACCCAGATATAGTCATCTTTATATTTTGTCTTTAATCTACTGATTCCTTTTCCCCTTTCTTCCCCTCCCTTTCTCATTGTCTTTTTATGTTTCCCATTCTTCTCCTCATGCTAGCTGTTGAGCACTCAGTCCTAAAGGTATCAGAAAATCTGAAAATGTAGGGGAATATTTATCAGGTCTGCAAAGACAACATGAACTGTGAAAACCCAAAACTTTACCCTCCAATGTCCAGATTATGGACCTGCTTGATTTCTTTGTCTTCATTCCCCACTTCCACCCTATTTGGGGTTCTTGCCCTTTGTCAGCAGGCAGTGGGCTGGGCCATAAAGACAGAGTCAGGAGGGAGGCACGCCTCCTGTCCTTCCACTGCCCACAGGGTCTGCTCTCCCCAAATCCTCAGGAGCATGGAGGTCTCTGCTCCAGCCGCTCCCCCTGCAGCTTCTCTCCTAAAGTTCTCCCCGTGTTGGAAGGTGACCTCGCACCACGGCTGAGTCCTCACTCCTGGGCCCAGCACAGTGTTGCCCTCTACCCCTGATGCTTCCCAAGACTCTGAAGTCTGCTGAATAACACTGACATCTCCACGCCCATCTCAACAACTGAGTGGCTGATACTTCATGAAGATGCTGGACGAGACCTGTTGGGGGTGATGGAGGTGACCCTGAGTCTACTGCCCCTGGTGCAGAAGGTGAGGGCCGTGCGGTCAGTCTCTAGCATCATGGGTTGGGTGTCCTTTGGAAGCTGCTGCATGTTCAAGTATGGCATGGAGACCTGTTCAGCCTCCATCAGGGTACAGCCTGAATGGATGGGTCCTCTCTCTCTTCCTGCTTCTGTGCTTGTAGGGCAGTGTTTTTCAGGGTTTCCTCTCTCTGGACTTTTAGAGACCATTCCTTCCAAGTCCCTCTCTCTTGCTCTGTGTAGGTCTTTCACTGGGAAGAATATTTTTATCCATTTGGTGTCCAGTTGGGTCTGAGGACTAAGGAGTTTGATTGAACATATTATTGCCTGCATGAAGGCCCACAATCACACAGTTTTGGAGGCAGAATTGGAATTGAAATGATTTGACTGTGCAGTCATTCCATGTGCTTAACTGCTACGTACATAGGTTTCAGGAGCCCTGTGGGGAAGGTACCCATGAAGTAAGTAATCAAGGGAGCTACTGCATTTCAATTGTGGGTGAGACCCCAGGGTCTGCAGGGAGAGGGTGCTTCTAAATGTGTGGGAGTTGTGTCCACAGTCAGGAGCATATTCCTAGAGGAGAGTTGGCCATGGCATTACTAGGGGAGGAGAGCAGCGAGAGGATAGGGTTGAAGTGTCACTGCAACTCCAACCTGTTCTGAATGCTTGGTGTCAGACAGGGGACTGCTGTGGAGTCAGCACGACCAGGAGGATCCTCAAGAGTCTTTGAGTCCTTCAAGGCTGTAGTGTCAGACCCTCCGGTCACTCCATGTCCCCTACTCAGATGCAGACCTAAAATTTAATGCTTGATGTGAAAACTCCAGATTTTCATATTCGTATTTACATATACACACACACCAAGTCAGACATACCAAACCAACTGAAATCAAATAAAGCATCATTGATTCCCTTTCTGCCTCAGTGGTATGTGTTCAGGACCACCTTGGGACTCACCCTTAGGAATCTTCTTCAGATGGTAGAGAACTTGTGATGTTAAACCCCATGACCCTCCTTGCTGATCCTGCACTGGGGCTGGGGTGGGTGGTGAAGGCTGCACTGAGATGGATGGCATGGCAGACAGTGTGGACCATGACACGAGGGCCCCCGTTCAGACAGTGCAGAACAACAGAGGCTTTAATAGAAAGTGCAGTGAACGCCGGCGCACGTTCTCAGCCTGGACCCTCCGCTGAGCTCCTTTCCTCTTCCTTCCAGGTCGCCTTTCTTGGGGAGGGAATCAGGTCTGATCTGACGGACTTGTGCAGGGGCAGCAACCCATGCTATGAAGATCCACGGTAGGGCCACAAGGAAGCTGTTGTACCTCTTACCTTAGGCTGTCCTCAGGTATGACCTAAATCAAATCCCTTATGATTATACAGTGGAAAAGACAAATCAGTTCAAGGGATTTGATCTGATAGACAGAGTGCCTGAAGAACTATGGACAGAGGTTCATGATATTGTATAAGAGGTGGTGATCAAAACCATCCCCAAGAAAAAGAAATTCCAAAAGGCTAAATGGTTGTCTGAAGACACCTTACAAATACCCGAGTAAAGAAGAGAAGTAAAAGGCAAAGGAGGAAAGGAAAGATATAGCCATCTGAATGCAGAGTTCCAGAGTAGAGCAGGGAGAGAGAGATAAGACTTTTTAAGTGAACAGTGCAAAGAAATGGAGGGGAACAATAGAAAGGGAAAGACTGGAGATCCCTTCAAGGAAACCAGAGATACCAAGGGAATATTTCATCCAGAGATAGACACACTAAAGGACAGAAAGACCTAACAGAAACAGAAGGTATTAAGAAGAGGTGGCAAGAATACAGAAAAGAACTATACAAAAAAGATCTTCAGTTCAGTTCAGTTCAGTTCAGTCGCTCAGTCGTGTCCGACTCTTTGTGACCCCATGAATCGCAGCACGCCAGGCCTCCCTGTTCATCACCATCTCTCGGAGTTCACTCAGACTCACATCCATTGAGTCAGTGATGCCATCCAGCCATCTCATCCTCGGTCGTCCCCTTCTTCTCCTGCCCCCAATCCCTCCCAGCATCAGAGTCTTTTCCAATGAGTCAACTCTTCGCATGAGGTGGCCAAAGTACTGGAGTTTCAGCTTTAGCATCATTCCTTCCAAAGAAATCCCAGGGCTGATCTCCTTCAGAAACTGTTTCCACTGTTTCCCCATCTATTTCCCATGAAGTGATGGGACCAGATGCCATGATCTTCGTTTTCTGAATGTTGAGCTTTAAGCCAACTTTTTCACTCTCCTCTTTCACTTTCATCAAGAGGCCTTTTAGCTCCTCTTCACTTTCTGCCATAAGGGTGGTGTCATCTGCATATCTGAGGTTATTGATATTTCTCCCGGCAATAAAAAGATCTTAATGACCTGGATAACCATGATGGTGTGATCACTCACCTAGAACCAGACATCTTGGAGTGTGAAATCAAGTGGGCCTTAGGAAGCATCACTACAAAGGAAGCTAGTGGAGGTGATGGAATTCCAGTTGAGCTCTTTCAAATCCTAAAAGATGATGCTGTGAAAGTGCTGCATTCAGTCTGCCAGAAAAATTGGAAAATTCAGCAGTGGCCACAGGACTAGAAAAGGTTAATTTTCATTCCATCCCCCAAAAAGGCAATGTCAAAAAATGTTCAATCTACTGCACAATCGCATTCATTTCACATGCTAGCATAAAAATGCTCAAAATCCTTCAAGGTAGGCTTCAACAGTGTACGAACTGAGAACTTCCAGATGTACATGTTGGATTTAGAAAAGGCAAAGGAACCAGAGATCAAATTGCCAACATTGGCTGGAACATAGAAAAAGCCTGAGAATTCCAGAAAATCATCTACTTCTGCTTCCCTGGCTCTGCTTAAGCCTTTGACTGTTTAGATCAGAACAAACTGGAAAATTCTTAAAGAGATGGGAATACCAGATCACCTGACCTGTCTCCTGCAAAACCTGTATGTAGTTCAAGAAGTAACAGTTAGAACTGGACATAGAACAACAGACTGGTTCCAATTGAGAAAGGAGTACATCAAGGCTGTATATCGTCACCTTGCTTATTTAACTTCTATGCAGAGTGCATCATGTGAAATGCCAGGCTGGATGAAGCACAAACTGGAATCAAGATTGCTGGGAGAAATATCAGTAACTTCAGACACTCAGATGACACAGCCCTTATAGCAGAATGCACAGAGGAATTAAAAGGCCTCCTGATGAAGGTGAAAGAGGAGAGCGAATAAGCTGACTTAAAACTCAACATTCAAAACACTAAGATCATGGCATCCGGTCCCATCACTTCATGCCAAATAGATGGGGAAACAATGGAAACAGTGACAGAAACTTTATTTTCTTGGGCTCCAAAATCACTGTGGATGGTGACTGCAGCCATGAAATTAAAAGATGCTTGCTCTTTGGAAGAAAAGCTATGACAAATCTAGACAGTGTATTGAAAGCAGACACATTGCTTTGCCAACAAAGGTCCGTCTGGTCAGAGCTATGGTTTTCCAGTAGTCATGTACAGATGTGAGAGCTGGACAATAAAAAAGCTGAGCATCGAAGAACTGATGCCTTCAAACTGTGGTGCTGGGGAAGTACTATGACAAATCTAGACAGTGTATTGAAAGCAGACACATTGCTTTGCCAACAAAGGTCCGTCTGGTCAGAGCTATGGTTTTCCAGTAGTCATGTACAGATGTGAGAGCTAGACAATAAAAAAGCTGAGCATCGAAGAACTGATGCCTTCAAACTGTGGTGCTGGGGAAGTCTCTTGAGAGTCCCTTGGACAGAAAGGAGATCAAACCAGTCAATCCTAAAGGAAATCAGTCCTGAATACACACTGGAAGGACTGATGCTGAAGCTGAAGCACCAGTATTTTGGCCACCTGATGGGTAGAACTGACTCCTTGGAAAGGACCCGGTTCCTGGGAAAGATTGAAGGCAGGAGGAGAAGGGTACAATAGAGGATGAGATGGTTGGATGGCATCAACGACTCAATGGACATGAGTTTGAGCAAGCTCCGGGAAATGGTGAAGGACAGGGAAGAAGCCTGGCATGCTGCAGTCCATGGGCTCACAAAGAGTTGGACATGACTGAGCCACTAAATAGCAACTCCTTCCACCCAGTGCCCGTTGTTTTCCTGACTTGGCAGTTGGAGCTGTGATAAACGTGGATGGTGAGGCGATGCCCCGGGCACTGACCCCGGCTCCTTCTGCCCCTGCCCCTCTCACCAGCTCCACACCCCTCGTGGTCCAGCCCCGTTACTGGATGGTATCCTCCACCTCCCCGTGAACCCCTCCTTGCACAGCTGTTCTGTGGTCCAATCTTGGGTCATTTCCTTATTCTCCTGAGGGGGTCAACTCCCTCCTCCTCTCCACCATCACCCTCTTACAAACTGAACTAATTCCTTTCCATGATTGTGGTTTACACCTCCCTGCTTATGGGTGGTCTGCACACCCCATTCCATGGTCCCTGTTCAAGTCAGTATTTTCCATCAGTCTCTTCTCAGTGTCTGAGCAGTCTGGATTCTGGGTGTGGTGCTGGGCAGGTCAGGGTGTGAACACAGGAAGAGCAGAGGGCAATGAACCCAAACACCGAGGGCTGTGAGCAGGGCATCTTCACGGAATAAAAGGGGAGCAACTGTTGGAGCAGCTTTGTGTGACCCGTCCCAGCATCTGGGAAAAGTCTCACCATTGCCTGTGTCCCCTCATTCCTTTCGTGTCCCCTCTCTTTGCCTCAAACACTGCCCACTGCTCTTCTGAACCCCTTTTGGGTCCAGAGAACTGTTTTATCAGGAGAGAATGTATTCCCTTTTGCCTTCTCCTGATCCTAGAGAGGCTGAGGGGCTTAGATTTTCAGGAGGGAATTCTGAAGCTGAGCCAGAGGAGGGAACCAGCTCAGAGGCTAAGCCAGCTGCCCAGGGTCACACAGCTAGTTGGCAGCAGAACTGGGTGTGAAGCCATGGTGTCTGTTGATTCCAAGTGTATTCCCTTGTAAGAATCTCCAATAGGTTAAGACGACACAGGCCCCAGACTTGAATTGTCAAAAGGGAAGAAGGTAGTTGTGAACCATGAAACCAGGAATATAAGTGTTCTAATGTGTGGGGTGTGAGGGCGGGGGTTGAAATTTGGGCAGGGGGAAACAGGGAGGAGTGGGAGGATCAGGCAGAGGTGGTTGGGAAAACTATTGTCATCCTTAAGAGGCAGTGTTTAAATGCAATGACATCTGTTAGAAACGGGTTAAGTGTACCAAGGAGCCTGTATCAGGGTCAGAGTCAGTCACAGTCACTGAAGAGGGTGAACAGGAAAATCTAAATCACTATGGGAACTCCATCCAGAGAGCCAGAGAGCCTGGAGGCTGACCGGCCAACTATCATTGTGCATGTTCTTAATTTCTCCTGCCTGACCACTAGCCAGCCTCTGCTTCACACCAACCCCTGTGTGTCTGTCCCCGGGAGCCATGCGGCTGTACCTGGCGGTCCTTGTGGGCCTATACTAACTCCTGCGCTGGTACCAGGAGAGGCAGTGGGTGAAGGAGTGTGTGCGGGACAGAGGCACCACCCACATTTCTTTTGTGTTTCTTTATTTCTTCTCTCTCTGCAAAGGCTGAGACCCCTTTTCAACTGACTGGGAATTCCCAAGGTGTTTCCCACCTGCCTTCTTCGCCTCACCCAGCTGACAGAGGAGCCTCCCTCACCCCCCACCCCCACCTCTGGACCCTGAAGCTCTGCAGGGGCGGCCAGGTGGTGCAGACTCGCTGTCGGGTGGCCCCTCTGCTCTCGCAAAAAATACTTGGCTTCTTGCTGCTGAGTGAGCAGGGTGATCAGGTCTCAATTTCTGGAGATGGAGTGGAAATAGCGACTTTGGCTGGAAGTCTGTTCAGTTGCCTGGGTTGTGGGCAGCCGTGGAGCTGGGCTGTGTCGTCAGCACTTGATCACGTTCTTGCTGCTGAAACATATTAGCCTGACTTGGATTTAAATGTTACCTATTTTGGAGGATGACACTGCGCTCTGAAGACTTGTCAAAGGAAGTCAGAAAACTACTATAGGGTCACTTCCTCTCTCTCTTTTTCCTGTTTTTCATCTTCTGCTTTTTCTTTTTATTACTACAATTGTTCCGAGTTTTGCAAAGGAAGGAAAGAACCTTAATTTCTCTTATCTTACTAGAAATCTAAAACATGGTCATTGTGGAAACTCACAAATGTGAAGGGATTAAGAACAAACACGAATATCTCACCTTCCAAGGTAATATTAACATTTTGACATACATGGTTTTCTGTTGTCACATGTTAGTATCCTTTTCTTTACACTAAATGAATATCTGTAGATTTAGAACATCTCAAAAATTTCTTCAAAAGCATCGTAGATTATGATTGAGAAGATGCTATACTTTTAAACAGCATTATTTACTAAAAAGTATTTTATGGTATGATACATAATTATTTCCTACCTTTAATTCACCATATTCAACACAAATGATATCTCAGTAAGGCTGAGATGTTTTTACCCAAGTCCCTACACTATAACTGTATGTGTTGACTGTAAATGGTTGGAGAATATTCTTCCTACAAGGCAGGCGTGCTTCTGAGCAGAGGAGGAACTCAGCTCTGTGTGGATATTTCTGGCACTCCTGCCCCAGCAACCCTGAATGCCTGCTCCTGCTGCCCTGAGGCCTGTGGTTGCTAAGTGTTTCCTTTCAGACTTAAGATGCTCTCAGTTCCTCCCAGCCTCTCCTCCCACTGTGTCTGTTCGCTCTGTCCATGTCTCTATGGCTGCCCTGCACGAAGGGTCATCAGTATCAACATAAATTACCGTATGTCAGATGGGTAGCCAAGGAAATTTGCTGTATGACCCAAGGAGCTCAAATCAGGTGCTCTGTGACCACCCAGAGAGGTGGGATAGAGTGACAGGTGGGAGGGAGGCTCAAGAGGGATGGGACACATGTACACCCATGGTTGATTCATGTTGATGTGTGACAGAAACCAGCACAATACAGTAAAGTAATTATCCTCCAATTAAAACACTTCTGAGAAGCTCCAGGCTTGGTAGATACGGGGACCACTGTCTTCATGAACCACTTATTATTATTGGGAGGAAACTGAAGCCAGAGAGGGAAGACCCTGTGTAGTCATGGCAAGCTGGCCTTGAGACAGCTGGTTTTCATGTTGTGACGTTTCTTGTTTGTAGACACCTGCAGTTTCTGTAGTCCAGATATTCTCAGAATGGAGTTAGATGTGCCTTCGTGTGGAACCATTGCTCCTGATGTAAGAGTTGGGGCACTCATTTGACAATGTAGGTTGATTCAAGTTGGGGTCTAGGGATTCTTAAGAACATTGCTACATAAGATGATCCCTAAGTCAGAATGGTTGGAGGTAGAAATATATCTGGATTCTTTCTCCTTCTGGACAGTCATGAAATCAGTCAACTTGTTGGAGACAACCTGCTGCCAGGATCTGTCCTTGGTGACAGAGTGCATGGAGCACGCCCTGACTGCCTGCCACCCCTGCACCCGATACTCACCTGGCTGGGATGCCAAGTTCATCTGCCACCCCATGAGCTACCTGCCCAGCTTCCTGGTGGGTCTCATGGTGTACTGGAGTAACCCCCAGCCTGCTAAGGCCCTGTAACCCAAGACTGGGGTGCATTGTAGGGGGGAGTTGCATACAGAGTGGGGAGAGGATGCTTTGGGGGAGGGAAATAGAGTGGAGAGCAGAATGTGGAGTTCTCATGTCACCAGGATGCTCATCTCACCTCACTCACATCTCCTTCCCAGACTTCTCTTGGGACATTACTTAGGACTCGGGGATAGTAGGAAGAAACATGTTTTGTAGTGAGAAACTGAGATCAATAGCTCTCATCTGCGTTCTGTTCCTTGATCAGCCTCTCAAGGCTCTGAAACTTGTGGCCCTCCTGCCACCCTGAAGAATCCGCATTGTCTGGAGGGTGTGAACAGCTGGGAGGGTCCTGGCCTCCCCATCTTCTGGCCCTGTCCACCTCTTCCAGGTGTGCCTTGACCCTGGCCAGTCTCCCCCTCCCACTGGATGGAAATGGACATGGGAGGCAAAAACCCTTCTTCCCTAAAGATACTTGTAGCCAGGAGTGTGTGTGTGGGCTGACCACCAGTCTGACACACCAGCCCAGGTGCCAACTCAGCCAACTTTGGCTGGAAAGCAGTATCTTCCATGGAGGTCCTGACAGAGAACACAGAAACCAATTCTTGTTTTTCTCTTGAAATCATGAATTTCCATTGATTATATTCCCTTAAAATAAAAATTGAGACATTTACCCAGGCCCAGTGACTGTGACCACGGCCTTGGGCAGTGGTGTGTGTGTGTCTATGAGACGAAGAGTCAGGTGACCTCGCAGAGGTGTAGGGATGCGTGGGGCGACCTGAGGAGGATTTGAAGAAGGCAGTGAGGTCATCCCTTTGTCTGCAGAAGCGAAGGGCTAATGTGTCTTTCTGGGGCTTATCGTGTAAACTAGGGTCCCAGGATTAAGACAAGGATGGACAAACAAGGAGAGGTCTGTAAGGGAGAGGCAGGCCCGAACCCTTCCCTGGGGTCATGTAGCACCTCCCTCACCAGAAGCCTCCCTGCGGTCCTCCTGCCATCCCCTCCTATAGAATCACTACCCTCCATCCTTTGCCACCTGCCAGGTCCCCCAGCTCAGATCATCTCCCACCGCCCTCCAGTGGAGGAGCATTGGAGTCACTTCTGCAGCCTGGTCTTATGTCTTCTGCTAACGCTTACTAAGCACCTACTGTGATCAGGACAGGAGTTTCCCTGATGTCCCAGTGCTTCCAGAGACCCTGACTCTCTGTGTGTCCTCTGCTGTCATGATGGTCTGAGTATGGACTCAGAAGAATCACTACCCTCCATCCTTTGCCACCTGCCAGGTCCCCCAGCTCAGATCATCTCCCACCGCCCTCCAGTGGAGGAGCATTGGAGTCACTTCTGCAGCCTGGTCTTATGTCTTCTGCTAACGCTTACTAAGCACCTACTGTGATCAGGACAGGAGTTTCCCTGATGTCCCAGTGCTTCCAGAGACCCTGACTCTCTGTGTGTCCTCTGCTGTCATGATGGTCTGAGTATGGACTCAGTGGAGAAGGCATTTGTACAGTCATACAGATACCTGGGCTGAGGGCAAATTGGAGTGGGAGGGACTTTTCCAAGAGTCAACTAAAAAACTGAAATTTTATCTCTTTTTGTTCAAAAACTGAGATTATGGCATGTTTACAGGAACCTTACGTCATAGAACAATATCACCATTTTTGAGTAAACAGAGAATGAGGTCAGATGCTATAGGACCAGTGAAACTCAAACCTGTTTTAAAGGCTTGGTGTCAGAGAGGGGACTGCTGAAGAGATGAATGTGACCAGGAGGATCCTCAAGGATCTCTGAATCCTTCAGGCTGTGGTGTGTCAGCCCTTCAAGGTCGATCCACATTCTCCTCTTCAATGCAAACCTAGGGCTTCTTGCTTGATCTGAAGACGCCACATTTTCATATTTTTATTTACACACACACCGCCAGACCTACCAAACCAACTGAAATCAAGTAAAGCATAACTGATACACTTTATGCCTTGGGGGTATGTGTTCAGGAGCTCTGGACTCATCTCCAGCAATCCTGTACAGAATGTCAGAGGACTTGTGAGGTTACAAACCCTGACCCTACTTGCTGGTCCTACAAGGGGCTGGGGAACTCAGGGTTGCACTGAGATAAGTTCCATGGCCAACTCTGGGGACTGACTCACCGCCCCCAACTCAGACAAGGCAGAACAACAAATGCACTGGAAAAAGGTGCAGGGCACACCAGCTCACATTCTCAGCCTGGACCCTCAGCAGAGCCCCATTCCTCCTTTTTCCAGGCCGTCTTCCTTGAGGAGGGAGCTCGGTCTGCTCTGATGGACGTATGCAGGGGCAGGAACCCATGCTATGAAGATCCACAGGAGTGCCAAAGGGAAGGTGCTGTCACGCTTTCCCTGGGCTGTCCTGGCTTTTGTGAGTTGCATGGGGTAGTGACTCCCCAACCCCTCCAATCACCTGAACACACTGACCTGTCTCTACATTTTAAAATCTCCACTTCAGACAGTGGAGCTGGAAACAAGCTCGCACAGTTTGCCCTCACTCCCTACCCCTTCCTGCTCCCCCGTTTGTTACCTACACCCCCACCTGCTCAGAGGACGTGTCCTGTGTGTAGAACAGGTGGTGGTGGGGGAGTGGTCTTAGCTTGACAGTGCTCCCTGCTGAGATGCTCTGGGGCTACGCCAAGGGGTATGTGCGTCAGTTCTGCGTCACATGTGGGTCAGAGGTTCTGCCCTGGAATCTGGCCAAACTACACCTCTGAGGACATAAGATGCCGAGATTTCTGTCAGTGAGTCTCCCTGACAGTATCTCCTCTGAAAGTTTTCTTGCTTTGGTCCCTGCAGATCACAGGTGAGTGTCACCCCAGCCCCTGCCTCTTACTGCCCTCTCCTGACCTGCCTGTCACTGTACCCACCTGGAACAGGAGTCTGAAGCTCCTGAGACCTTGCAAGTCATCATATGACTTTCAAGAGTCACTAAAGGGCAGCTGATGGTGTGAGGACTGGAATGGGGCTGCTGCATGGACCCGTGAGAATTTACATGAAGGAATCCATGGCCAGAGAAAAAAATCTCCTGTTTCTTCCAAGTAAAGAAACCATATCCTTCTCCCTTAACAGAGTTAGTGTTTGTATAAGACTTGCATTTTCCCCTGACAGTTTCCAAAGCACCATCCTGCATCCTGGCCTTCTTCTTCCTCACCCTTTGGGAAACCCCTGTGGAAGGGTCCTGCTGGTCACCCAGGAAGCAGGTAGAGGCTGCTTTCTGCAGGACCATTCTTTCCATTACCGCTGCAGATTGCCACCTGAGGGACAACTCCTTTCAGGAGGCAGTCAGCACCCTGCAGGTGGCTGTGACCACTAGAGGCTGAATCTGTCCTCCTCTCTGAGTATCTCGGCTGCTGGGGTGGGCCCCAGGGGCATCTGAACCTCTGTGTCATTGGGGAATCCTCTCCTTCCACCCAGTGCCCATCGTCTTTCCTGACTTGGAGTTGGAGCTGTGATAAACATGGATGGTGAGGAGATGTCCAGGGCACTGACCCCGGCTCCTTCTGCTCCTGCCTCTCTCACCAGCTCAGTGCCCCTGGTGGTCCAGCCCCATGACTGAATAGTATCCTCCCCATCTCTGTGAACCCCCTGCATGCACAGCTGCTCTGGGGTCCAGTCTCCGGTTCTTTCTTCAGTCTCCTGAGCAGGCAGCTCACTACTCCTCTCCATCATAACCTTCATACAAATTGAACTAATTCATTTCCAATTATTTAACTCCCTGCTTGGGGGAGTCTGCATTCCAATTAATGATAAGATATCAAGGTTCAAATCCACATCTGTTTGGTCTGGATTCTGTGTGGGGTGCTGGACAGGGCAGGGTCTGAGCACAGAAGGGGAGAAGGCAATGGAACCCAGCGCTCAGGTATGTGGACAGAATTTCTTGGAGATAAAGGGGAACACCTGTTAGAGCAGCTTCGTGAGAGTCCTTCCAACACCCATCCCAGCATCTGGGAGAAGGCTCACCATTGCCTGTGCCCCTTCATTCCCTTCATGTCCCCTCTCTTTGTCTCAGACCCCCCCCCACTGCTCTTCTGAACATCTTTTTAATCCAGAGGGCCACTCTATCAGGAGACACCTTATTCCCTTTTGCCTTCTCCTTCTAATCCTAGAGAGGCTGAGCGGGTGTAGTCTTTTAGGAGTGAATTCTGTGAGCTGAGGGAGAGGAGGAAACCAGATCAGAGGCTAAGCCAGCTGCCCAGGGTCACACAGCTAGTTGGCAGAAAAGTTGGGTTTTGAAATCACATGTGTCTTGATTCCAAGTGTATCCCCCTTATAAGAATGTTCCTAGTCTAAGAGACCCAGGTCATAGCCTTCAATAAGAAAAAGGGAACAATTTGGTTGTGAACCATGAAACCTGGGATCCAAAATTTCTAACGTGTTTGTGACTGTGTGAGGATTGAGAGGGCAGAGGTGGGCAGAGGGAAACAGGCAGGAGTGCAAGGACCAGGAAACTGAGGTGGGAAAAGTACTGTCCTCCTTAAGGGTTTGTGTTGGAAATGCAATAGTATCAATGAGAAGTGCATTAATTGTGCCAAAAAGCCAAAAGCAAGTACTGGGATCAGAGTCAGTCATAATCACTGAAGAAGGTAAATAGAAAATCTTCAGAACTCCATTCCAGAGAGTCTGGAGGCTGACTGGCCAATCACCTTCGTGCATGTTCTTAATTTCTTCTGTCTGATCACTAACCAGACACTATTCACCCCAACCTGTGTGTGTCCGTCCCCTACAAACCCACGTGGCTGTACCTGGTGGTCCTCGTGGGCTTGGACTACCTCCTGCACTGTTACTAGGAAGACAAGTTTGTCTTCGTCACGGGCCGTGATTCGAGCTTTGGGTACCTGCTGGCCAGGCAGCTGGACCTGCAAGGCATGTGGGTCCTGGCTGAGTGTCTGACAGAGCAGGAAGCCGAGCAACTGAGGAAGCAGACATCAACAGGCTGCAGACGGTGATCCTGGACATCACCAAGACAGAGAGTGCTGCTGTGGCCGCCAAGTAGGTGAAGGAGTATGTGGGAGACAGAAGTACCACCCACATTTTTTGTTTGTGTACCTCTCTCTGTGTGAGGGGAGACCCGTTGTCAGCTCCTTGGGGAATAATCCAAGGTGTTTTCCTGGATGTGAAGTCCCACTTGCCTTCTTCACTTCACCCAGCTGACTAGACGAGCCTCTTCCATCCGTCACACCCACCCCCTGACCTTTAGTGTTTGCAGTTTGGGAGAGAGATTTCCCTGATGAGACAGCGTCCTTGTAGACTATTTGTCTGGTATCCCCTCCTGTCTTAGCAGAAAGTCTGGGTTTCTTGCTGCTGAGTGAGCAGGGTGATCAGAGTGGACTTTCTGGAGGAGGGGTGGAGGTGGGGGCTCTGGTTGAAAGGCTGCAAGGGGGTCGGAGGGGAGCACTGGAGCTGGGCTGTGTTCTCAACACTTGATCATGTTCTTGCTGGTGACCCATAGGCATCCCACTTGACTTTTAATGTCACTTACTTTCAAATAATGATACTGAGTTCTCAGGGCTTGTCTAGGGGAAGTCAAGTAACTACTATGGAGTCACTTTCTCTCTCTGCTTTCTGCTTTTCTTCTTTTCTCTACTGCTTTTTTTTTTTTTAATTCTTAGAATCTCCCTATGCTTTGCAGTGGAAGGAGAGAACTTTAGTTTCTCTCATCCAAGTGATGAAAGAATGATCATTGTGGAAACTGAGAGATATACCAAACAAATCTCACCACCCAGAGATAAGGGCTATTAGTATTTTGATATACATGGTCTTATATTTGCATATATTTATCCTTTTCTTTCTACTATATGTAAATACATAGATTTAGAACATGATAAAAATTTCTTCAAAAACATCATAAATTATGACTGAGAAAATACTATACATTAAAATAGCATCACTTACTAAAAAGTACTTCATGGTACGATACATAATTATTTCCTACATTTTATTCACTATATTCCACATAAATGATATCTCTACACTGTAACTGTGTACATTGATTGTATCTTTGATAACAGATGGTTGGACTGTATTCATCCTACAAGTTAGGAATGTTGCTGAGCAGGGCAGAAACTAAGCTCTCTGTGTGGAACTTCTGGTTCCCTTACCCCAGCAACCTCAAATGCCTGCTGCTGCTGCCATGAGGCCTATGGTTGCTATGCTAAGTCGCTTCAGTTGTGTCCAACTCTGTGTGACTCCATAGATGGCAGCCCACCAGGCTCCCCCGTCCCTGGGATTCTCCAGGCAAGAACACTGGAGTGGGTTGCCATTTCCTTCTCCAATGCATGAAAGTGAAAAGTGAAAGTGAAGTCACTCAGTCGAAAGGTTTACTTTAAAACCTCGGGATTGTGTCTTGGATTCTTGCAAGTGGTTTCCTTTAAGCTGGGTGAATTTGCACCAAGAAGATGAAGCCAGGGTGGCCTCCTGTGTGAGTGCAAGGAGAAGGTGGAGTTGTCTGGGGTAGGGGGTGAAGTCTGTGCTCTGGGTGTTAAGGGTAGGAGAGGCATCCCTGCCCTCCCCCAAAATAGCCCTTGGAATTCTCCAGATTCCTGAGACACATTGCTCAGTATTGAAGTGCGGGTGTTTCAAGCCCAGGCCCTAGAGTTCAATACCAGATCTGCCACTAAGTTCCTTCAATCCTGAGATCTCAGGTCTGTTTCACCCAACCAATCTGCACTCAGTTACAGCCATCTTTTTTTGTTTTTGTTTTCATCTCTTGATTCCTTTTTTCCTCTCTTCCCCGCCCATCCTCATTGTCTATGTTTCCTCTCTTTTCCTCATACTAACTGTTGAGCACTCAGTCCTGAAGCTGTCAGAAAATCTTGAAAGCTGGGGAATATTTATTAGTGTTCAAAGACACCAATGATAGCTCAGTTGGTAAAGAATCTGCCTGCAGTGCAGGAGACCCTGGTTCGATTCCTGGGTCAGGAAGACCCACTGGAGAATGGATAGTCTACCCACTCCAGTCTTCTTGGGCTTCCCTGTGGCTCAGCTGGTAAAGAATCTGCCTGTAATGTGGGAGACTTGGGTTCGATCCCTGGGTTGGGAAGATCCCTGGAGAAGGGAAAGGCTACCCACTCACTATTCTGGATTGGAGAATTCCATGGACTCTATAGTTGCTGGGGTCACAAAGAGTTGTACACAACTTACTGACTTTTGCTTTCAAAGACACCATGGACTGTGAAAACCCAAAACGTCACTCTTGAGTTCCAGACTATAGACCCACTAGATTTCCTCAAGCTCAATACCTGCCTTCGTTGACACTGGGATACTTCTTCCTCGTCACCAGGCAGTGGGCAGGGTGTGAAGACCGAGTCGGGAGGAAGGCACACCTTCTGTCCTCCCACTGCTCACAGGGTCTGGCCTCCCCAGACCCCCAGGAGCGTGTTGGTCTCTGCTCCAGCCCCTCCCCTGCAGCCTCTCTCCTGAAGTCCTTCCGGGTCGGAGGGTGAATGGCACCGTGGCTCAGTCCTCTCTCCTGGGCCCACACAGTGTTGTCCTCTCGTCCTCACTCTTCCCAGGACTCTGGGGTCTGGTGAACAATGCTGGCATTTGCACAATGACGGTACCCAATCAGTGGTTGATCAAACAGGACTTTGTGAAGATTCTGGATGTTAACCTCTTGGGGGTGATTGACATGACCCTGAGTCTGCTGACCCTGGGGCGGAAAAGAAGGGGCTATGTGGCTAACATCTCCAGCATCATGGGCCAGCTGGCTCTCTTTGGTGGAGGCTACTGCATGTTCAAGTACAGTGTGGAGGCCTTCTTGGACTCCCTCAGGTAATGGTGTGGGGGGGAGGCCCTTCTTCTCTTCTCCTCCTTCTGAGCACTGAGGCAGGGAAGGGGTTAAGGCAGGGGTTCTACCAGTATTTTCATACATCACAGACCTATTGACTCTTCCTTCTAGGTCCCTCTCACTGCGTAGGTCTCTTTGATGAGAAGCAAGTTCATATGTTTTCCATCCCCAGTTGGCCCCAAGCCTATAGGGTTTGATTCAACTTATTCCTGCCTTGCAGGAGGGCCCATGGTAAGAAATTATTGGAGGCACAATAACAGATAGGATTTGACTCTGCAGGCCTTTCATGTGCTCAACTGCTATGGTATTTATGTTCTGGAAGCCCTGGGGGGATGTGATTGAAGCAATTGGTCAAGAGAGTTACCCTGTCAAATAAGTGGTAGAGACCACTGGCTGCAGAGAGGGTGGCTCTAATGTATGGGAGCTCTGTCCACAGACTGGTGAATGCTTCTTAGAGGACAGAGGGGTTACTGGGATGGAAGAGGGGAGACGAGGAATGTGGTATATGGAAAGACACAATGTGCAAACATGGTGATTGATTGGAGTGAGAGGAATAGGAGGTGACAACATTTAAGTGATGCTCTGCAGCACAGTTGGTAGGATGTAGAGCTGATAGGCATGGGGTGTAAAATAATTGGGAAAATGGTCATACTCTATAGAGAAGCAGTAACATCATCATGAGCTTCTCTCCCTGGCTTCTGCATCTCACAACTTCCGAGAGCTCCCAGCCCATCTCACCCAGGCCTGTCCTGGTGTTTGACTGTTCTTTCATGTTCTTCTTGCACGACATCTCTAGCCTTTGCCCCTCGTCCTGTCTACATTCCAGGAGGGAGCTCTCCTACTTTGGAGTGAAACTGGCTATGGTTGAGCCCAGTTACTTCCTGACCAATATGATCCAAGGTGAGGTGTTTAATGGAACTGTCCAGGCATCATGGGATCATGCCAGCCCAGAGATCCAGGAACTCTATGATGGCAGCTTCCTTGCTGACTGTGAGTTAGCTGTGGGCTTTGGGAAAATATTCAGAAATGCATCATTAGTGCCTCCTCCAGTCTCAGTTCCATCCTCCAGGCTCTCATTTTCCCCCACAGTGGGGATATGAGCTCATCCTCAAGGTCTCTGATTGGTCAACTGGTGACAGAAGGGAAGGATCGAGGCTTGGTAGTTCTAGAGAACAGTTTCTCTTCAGAAACCCTTTTAATTTGGAAAGGAGATTGATGCCACAAGGGATACACCCCTGGAATCATGGCAAGGTGGTGTTGTGAAAGTAAGTCACTCAGTTGTGTCCAACTCTTTGTGACCCAATAGACTATAGAGTCCATGGAATTCTCTAGGCCAGAATACTGCAGTGGGTAGTCTTTCCCTTCTTCAGGGGATCTTCCCAACCCAGGGATCGATCCCAGGTCTCCCGCATTGCAGGTGAATTCTTTACCAGCTGAGCCACACTGGTGTTAGCACCACCTTTTTTCAGGTGTCTCTATTTCTAGTGTGGGTAGAGACCTCCAGTGTGTAGTATATGTATTCCCTGGAAAGGTACTAGAGGACACTAACTTGGTATTGAAGTGTATTTTTTGCTATGTGCTAGGATACATTGCAGTGATATCTACTGATATGATATGGACCATGATTTTGAAAGAGAACAGAATTTTGGGGAAGTCAAGTTGATCTGGAAGTGGGAGTGCTGGAAAATGAGAATAACTAGGATGGAGTCTCCTTCTGTACAGTCATGAAGACATCGGATTTACTGAAGCCACCGTGGGCTGGAAATCTGTCCTTGGTGACCGACTGCATGGAGGATGCTCTGGCCGCCTGCCACCCCCACCAGATACTCAGCTGGCTGGGACACCAAGTTCTTCTCTCTCCCCATGAGCTACCTGCCCGGCTTCCTGGTGCATCTCATGATGTACCGGGGTTACTCTGGGCCTGCTAAGGCCCTGTAATGTAAGAGTGGGGTTCATGGTAGGGGGAAGTTAGGTCCTGGGTGGGGAAAGAACACATGGAGGGAGGGAAATAGAGTGGAGAGGGGGATTCTCAGGGGACCAGAACACACATTCCACCTCACACCCCACCCGCTCCCCAGGCTTTGCTTGCGTCATTGCTTAGGACTTGGGGAAATTAGAAAGAGACGTATTGTGCTTGAGGAACTGGGGTCGATGCTCACGTCTTCATCCTGTCCCTTGTGCGTTATGACCCACATCAGCTGTGAAAAGCCGTACTGTGGGGAGGACATGAGACACTGGGGCTTTCAGTCCCCTGTGCTTTGGCTCTGTCCACCTCTTCAGATGAATCTTTCCCATGTCCTGCCTCCCTCTTCCCCAGGATAGAAATGATAAGCAAGTGGATAAGAGCCCTTTTTCCCTGAAGGTGTCTGTTGATTGTGAAGAGTGACTATCAGACTGACCCAATAGTCTGGGTGCCAATTCAGTAGTCTTGGCAAGTTTGGATACAGAAACCAGGTTTTCATCCATCTTGGAAATAAGAATTTCCGTGAATTATTTTTTCCCTAAAATTTCATTTGAAAAGTTCACCTACTAGAATCCATGCTAGGGCTTCATGTTTAAACCAAAGGCACTTGATTTTCAAATTATTATTTATGACACACACAAACAGTAACAGTCTCATCAAACCAATTGAAATTAAATAAATCATTGATTCACTTTATGTCTTGGGGGTGTGTGTTCAGGAGGTTTAGAATCACTCCCATGAATCCTGTCCAGAATGTCAGAGGGCTTGTGAGGTTATAAAGCCCTGACCCTCGTTGCTGGTCCCACAAGGGTTTGGGGGACGCAGGGCTGCACTGAGATGGGTTCCACAGCCACCTGTTTGATCTGTGACACAAGGGCTGAACAACAAATGCATTGAAAAAGAAGTGCAGTGCACACCAGCCGAGTCTTCAGGCTGGGCCCTCAGCGGGTTCCCGTCCTCCTCCTTCCAGGCTGCCTTCCTTGGGGGAGGAGCCATGTCTGGTCTGATAGATGTGAGCAGAGGCTGGAACCCATGCCAGAGTCCACGAAGCAGCCACGAAGCAGTCTCCTTCTCCTCCCCTTGGCTGTCCCCGTGTTTTTGATGAACAGGTTCAGTGACTCCCCAACCCTAATACCATCTCCTCCTGGAATCAGATACTTAGGACATGAGGGGAGGGTTTGTCTGTCCATTCTGGAAGCTCACTCAAGTAGGTGGACAGCAGACAGATAGGGCTGGAAGCAAGGCTGCATAATTAGCCTCACTCTTGGCCCCTTCCAGTCCCCTGTTTTCTAAGCCTCTCTCTCTCTTCAAAGGACTCTTCCTGGGAGATGAGGGGATGGATGTGGAATGGCCTGTGTCTTGACCGTGGTCCTCCTGAGACTGGGAGATTGCCACCAGGGTGCGACTCCCTGATCCTGAGCATATCGTCTTGACAGTTGCTGCCTTGGTATGTGGCCCAGCTGAACCTCCCAGGACCAAAGGTGCAGACATTTTAGTCAGTGAGTCTGCCTGACAGGGTTGCCCCTGAAAGATGTTTTGTTGTGGGTTCTGCAGCTCCCAGGTGACTGAGAGTCACTCCAGCCTCCTGTCTCGGGTCTCTCCCCACTTCCTGTGGTCTTCCCCACTTGGAATGTAGTGTGGAGCTCCTGATAGGTCCCAAAGCCACGCTGTAAATTTCAGGACCCACAGAACAGAGGCAGACGCCCTGAGGGCTGGCACCAGTCTGCTGCATGGCCCTGTGGGAATTTGCAGTTGATGATTTCGTGGTCACTGAGAAAAAAAATCTCCAAGTAAGAAACCACAACCTTCTCCCTTAGCAGGGTTAGTGTTTGTATAAGACTTGCATGTCCCCCCAGCTTCCTGACAGTTTCCAGGGCACCATCCTCCATCCTGGCCTTCTTCTGCCCCACCCTTTGGGGAGTCCCTTTAGGAGGGTTCCTGCTGGTCACCTAGGAAGCAGGCAATGGCTGGTTTCTGTAGGACCGTCCTTTTCATTATTGCTGCCATCTGCCACCTGAAGGGCAACCCCTTTCAGGATGACAGTCAGCTCCCTGCAGGAGACAATGACCACTAAAGGCTGAATCTGTCTTCCTCTGTGTTTGTTGGTGGCTGGAGTGAGTTCCAGGAGCATCTGAGCCTTTGCGTCCTTGGGGAAGGCTTTCCTTCCACCCAGGAACTATAGCCTTTCCTGACTCAGAGTTGGAACTGTGATAAACGTGGACAGTGAAGAGATGCCCAGGGCACTAACCCCGGCTACTTCTGTCCCTGTCCCTCTCACCAGCTCCGCACCCTGCATCGTTCACCCCATTCCTGGATGGTATTCTCTCCCTCCCAGGAAACCCCTCCATGTTCAGCTCTTCTGGGATCCAATCTCGGGACCTTCCTTCGGTCTTCTGAGTGGTCAGCTCCCTCATCCTCTCCACCCTCATCCTCATACAAACCAAACTAATTTCTTTCCCTCATTGTGGTTTACAGATCTCACTGCTTGGAAGAGTTAGCATTCCAGTTAATGTTTTTCAGCTTTCCAGTCTGCTTTTTCTGTGTCTGATGGGTTAGGATTCTGGGTGTGGTGCTAGGCTGGGTAGGGTCTGAGCACAGAAGGGAAGAGGGCATTGGGTCCAGGCATCCATGTCTGTGAGCAGGACATCTTCACGGGTTAAAAGGGGAACAATTTGAAAGTTTGTTGCTGAACCACGAAAGATGCCAGGATTCTTGGCCTCCGGAGGAGAATAATTCAATCCCGGGCCAGAGATGAGGCTTGATCGCTCAGAATTTTTGTGTAATAAAGTTTTATTAAAGAATAAAAGAGATATAGAAAACTTCTGACAAGACATCAGAAGGCAGCAGAAAGGGTGCCCCGCTGCTAGTCTTTATCTGGATGTTATACAGCTACTTCAGTTAAGTTCAGTTCAGTCGCTCAGTCATGTCCGACTCTTTGTGACCCCATGAATTGCAGCAAGCCAGGCCTCCCTGTCCATCACCATCTCCCGGAGTTCACCCAAACTCACATCAATCGAGTCGGTGATGCCATCCAGCCATCTCACCCTCTGTTGTCCCCTTCTCTTCCTGCCCCCGATCCCTCCCAGCATCAGAGTCTTTTCCAGTGAGTCAACCCTTTGCATGAGATGGCCAAAGTACTGGAGTTTCAGCTTTAGCATCATTCCTTCCAAAGAACACCCAGGACTGATCTCTTTTAGAATGGACTGGTTGGATCTCCTTGCAGTCCAAGGGATTCTCAAGAGTTTTCTCCAACTCCACAGTTCAAAAGCATCAATTCTTCGGCACTCAGCCTTCTTCACAGTCCAACTCTCACATCCATACATAACCACTGGAAAAACCATAGCCTTAACGAGACAAACCTTTGTTGACAAACTAACATCTCTGCTTTTGAATATGCTATCTAGTTTGGTCATAACTTTCCTTCCAAGGAATAAGCGTTTTTTAATTTCATGGCTGCAATCACCATCTGCCATGATTTTGGAGCCCCCCAAAATAAAATCTGACACTGTTTCCACTGTTTCCCCATCTATTTGACATGAAGTGATAGGACCAGATGCCATGATCTTCGTTTTCTGAATGTTGAGCTTTAAGCCAACTTTTTCACTCTCTACATTCACTTTCATCAAGAGGTTTTTTAGTTCCTCTTCACTTTCTGGCATAGGGTGGTGTCATCTGCATATCTGAGGTTATTGGTATTTCTCATCTGAATGAATAATTAAGAAGAAGCCAGCAGCTTTGGGTGCTTTAGTGTGAAACTTCTAAAGTTAGTTAACTTGTATTTCAGATTGCTTCCAAGTATGATCATCAGGCAGAAGAAGATCTCCGCAATTGGATAGAAGAGGTGACAGGCATGAGCATTGGCGCCAACTTCCAGCTGGGCTTGAAAGATGGCATTATCCTCTGCGAGTAAGTCTTGGTCCTGATGTGGCTGCTCTTCAGTCCTCCCTGTGACCTCTGTCATGCCTCCTTCCCAGTCCAGGGTCTCAAACCTTGATATTCTGCAAATGTTTTTAATGCTTTCCTTTACTGATGTTAAAAGGACCAACTTTACATTCCACTCCTTGTTTGTTATTCCAATAAATACGCTGTCACTTAATGCTTTTCTTTTCAGACTCATAAACAAGCTACAGCCAGGCTCAGTGAAGAAGGTCAATGAGTCCTCATTAAACTGGCCTCAGGTAACAGCCAAACCAGCAACCCCTGATTCTAGTTGGTTACTCCTGTCTCTTATACACATCTTCCATGTGTAGAGTCTTCTCTTGTGTTGTTGAAAGATCGTGTTTGCTATGACCAGTGTGTTCTCTTGGCAGAACTCTATTAGCCTTTGCCCTGCTTCATTCCATATTCCAAGGCCAAATTTGCCTGTTACTCCAGGTGTTTCTTGACTTCCTACTTTTGCATTCCAGTCCCCTATAATGAAAAGGACATCTTTTTTGGGTGTTAGTTCTAAAAGGTCTTGTAGGTCTTAATAGAACCATTCAACTTCAGCTTCTTTAGCGTTACTGGTTGGGGCATAGACTTGGCTTACTGTGACATTGAATGGTTTGCCTTGGAAACAAACAGAGATCATTCTGTTGTTTTTGAGATTGCATCCAAGTACTGCATTTCGGATTCTTTTGTTGACCATGATGGCTACTCCATTTCTTACTAAGGGATTCCTGCCCGCAGTAGTAGATATAATGGTCATCTGAGTTAAATTCACCCATTCCAGTCCGTTTTAGTTCTCTGATTCCTAGAATGTCAATATTCACTCTTGTCATTTCCTGTTTGACCACTTCCAATTTGCCTTGATTCATGGACCTGACATTCCAGGTTCCTATGCAGTATTGCTCTTTACAGCATTGGACCTTGCTTGTATCACCAGTCACATCCACAACTGGGTATTGTTTTTGCTTTTCCTTCATTCTTTCTGGAGTTATTTCTCCACTGATCTACAGAAGCATATTGGGCACCTACTGACTCAGAGAGTACCTCTTTCAGTATCCTATCATTTTGCCTTCTCATACTGTTCATTGGTCTACTAGCAGTCTGCTAATTAAAGAAAGAAAATGTCTCAAAACTCAGAGAATGGCACTAGGTGAGTCATCCAGGGGCAAAAAATGATGGACATGAATCTTGAAGAAAGGCAGATTTCCATATAAATATACACTTTTATTAACATAGATTAGGAGAACAATGTATGAATATTGTCAATGTATGGTTTGTCAAGTCGGTTCAGAGCCTTTAGGGGGAACCGACTTGGAGACAGAGTTGAGGGTATTTTAACATAGCTTAAAACAAACATTTCCATAAGAAAAATGCATTGGTTAGCTCAAGGTTTGAGAAAAGTTATGTTCAGGTGGAACCAGGTGTCATTATGACAACACAGAATTTTAAGAGAAACCTGTTTTTAAGTTTGTATAGAGAAGGGGAAAAAATATAACACTAGTTTGTTTCTTCCTGCCATTGAAGAGAGAGATAAAAAATGTCTGACACTTGCAGCCTATTTCCTCCGTTTGGAGACCCCTGGCCTTCCAGCCTGTTACCCTCTCAAACTGTTGGAGCGGCTTTCTGTGAGTCCTGCAAACACCCATCCCAGCATCTGGGAGAAGTCTCACCATTGCCTGTGTCCCCTTACTCCCTTTGTGTCCCCCTCTTTGCTTCAGACACCCCCACTGCTCTTCTGAACACCTTTCTGGTCCAGAGAACCACTGTTAACAGGAGAGACCCTATTCTCTTTTGCCTTCTCCTTCCAATCCTAGAGAGGCTGAGGGGACTTAGACCTTCAGGAGGGAATTCTGTGAGCTGAGTCAGAGGAGGAAAACAGGTCAGAGGCTAAGCCAGCTGCCCAAGGTCCCACAGCTAGTTGGTAGCAGAGCTGGGTTTGAAGTCAGGTGACTTGATTTCACTGTGTTCCTCTTATAAGAATGAGGACATCCAGGTCCCAGAGGTAAATAAAATAAATGTAAGAATATGGTTGTGATCCATGAAATCTGGGATGTAAGGGTTCTATATGTGTGGGTGTAGGGGTGGGGAGGTGAGTTGTGGCTGGAACGAAATAAAGAGGAGTAGGAAAACCACGAAAATGAGGTTGGATAAACTACTGTCAGCCTTAAAGGTTGTTTTGCAAGTGCAAAGTCATCTGGTAGAAATGGGTCAAGCGTATTAAAAAAATAAAAAATATGTGTTGGGGCCAGAATTTATATTAATAGTAGTCACCAAAGAGAACGAACAGGATAAGCCTGAGGACTTCATGCCAGATGGCCTGGAGCCTGACTGGCCAACCAACATCATATGTGCTCTTAATGCCTCCTGTCTGAACACTAACCAGATTCTAGTTTCACCCCAGCCTCTGGCTGTCTGACCCCTGCAAAGCCATGTGGCTGAACCTGGTGGTGGTGATGGCCTGTGCTACCTGCCCTGGTACTGAGAGAAGCAGATGGTAAGCCTACTCTACAACAGTTTCATCTTCATCACGGGTTGTGACTCAGGCTTTGGGAACCTGCTGGCCAGGCATTGGACCTGCAAGGCTTGAGGGTCCAGGCTGCGTGTCTGATGGAGTCTGGGGTCGAGCAGCTGTGGAACCAGACATCAGACAGGCCAGAGAAGGGGATCTGCCACATCACAAAGACAGAGAGCAATGCTGCAGCAGCCCCGTGGGTGAAGGAGTATGTGTGGGACACAAAGACAAATACTAAGAGCTTAAAGATTAACTAACTAACTAACAGAATTCAGAGCCAAGAGCAGAGTCATGGGAGCTGGGTACAAGCTGTTGGAATATATTAACATACAGATTAGTTCATCTGCTGCTCAGTTCCAACACTGCACTTGGAGGAATGTATATCCTCCCACTATATTTGACCAATGATCAAATGTGATTAGAGTGTAGGTAAGTGGCTAGAAAGAAGTTCCTGTCTCTGTGAAGGGGAGACCCTGTGACAGCTCCCGGGAGAAGATTCCAAGGTGTTTCTCAGGATGTGAAGTCCTACCTGCCTTCTTCACCTCACTCAGCTGATCAGATGAGCCTCTTCCCTCCCTGACCCCCACCTCCTGACCTGGAGGCTCTGTAGTTTGGGGGAGAGTTTTCCCTGATGGGAATGCGCCGTGCAGACTTCCTGTCTGATGTCCACTCCTCTCAGCAGAAGGTCTGAGTTTCTTGAAGCTGAGTGGGCAAGGTGATCAGGGCAGAATTCCTGGAGGAGATTCTAGTTGGATGGTGGCTGGAGGCAGGGCTGGAGCTGGGCTGTATTCCCAGCACTTGATCATGATCTTGCTGGTGACCCATAGTCATCCTGCTTGGGGCTCAGTGTCACCCAATTTCAGTGATGACACTGAGCTCTCAAGCCTTCATTAAAGCAGGTCAGAAAACTACTATGGGGTCACTTTCTCTCTTTTTTGTTTTTCTGTTTGTGTGTATATGTTTGCGTTTTACCACAGTGTTTACGTATCATAAGAAAGTAAGAAAGAACTATAATTTCTTTCATTCTAGAATACATATAAAGCATGATTATTGTGTAAAATGGGCAGGGTACACAGATTAAAAATGACAGTCACACCAATCATACCACCCAGAGATGAACTGATAACGTTTTTCACATCCATGTTACATTTTGCCTATATTGTGTAGTCTAATTTTCCACTGAGAAGGTAAACAATTTTACACATAACAAAAATTTCTTCAAAACCAAATAAATAATGATTAAGAATATTATATACTTTAGAATAGCACTGCTTGTTCAGAAGTACGTCATGGCATGAATGTAATTGGTTCCCATATGTTATTTACTGTATTCAACATAAATGATGTCTTGGTAAACTTCTTTCTAGCCACTTACCTACACTCTAATCACATGTATTAATTTGATCATTGGTCAAATATAGTGGGAGGATATACATTCCTCCAAGTGCAGTGTTGGAACTGAGCAGCAGATGAACTAATCTGTATGTTAATATATTCCAACAGCTTGTACCCAGCTCCCATGACTCTGCTCTTGGCTCTGAATTCTGTTAGTTAGTTAGTTAGTCTTTAAGCTCTTAGTGTTTGTCTTTGTGTTTTGCAAACAGGTTCCATGAATCTGGGTGACCTGTGAACTGCGGGAAAAGGGGCAGAGTGGCCTCCTGTGGGTGGGAGGAGAGGGTGAATTTTTCTAAGGCAAAGTATAAATCAATTTAGGGGGAGGCAGGTTAATAGAGGCAGGTGTATCCCCTTGACAGACTATGCTTGAATCCCCAGATTCCTATAGGAGTAAGCTCAGTCTCGATGTGGTTGTTTCAAGGCCAGGCCTAGAGGTCAATACCAGTCCTGTCAACAAGTTCCCCAAACCTGAGATGTCAGGTCTGTTCTACCAAACCAATCTGTACTCAGCCTTTACTCATCTTTTTGTTTTTGTCTTTTATCCATG
Organism: Cephalophus harveyi; assembly: GCA_006410635.1. NCBI lineage: Eukaryota > Metazoa > Chordata > Mammalia > Artiodactyla > Bovidae > Cephalophus > Cephalophus harveyi. The sequence continues at coordinate 123,579 of SJYT01077641.1, forward strand.
ATTTCTTTTCTTTCTCTCTCTTCTTCATCATCTCTCTATGTTTTCCTCTCTATCCCTCATATTAGGTGTTGTGCACTCAGTCCTGAAGGTTGTCAGATAATCTGAAAATGCAGGGGAATATTTATCAAGACTGCAAAAACAACATGAACTGTGAAAAGCCAGAATGTCAACCTCCAAGTGCCAGATTATGGACTCACTAGATTTCGTCATCTTCATCCCCCACTTTCATCCTATTTGGGGTCCTTGCCCCTTGTCACCAGGCAGTGGGCTAGGCCTTGAAGACAGAGTCAGGAGGGAGGCACATCTCCTGTTTTCCCAGTGCTCACAGGGTCTGGTCTCCCCAAACCCTCAGGAGCATGGGGGTTTCTGCTTACAGTTGCTCCCTCTACAGCCTCTCTCCTAAAGTTGTTCCTGGGTTGGAAGGTGACTTGGCACCAAGACGGATCCTCTCTCCTGGCCCAGAACAGTGTTGCCCTCTCACCCTCACTCTTCCCAGGACTCTGGGGTCTGGTGAATAATGCTGGCATCTTCATGCCTACTGCACCCAACCAGTGGCTGACCAAGTGGGACTTGGTGAAGATTCTGGACATGAACCTGTTGGGGTTGATTGACATGACCTCGAGTCTTCTGCCCCTGGTGCATAAGGTGAGGGGCCATGTGGTTGATGTCTTTAGCGTCATGGTGAAAGAGTTCATTCTTAGCTAGGTTGATAAGGAGTCCAGGGCTCTCAGGAAGGAAAAAGAGGACAAAATTTTTTTCTACAATGCCTTGTCTTACTCACATGAAACTTATTTTCTATAAGCCCAGAGCTAATGATTACATAGTGCCACCAAAACATACACAGGACTGGGGAAACAGACTCTTGGAGGGCACAAACAAAACTTTATGCGTACCAGGACCTAGGAGAGAGGTTAGTGACCCCATGAGAAACTGACCCAGACTTGTCTGTGAGTGTCCAAGAGTCTCCAGCAGAGGCGTGGGTTGGTGGTAGCCTGCTGCAGTATTGCAGGCACTCAGTGTGGCAGTGCGTGCATGGGACCTTGTTAAGGAGGTTGCCATTAACTTCATTACCTCCACCATACTTTGGTCTCAGGTCAAACAACAGAAAGGGAACAGAGTCCCGGCCATCAAGAGAAGTGGATGAAAGATTTACTGGGCATGGCCCCGCCCATCAGAATAAGACACAGGTTCCCCCTCAGTCAGTCTGTCCCAGCAGGAAACTTCCATAAGCCTCTTATTCTCATCCCTCAGAGTGCAGACAGAATGAAAACCACAGTCACAGAAAGCTAATCAAACTGATCACATGGACCACAGCCTTCTCTAACTCAAAACTATGAGCCAGGCCATGTAGGGCTACGTGAGATGGATGGGTAATGGTGGAGAGTTCTGACAAAATGTGGTCCACTGGAGAATTGAATGGCAAACCACTTCAGTATTCTTGCCTTGAGAACACCATGAACAATATGAAAAGGCAAAAAGATATGACACTGAAAGATGAACTCCCCAGGTCAGTAGGTGCCCAATATGCTACTGGAGAATAGTGGAGAAATAACTCCAGAAAGAATGAAGAGATGGAGCCAAAGCAAAAACAACACTCAGTTTTGGATGTGACTTGTGACGGAAGTAAAGTCCAATGCTGTAAAGAACAATATTGCAGGGGGCGGTCCCAAGATGGCGGAGGAATAGGACGTGGAGACCACTTTCTCCCTCACAAACGCATCAAAAGA
>SJYT01077645.1:5233-33834 GCA_006410635.1 Cephalophus harveyi
GGAAACAGTGGAAATAGTGTCAGACTTTATTTTTTGGGGCCCCAAAATCACTGCAGATGGTGATTGCAGCCATGAAATTAAAAGACGCTTACTCCTTGGAAGAAAAGTTATGACCAACCTAGATGGCATATTAAAAAGCAGAGACATTACTTTGCCAACAAAGGTCCATCTAGTCAAGGCTATGGTTTTTCCAGTGGTCATATATGGATGTGAGGGTTGGACTGTGGAGAAAGCTGAGAGCCAAAGAATTGATGCTTTTGAACTGTGGTGTTGGAGAAGACTCTTGAGAATCCCTTGGACTGCAAGGAGATCCAACTGGTCCATTCTATAGGAGATCGGTCCTGGGTGTTCATTGGAAGAACTGATGCTAAAGTTGAAACTCCAATACTTTGGCCACCTCATGCTAAGAGTTGACTCATTGGAAAAGACTCTGATGCTGGGAGGGATTGGGGACAGGAGGAGAAGGGGACGACAGAGGATGAGATGGCTGGATGGCATCACCGATTGGATGGACATGAGTTAGAGTGAACTCCTGGAGTTAGTGATGGACAGGGAGGCCTGGCGTGCTGCGATTCAAGGGGTCTCAAAGAGTCGGACACGACTGATCGACTGATCGACTGAACTGAGCTGAACTGAACTGAAAGCAGCAACAACATGCAGAATTCTGTATTAAGAAATTTTTTAAAAATAGTTTTATTTGACTCTTCCCTCTCATGATTATTAATCCCTGAAGAATACAAATGCCAGGATTTATTGTCCATCTATTACATTTAGAATGCATGTCTCATTTAACAGTGTTTGCAAATGTCTTAATTTTCTCAGAATTGCTTTTAAATCATAAAGCGTTTCATTAATAGTTTGCATATATTTCATTAACTATTAATTAGTTGCCGCACCACTGTGATGAAGATGAATTATGAAAATGATCCAGCATTATTTCTCATATATACTCAATCTGATATCCTAATTTTATTTTGTCATAATATTTTTCAGAGCATTGTGTCTGGCTTCTCTCTCTACTAGGTTACTCAGTCCCTGCCTTCAATAGTGGGAGGTATCTATGGAAAAGACTGGCACTTCCCACATGGCACAGTGGTAAAGAATCTGCCTGCCAGTGCAGGAGATGTGGGTTCGATCCCTCGGTCAGGAAGATCCCTGGAGAAGGAAATGGCAACCCACTCCAGTATTTTTGCCTGGGAAATCCCATGGACACAGCACCCTGGGGGGCTACAGTCCATCAAGTCACAAAGAGTCTGACACAAGTTTGTGACTAAACAACAAATGGTTAAGATTAAATATGACATGGAGCAAGGGATATTATGGAGATTGCTTAATTCATATTTGTTTATTTAGTACATATGAACGTGTCAGTTGACTGCTATTCACCTTACCAGTAAGAAGGGATTGTAATTGTAAGAAGCCATAGATGAGAACTTTTTTTAAAGTTAAAGTTAGTCTACAAAGAATTATGTGCACGGGGGAATGATCACTTTTCCCATGCTTAAAGCAGTATACTACTATAAGATAATATTGTTACATGTTTTTCTTGTCATGTCTACTTCATAAATAAAAGTGAGAGAAGTAAAACAAACTGTAATACAAATTTTAGGTGACAACAGTTTCAGAAATAAAATTAGAATATTTCTTAGACTCTGAATTCCAGGTTTTTGTCTTGTGTTTTTGTTTGATTTTAAGTACTTGCACAGAGAGAAACACACATTTAAAAAAAATTAAAATTTATGAAAACAGAATTTTTTATTTTCTCTAGATGAAATGTATGTACACTTTGCCAAAAAATTCATGGATTTAGAACTGAAAACACATGAGATTTTATTGCAGTTCAACCTCCAATATCTCATTACCTTAGATATGTCATTCAATCATTTTGTTGTAATTGTCTTTGTTTCCAATATAACCCCAGTTACTTCTAACAGTTGCTGAGTACATTGAATGAGAATAACTTTGAAAGCATTTTTAAAGTAAATAACATATACTGATGGGTGATCCCATGCATATTATTAACAAGTTACTTTTATGGTAGCTTTAAGTCCATAATTGGTCTTATTCAAGTTCATAATGTTGATGAGGTAGTGAAAATTCCTCTAGAAAACACCAGGAAAAAGAAATAGCTTATGCACTAATGAGCTTTAGCCTTGTACTAAGCTACTTTAATTGATTTTACTGTTTAGGAGAAATCCTTTTCTTAATGATCCCTTTAAACATCTTGTAAATATAAGGAAATTCCCCTCATGTAGACTTTTCAAGCTAGAGTATTATGCAGTCCTAATGAGCATATTTCTTCTATGTTTTCCTTCTGATTTTATTGAAGACTTAACACTCCTTTAAGGTTAACAAGATTTCTGATAATGTGTAACCAGCTGCTTTGTTTAGTGTCATTTAATTGGTAGCTTTCCTCTATTATCAATCTTTCTATGAGGACATTCAAGTTAATACAGCCATTTTAATTTAGAAAAAAGTTTGTAAAAGTTTCTTGTGTCAAACAACACGTATGATTTACTGATGGCCTATATTTCCCTTATGGATTAGGATTTAAATGTGTTTTTTTTTTTTTTTAAAAAAAAAAAAAAACACATGCACTAGAGATAAAAATTAGGTTGTAATCCACATATGGACTGCAACTTTCCAGGCTCCTCCACCCATGGGATTTTCCAGGCAAGAGTACTGGAGTGGGGTGCCATTGCCTTCTCCATACTTAGAATATAGAAAGTGAATAATAAAATGCATATATGTATATCTTAAAACCATTGAATAAAGAGCAAAAGGCACGAAGGAGTAATCTCCAAAATATACAAGCAGTTCATGCAGCTTAGTATAAAAATAAATAAATAAATAAATATGGGCAGAAGACCTAAACAGACATTTTTCCAAAGAAGACACGCTGCTGTGCTGCTGCTAAGTCACTTCAGTGGTGTCTGACTCTGNATAGAAAGTGAATAATAAAATGTATATATGTATATCTTAAAACCATTGAATAAAGAGCAAAAGGCACGAAGGAGTAATCTCCAAAATATACAAGCAGTTCATGCAGCTTAGTATAAAAATAAATAAATAAATAAATATGGGCAGAAGACCTAAACAGACATTTTTCCAAAGAAGACACGCTGCTGTGCTGCTGCTAAGTCACTTCAGTGGTGTCTGACTCTGTGCAAACCCATAGAGGGCAGCCTACAAGGCTCCTCTGCCCATGGGATTTTCTAGGCAAGAGTACTGGAGTGGGTTACCACTGCAAAGAAGACATACAGATGGCCAATAAATACATGAAAAAGTGTTCACACCACTCATTATTAGAGAAACACAAATCAAAACTTCAATGAGGTATCACCTCATACCAGTCAGAATGACCATCATCCAAAAACCTACAAATAACAAATGCTGGAGAGAATGTGGTAAAAAGGGAACCCTCTTGCACTGTGCATGGGAATGCAAATTGATGCAGCCACTATGGAAAACACTATGGAGATTTCTTTAAAAACTAGGAATAAATCTACCATAAGGCCCAGCGATCCTACTACTTGGCATAAACCCTGAGAAAATCAGAATTCAAAAAGACACACGTACCCTAATGTTCACTGCAGCACTATTTACAAAAGCCAGGATATGGAAGCAATTTAGATTTCCCTTGACAGATTAATGGATAAAGAAGTTGTGGTACATATATACAATATAATATTACTCCACCATAGAAAGGAACAAATGTGAGTCAACTGAATTGATGTGGATGAACCTAGAGCCTGTTATACACATGAAGTAAGTCAGAAAGAGAAAAACATATATTAACACATATATATGGAATTTAGAAAAGCAGTATTGATGAACCTGTTGGTAATGCAGGAATAGAGACACTGACATAGAGAACAGATTTGTGGACACAGCGGGGGAAGGAGAGGATAGGATGAATTGAGAAAGCAGCATTGAAACATATACATTACCATGTGTAAAACAGACAGCTATTAGGCAGTTATTGTAAAACACAGCAAGGTCAACCAGGTGCTATGTGACAACTCAGAGGGGGTGGATAAGGTGTGGGATTGGAAGGAAGGGGCATACGTATACTTATAGCTGATTCACACTGTAGTGTGAAACCAATGTGAGAAATCAAGACAATGTTGTAAAGCAATTAGCCTCCAGTTAACAACAAGTTAGTACATGATTTAATACTGTATTGATTAGGTAGTGCTCAGTTCAGTTCAGTTGCTCAGTCGTGTCCAATTCTTTGTGACCTCATGAACCGCAGCACACCAGGTTTCCCTGTCCATCACCAACTGCCAGAGTCTACCCAAACCCATATCCATTGAGTCGGTGATGCCATCCAACCATCTCATCCTCTGTCATCCCCTTCTCCTCCTGCCCTCAATCTTTCCCAGCATCAGGGTCTTTTCAAATGAGTCAGCTGTTCATATCAGGTGGCCGAAGTATTGGAGTTTCAGCTTCAACATCAGTCCTTCCAATGAACACACAGGACTGATCTCCCTTAGGATGGACTGGTTGGATCTCCTTGCAGTCCAAGGGACTCTCAAGAGTCTTCTCCAACACCACAGTTCAAAAGCATCAACCCTTCGGTGCTCTACTTTCTTTATAGTCCAACTCTCACATCCATACACGACCACTGGAAAAACCATAGCCTTGACTAGATGGACCTTTGTTGACAAAGTAATGTCTCTGCTTTTTAATATGCTGTCTAGGTTTGTCACAACTTTCCTTCCAAGGAGTAAGCATCTTTTAATTTCATGGCTGCAATCATCATCTAAATATGATTATTTTAAAGCATATAATAAAGACTAATCTTATAAAGCAAAAAAGGGGGAAAAGCAAAATCTAAATCATAAAAATGGGGATTAGAGGATGGTAGGAAGCAGAACACTATGTCTACTCATGAATTTAGACTTTGAATGCAGTGTGCACATGTTCATTTTTGTGTTAATTTTAGCTTTTCTTAATTCCTGGATCTCGATGTATGACCTATATTTGTGGGAGAAATGATTTTAAGAGGAACTTTAAGTAAGTATGAAATTTAGATCTGGTTTTCTTGATAGGCAGGGGAAAGTGGAATCATGATGAATATGTGTGTTACTTTTACATAAGAAAAAGGAAAAATATAAACTGCTTTTACTTCATATAATTAATGTGGACTGTTAGAGAAATTGGAATTGTAGACCAGACTTAGTTTTGTGTATCTGTGTATTAGGCAGTTCATCACTGGCTGAAGTCTTTTCTAGTCTTGTTTTGGCTTCCAGGGAAACTGACTAAATTTCTCTTGTAGCTAAATTAGTAACTGCATTAAGATAATGGTTTGAGTACTTTACCTGAACACAGAGAGTCAACATGTGTCTAATTACACTCTACTGGTGTTGAGAAAGATCATCGGATTAAGTGACTGAGTGGTAGAGAAAAACTAGAAATTTGTGCCATTTATTCTTTGATTTATATTTCCCAAAAGAAAAATAAAAGTCTCTTCAAGAATAAAATTTTGTCCTAAGGCAATTCTGCTATCTAATTTGAACTTATTTCCTAACATCATAGTAAATGGTCATTGTAACTTCTGATGACTAGTGCATAACCTGGAAAGTTACATTTCCACTTCATTAAATTCCTATCTGGTAATAAACTAATTTAACCAAATGTAATTCACACACTTGCTAGACCTAATTACTTTACCAGAACAATCTGTAGATATAAACACCTGCAGTGCCATAATTAGAAAAAATATCAACTAATTCAGTACAAGTAATTTCCCCTTCATTAACACAGTAAATGCCTTTGTTAACTAATCATAGTGTGACTTAAAGCACTTTACAAAATATATTAATACTGTAACATTTATCCTACTCAGGGCCCTAAATCTTATGTTATCAGGTGGGCCAAAAGGTTCATTTGGGTATTTCTGTAAGATGTTACTCCAATATTTAGGAGTGTAAGTTGTGTATGTTAGCTTAGAAATATGTGGAAGCAGCAGGTAGCTAACACTGTACCCGTAAATGGTTGCCCTAATCATAAGGTGAACACATATGAATGGGTAGTAACGTGGGGGTGATTATGGAGGTGTAATTTTGTTTTCCCAATTAAAAGAAATTTGATATTTTATTTATTCTGACATCAATAATTACATCAGCTGCTTTAGTTATAACATGACTTAATTAAGCTTAGGTAACATTTCTAAAAAGCAGTTATCAGAAAACTCAGATAAAGTAGTATTTTTAGCATTATGGAAAGAAGGCATTTTCCTATTAGATTTTCTCTATTCAGTGTTTGGTTTTAATCCAGAAGCCTGATCTTTCAATACAACTGTAAATTGGAGTCTGATTTGACTTGTCTGTAAAAGCGACCACCTACTGTACCCAGAGGCTCCTTGGTACATTCTATGAGGGGCAAAGAATGGGAGAGAGAAGTTAGATCTTTTGTATTTATTGGTGTGATACATTTATGTAAAATATTTGTCCTTTAGATGGTCTTTTGGGAAACTATGGGATGACACATTTTGTATTATTAAAAAAAAAACTTTTAATTTATTTAGAATGGAAATACTATTTTATCTGATTAAAAATTTGTCACCACTTCAATATCAAGTGTGATAAAGTTCTGGGAATGCCATTTACATTTCTAAGCGACTTTCCCACCTGGAAAATGAGAATTGTTCTAGCAAGTAGCTTGCTTACAAGATGGCTTGCAAGGAAAATCCATGATAATGCGAGTGAGAATATTGACAAAATATTCTTTCTATGTATGTATCTACATACATATCATCTATTTACCTACCTCAACTGATGGTTCCAGTCAAACCATTAACTTGCTGTTTCTTTACATATCAATAATTTATGAGATATATACTCTCAAAATAAAATTTACAGTCACCCTGCCAGCAAGGATGTAAGAAAATGTTCATTCTTATTGTACATCAATTCTTTCTAGCTAAATTTTTTCTCATTTAAAAGACTGGTATAACAAACTCCCTGGACACAATGTGCCACTAACTCTTTTTGCCTACTGGCTAGAGAATAACTTAGCTATATATAGAAAAAAATAACTGTGCTAGCCTTCTACCCAGAAAAATTGCAAAGTCAGGAAATGGGTTTCCTGACTTAGACAGCATAATGAAAGTAAAGTGTAACTATTATATATGTTATAAATATTTTTCAAGATCAGTAGCTTTGATATCAAAGTACTTTTATACATAATGCAATTTGCATGTAATATTTCAATCACTTTTCATAGCAGTACTCTAAAGATATGGCTTAGTGGTGTACTAAATAACATGCTAGTAATTTATTGTAGTAAATTATGAAATGATGACTTTAAGCAATCTAATTCCAAAAATCTATGCTTTGCCCCTTACAACTTGCTGTCTTCTATCATACATTTGAAAATTTGTATAAAATGTTATGGTATGTAATTTACCTCCTCACAAATACTGGGTTGACACAAGTAGGTGTATAAGTAAGTACGTATACAGACATATCCAAACTCATCCAGATCTGTTAAATTTCAAATGACTGAAATTCAAGGTTACATTTAAATTAATCAGTGTGTAATGATACACAAAATATTTAAGAACATAAGACAGGTTTTTAAGTTAGTTGAAAGATAATCCATGTATCCATAAAGATAACAACTGTATTTTAGGTATAAAATTTTCTTTTTTACTAAATATGCTAAATTTTCCTTTTTTATTAAATATTATAACATAGTAAGAAGCATCAAAACTACTTTTAAATAAGTTCAATATACTTTTAGCAAGTAGTACAATCTTCAATTACATGGAATTTTTAAAATACTGCAATTCACTGAGATAATGTTCTGCCTTTAGCCATAAAATTAATGATGCCTGGCTTAAATAAAGAAAAAGAAGAAAAGGAAAACTAAAAATATACTGAGCTCTGAGGTAATGCTTCCAAGCAATTGTGGATATCAATGAAGATAGTCCTTGCAACTCTATGGGGTCGCACAGAGCCGGACACTACTGAAGCGACTTAGCAGCAGCAGCTACATGTTATTTCTGACATTTTATTTCTGTTGACAGAGATGGCTAATCCTCTTCAGTGTACTTTCTCCCCACGTATGAAGAGATACACACTGTGATCTAACTAAAGAGAGCATAATATACTGAACACACCAAGACAATATTTTCTACAATTACCATTTTCCCTTTAGTTTCAGGTTATTAAATATAGATAGTCCAAGAAGAAACCAGGTATTAGATCCAGATAGACTTACACCTACATCAAAATCCTATGACATGACACTCAATATTTTGTTGAGATATTTACATACCTTTTAGTTCTCTATTTTACTGATGGGATAGCAGTATTTTATCTTTTTTTTTTTTTTTTTCTGGTTAATCCAGAGCTTTATTTTAGACTCCCAAATGTCAAGTGAGAATTGATTCAGTTGAGAGTAGTTTATGTTTCCTGATAGCTGGATTGTTTCTCTTTACCTGGAAGATGTAGGAGCAAAAGTGGCACTGTATTGCAATCTATTTCTTCATCAGAAATTTGTTAATTAAAAAAAATTCTAGCTATTTGATTTTGAACATAGCCCATATTCCACGTGACAGTATGAAAGTACAGAAAGGTCTAAAGTAAGTTTATGGTGTCTTCCTTTATTATTCATTCCCATCCCTTGAGATAATCCTTATTAACTTTTATTTATTTATTTTTTTTTATTATTCTTTCTTTGGGAATACAGAACAAATGAGACCAGTTTAGTATTACTCAACAAATTTTAACTTTAAATCAAACAAAAAATATTGCCACACTATCATTTATGGATTACACTATGGGTTCTTCAGATGTTGGTATGGATTTTTTTGATAATGTTTTCAGGTATCTTATTAGAATTAATTAACCATTTACTATGAACCAGGAGATTTAAATTAGGCTTTTTTTCTTTTGTGATTGTACAATGATCTTATAGCAGGAATGCTACTGTTGAAGTATAAGGAGGAAAGATCTGGGGGCAAGAAAATCCTCACACACAGCTACATGTATCGGAGAAGGCAATGGCACCCCACTCCAGTACTCTTGCCTGTAAAATCCCATGGACGGAGGAGCCTGGTAGGCTGCAGTCCATGGAGTCGCTAAGAGTCGGACACGACTGAGCGACTTCACTTTCACTGTTTACTTTCATGCATTGGAGAAGGAAATGGCAACCCACTCCAGTGTTCTTGCCTAGAGAATCCCAGGGACGGCAGAGCCTGGTGGGCTACCGTCTATGGGGTCGCACAGAGCCGGACACTACTGAAGCGACTTAGCAGCAGCAGCTACATGTATCAGTTAAGTTTTTCCCAACAGCAGGGATATTTAACATATGAGACCACTACTGCATGTAGAAATTCTGTGAAACAAGGTGAAAATGAATTCACTCTGTCATTTTTTCCATACACATTTTGTGAGATCTTAAAAAAAAAAAAAACACACAAATTTTAATATTTGATGCTTTGAGGACAAGACACTTCATCTTTCCTAATCATCTAAATAAACAAATTTACTTGTTGCCAAATAAAAGCACTCTTCATTTCCCCTTTCCTTTTATATAACTTTAAAAGAAAAATGAAATGTGAGAATTCTGAGATTAGTTATGAACTGATCTATTCTTAGAATACCTACTATTTATATATTTGATAACTCCTTTACTAAGTTTGGATTAGAAGTTTGCCTACCCTATTCTTTCCATTATCTCTAATCCAAAGTGATGTTCAAGATTTCTGGGTACTAAAAACACAAGTATAATTTATTATATCCCCCTCTTTTAGCTGCAAAATCAGCAAATCTATGAGTTTCTACTTAAAGAACATCATATAACCAACTGTCTAATGCTTGATTGTTTTCTATGATAGTATCAATTAGTGGTTGAAATGCTTATAGTTGGATAACTATAAATGTAGGACAAATCAACTTACATGGTCAGATTCTTTTCAATGATCTCTTCCAAAATATCCTTTGTTATTGAATAAAAAAGAATGGACATTATCTGAGGAATTTCTGATTTTTGTCTTCCAGGGAATGATGCTTGTCATTTAATTACAGTATTTTTTAACCTTTAATTCAAAGTTTACTTTTTGCCTTGTCATGAAATGTTTCTGGTCGTGCAAACACACCTAGTTCCTAACAAATTTCTCAACTGTTTCTAAAATACTTTACATTCTTTCTTACTTAGAAATGTAATGTTTTTGCTTATTTGGGTGGGACACTGATATAATAAAGGGGGAGGTTTCTTGGGGAATTCCAGTTTTAGTTATGAGATAGCTTATCTTTTGAATTAAGCTTTCTACTATAAAACAAAATAAAATTAAAAATTTAAAAAGGCAGTAGTGAGCAGCAACTGAAGGATATATGATTCTTGAAACAACTGGTACTTTTGTGTGGAGGTAAGATTCAGTCAGTTCATAGGAACATCATAGAATAAGGCTCTAAAAAGATTACATGGACTCTTGGAATGAGGAATATGAGGAGAAATTTGATGTGGAGGCTGAGGCTTTGAAGGAGGAATCCCATGGTGGGAGCCTCACAATGTGTATAGAAGTCATTTTCTACATCTAAAAATCTCCAAACTCCTCCTATGTTGAGAGAGAAACTGCAAGGAAACTCCATTATAAAAGGAGGTGGACAGCTAAAATGTAAGGCAGACAGAGTTTAGAATTCAAGTCCCAGATACTACAATGTATAATTTAAAATTAAGGTTTTCATACCCCCAAGGCAAATCATTCAATATCACAGTAATCCAAGTCTATGCCCCAACCAGTAACGCTGAAGAAGCTGAAGTTGAACAGTTTTATGAAGATCTACAAGACCTTTTAGAATTAGCACCCAAAAAAGATGTCCTTTTTATAGGGGACTGGAGCACAAAAGTAGGAAGTCAAGAAACACCTGGAGTAACAGGCAAATTTGGTCTTGGAGTAAAGAATGAATCAGGGCAAAGAGAAGAGAGAATGCACTGGTCATAGGAAATACCCTCTTCCAACAATACAAGAGAAGACTCTACACATGGACATCACCAGATGGCAAAACACCAAAATCAGATTGATTTTATTCTTTGCAGCCAAAAATGGAGACACTCTATACAGTTAGCAAAAACAAGACTAGGAGTTGACTGTGGCTCAGATCATGAACTCATTATTGCCAAATTCAGACTTAAATTGAAGAAAGTGGGGAAACCCACTAGACCATTCAGGTATGACCTAAATAAAATCCCTTATGATTATACAGTGGAAGTGAGAAATAGATTTAAGGGACTAGACCTGATAGACAGAGTGCCTGATGAACTATGGATGAAGGTTCGTGACATTGTACAGGAGACAGGGATCAAGACCATCCCCAAGAAAAATAAATGCAAAAAAGCAAAATGGCTGTCTGAAGAGGCCTTACAAAGAGCTGTGAAAAGAAGGGAAGTGAAAAGTAAAGGAGAAAAGGAAAGATATAAGAATCTAAATGCAGAGTTCCAAAGAATAGCAAGGAGAGATAAGAAAGCCTTCCCCAGTGATCAGTGCAAAGAAATAGAGGAAAACAACAGAATGGGAAAGACTAGAGATCTCTTCAAGAAAGTTAAAGATAGCAAGGGATCTTTTCATGAAAGATGGGCTTAATAAAGGATAGAAATGGTATAGACCTGACAGAAGCAGAAGATATTAAGAAGACGTGGCAAAATTACACAGAAGAATTGTTATGAAATAGATCTTCACGACCCAAATATTCACAATGGTGTGATCACTCACCTAGAGCCAGACATCCTGGAATGCGAAGTCAAGTGGGCCTTAGGAAGCATTACTATGAACAAAGCTAGTAGAGGTGATGGAATTCCAGTGAGCTAATTCAAATCCTGAAATACACTGCTGTGAAAGTGCTGCACTCAATATGCCAGCAAATTTGGAAAACTCAGCAGTGGCCACAGGACTGGAAAAGGTGAGTTTTCATTCCAATCCCAAAGAAAGGCAATGCCAAAGAATGCTCAAACTACCACACAATTGCACTCATCTCACATGCTAGCAAAGTAATGCTCAAAATTCTCCAAGCCAGGCTTTAGCAATATGTGAACCATGAACTTCCAGATGTTCAAGCTGGTTTTAGAAAAGGCAGAGGAACCAGAGATCAAATTGCCAACATCCGCTGGATCATCAAAAAATCAAGAGTTCCAGAAAAACATCTATTTCTGCTTTATTGACTACTACAACACCTTTGACTGTGTGGATCACAATAAACTGGAAAATTCTGAAAGAGATGTGAATACCAGACCACCTGACCTGCCTCTTGAGAAACCTGTATGCAGGTCAAGTAACAGTTAGAACTGGACATGAACACCGAGGGTCGTGCCACAACTCAAGAGGAGCCCCGTTTACCCCTCCTCCGCTCAAAATGAGGGTTCCTTTCCCTCCTTTGTTGGGAAAGTATTCCCGGCGTTCCCATCACATCTCAAGAGGAGGCGCTCTGGACATGAAACAACAGACTGCTTCCAAATAGGAAAAGGAGTATGTCAAGGCTGTATATTGTCACCCTGCTTGTTTAACTTCTACGCAGAGTGCATCATGAGAAACACTGGGCTGGAGGAAGCAGAAGCTGAAATCAAGATTCCTGGGAGAAATATCAATAACCTCAGATATGCCGATGACACCACCCTTATGGCAGAAAGTGAAGAGGAACTAAAAAGCCTCTTGATGAAAGTGAAACAAGAAGAGTGAAAAAGTTGGCTTAAAGGTCAACATTCAGAAAACGAAGATCATGGCATCTGGTCCCATCAGTTCATGGCAAATAGATGGGGAAACAGTGGAAACAGTGTCAGACTTTATTTTTGGGGGCTCCAAAATCACTGTAGATGGTGACTGCAGCCATGAAATTAAAAGATGTCTACTCCTTGGAAGGAAAGTTATGACCAACCTAGACAGGATATTAAAAATCAGAGACATTGCTTTGTCAACAAAGAGCCATCTAGTCAAGACTATGGTTTTTCCATTAATCATGTATGGATGTGAGAGTTGGACTATAAAGAAAGCTGAGTGTCAAAGAATTGATGCTTTTGAACTGTGGTGTTGGAGAAGACTCTTGAGAGTCCCATGGACTGCAAGGAGATCCAACCAGTCCATCCTAAAGGAAATCAGTCCTGGGCGTTCATTGGAAAGACTGATGTTGAAGCTGAAACTCCAATATTTTGGCCAGCTGATATGAAGGGCTGATTGATTTGAAAAGACCCTGATGTTGGGAAAGATTAGAAGGCAGGAGGAGAATGGGATGACAGGATGAGTTGTTTGGATGGCATCACTGACTCAATGGACATGAGTTCGGGTAAAGTCCAGGAGTTTGTGATGGACAGGGAGTCCTGGCGTGCTGCAGTTCATGGGTTCCCAAAGTGTTGGACATGACTGAGCGACTGAACTGAATAAAACATAGGAAGAAAGAATTGTAAAATGAAGAATTTTGGTAAAGAATTAGTATAAAAAATAAGCTTGACATTCCTGAGTTACAAAACAGTATTTAAGACCACCATTTTATTGAGTGGTTTTAATTATATCTCAGATATTGCAAAATATAATTAAATAGATTAATATAATTGAAATTTAAGCACAAACAGTTAAGAATAAAAAAACTTAGCAAAGATTGAAAGACAGATGGCATACTGTCAGAATTTGTAATATGTGTAAAGAAAGAATATATAGAATGAGGCAAAACAGTTGCTTGAAAAGAGTACAAGAAAATTTTATAAAATGTATAGAAGAGAGAAACCCACAGATTTCATAATTTCAATAAACTTTGAGCAAATCAATCTCACACACACACACACACACACCCCATGATTAAGTTGCAGAAAATGGTGTGTTAGAGAAATTAATTAATATGTAGTATCAGCACAATATAATGTTTAATATTACATATCTGAATTAATATGTTATAGAAGTTGTAATATTCATATGCATATAAAGAAATACATTGATGCTTGGCATAAATAGAATGTGGTACAATGTTTATAATACTAACATGATGGCATTTACTATAATTATATACTAAAAGTGTATTAAAAATCTTTTAAGTCATCAGAGAATGTAGCTGGTAAAGACACTGCCAGGAGTGTGGATGTTGATATTCCTCTGAGAAATTATCAACAAACCCAGATATGTGTATGACACTACTGTAATGGCAGAAAGCAAAAGGAAACTAAAGAAGCTCCTGATGAGGATGAAAGAGCAGAGTGAAAAAGCTGGATTAAATATAAATATTAAAAAAAAAAAAAAAAAAACAAGTTCATGGCATCCAGTCTCAGTCTCATTATTTCACAGCAAATAGAAGGGGAAAAGGTGGAAGTAGTGACAGATTTCCTCTTCTTGTGCTCTTAAAATCACTGCATATGGTGACTGCAGCCATGAAATCAGAAGACAATTGCTTCTTAGCAGGAAATCAATGACAAACCTAGACAGTGTATTAAAAAGCAAAGACATCACTTTGCCAACAAAGTGATATAGTCAAAACTATCGTCTTTCCAGTAGTCATGTACAGTTGTGAGAGCTGGACCATAAAGAAGGCAGAGTGCTGAAGAATGATGCTTTCAAAAAGTGGTGCTGGAGAAGACTCTTGTGAGTTCCCTGGACAGCAAGGAGATCAAACCAGTCAATCTTAAAGAAAATCAACCCTGAATATGCATTGGAAGGATTGACACTGAAGCTGAAGCTCCAACACTATGGCCACCTGAGGCGAAGAGCCAACTCAAAGGAAAAGACCCTAATGCTGGGAAAGATTGGGGCAGGAAGAGAAGAGGATGACAGAGGATGAAACGGTTGCATGGCATCACTGACGCAATGGACATAAACTTGGGCTAACTATGGTAGACGATGAGGGACAGGGAAGCCTGGCATCCTGCAGTCCATAGGATCATCAAGTGTTGGACATGACTTGGCAACTGAATAACAAAGACATATTCTTTTCATATTAACAATAATAAAATTGATGGCTAAGTTTTCAACAAAAATATGGAAGCCAAAAAGACCAGAGAAGTTCAAGAGGAAATTCTTTAAGTCTTAAAATTATACTGAGGGTGTAATAAAATAAGTGCAGAAAATTGAAAATATAAATTAGGAAAAAAAGCAGAATCACATTTAATTTCCAAAATTTTAAAACATGCGAAAACTTTTATATGAAATAATTTATTTTTCAGAAATGAAACATTCACAACAAAGTCATGTGCGGAAGATTTTTAAAAACAGATTATTTGGTCAATATCAATAAATGAAACTGCTAAAAACACCCATCAAAAGTAGTAAAGAAAAAGGAGATATATAAGATATTTCAAACATCACAAGTTATGAAAGCTTTATGGCCATGATGTTGGCTACCTAGATTTTAAACACCTGAAAAATAAAATGCATCAGAAATAATGGAGTAAAGTATTTAAGGATTCCTGAGTCAGGTAAAGTAGTATTTGAATTTTTTAAATTTTCTCCCCAAGAAAACATCAATTATTATGCCTACTTTGTAAAAGCCTATCAAGATATTTTCCTAACCATATTTTGGTATTTATATGCACCATTTCTCTATTAGGGCAAATAATTTTTTCACTCTATCACCATGATTTAATAAAGCTTACTAAAGAAAATCTTACTAAATATAAAGAAATGTAACTTTAAAATGCATATCATAGGAGACTTAGTCAATGAAAATTATCTTCCATGCAATGTGTGAGCACTGTATAAAATGATTTGGCCAAGAAACCTGTATTCTAGTATTAGAACTCCACTTCCTAGGGGTGTTACAGAGGAAAGATCGTAGTTTCTCTGGGTTTCAGCTCACTAACTTTTACGGTGTAGTGATTTGACTAAATGCATATATTTCCAGATGCTACTATGAATTCATGTTCTATTACATACAGATGGAAGGCAATGAAGTTAAAGTATTTATAAGATTATCATATTTATTACTCATTGATTGTTCACATTAAAATACATACTTTATCAGATATATTGGATATGTTTCACTATCCACTCAAAATACTGTAAATCTATTTTTAAGAAAAATATTACAGTTGGGAAGTGCATGAGCTTATGATGCTAATTTTGGTCATTATATATCATACAAGTTAAACAAGAGAATTTGTCTTGCTTATGGAATTAGTTCTGGCTCATTATATCACATTAAGTTTCTTGAAGAAACCTACCTAACAGAGATACAAGCACTAAAAGCACAGCTGCATAAAATATTTGTTTCTATGAGCATCCCAATTAAATGTGAAATCTGGGATTAAGATATTAAAACAGAAATCACTTTGTAAAAAAAATACCACATAATCTAAATGCTTTCTATTTTGAAAACTACTCCAAACTTTCCCAAGCTCAAAGTTAGAATTATTATCAAGCAAATAAATGAAATATTACCTATGATGGCTCTCATATAGCAAGCATTTGCCTTCCTTTAGGAACATTGTATCTAGTTTTAAGACAGAAATTGGCCAGTTGAACTGGTAGACAGTACCTTGAACTATGCACATCCCTTTTCCATCTCAGTTTTGTTGATGACCTTCTGAGTCGTGTCACTAGTCTCTCTGTGGATTAGGAAAAAATATCCCATAAGACAGATCCAGTCCTGGCCACAGTTGTGATGTATTCTCATACAACCTTCTCTAATATATGTAGAGTGGTATCTACAGTGTAACAGTGGCAGCTCTTAGTTATACAGATAGGAAAGAACAGGGCTCCCCAAATGTAGATGTGCAAAAATAGACTTCATTCAAAGCTTTTGTATTTCAATAGTCATTTGGATATAAATTGAGCATAACGTATCTCCTACTGTGAGATATAGTACCAAATAATGAGTAAAATAACAACAATTTTGTAGAAATACACAGCATTTTCACAGGATGCCTAACACTGACAAAAAATCATTATATGATTTACATGTATTTGTATTAAATGTTGTACTTTTTTGTAATTGTATTCAATAATGTATTATTCTATATTCAATTTTAAATGAAAAATTTTAAAAATCACTAAATTACATATTATGTTCACTTTCTTCAGTTTATGATTAATTTCTCATAAATTTTGAAATTTTTGAATCATTGCATCCACAAATAAGTTGGTAACTGGAACAAGTAAATTTTAAGCTTGGTGTTAGGTGGGTAAATGTCAAAGTTTATATTCTAATAAATTTGTTAAGACTTTTTTTTTTGTGTGTGTGTGTGTGACTTAACATGTGATCTAGCCTTGGGACCATTCCAAGTGTGACTGAAGAGAATAGGTATTATTCTGTTGTTGGGTGCAAAGTTCCTGTCTCTTATACACATCCACAAATAAGTTGGTAACTGGAATAAGTAAATTTTAGGCTTGGTGTTAGGTGGGTAAATGTCAAAGTTTATATTCTAATAAATTTGTTAAGACTTTTTTTGTGTGTGTGTGTGTGTGACTTAACATGTGATCTAGCCTTGGGACCATTCCATGTGTGACTGAAGAGAATAGGTATTATTCTGTTGTTGGGTACAAAGTTCTGCTTGTGTTTGTTAGGTCTATATAGTGCTATTCACGTTTACTTGAATGTTCTATTTATTATTGAACATAGGGTAGTTTTCTACTATTGTTGTACTGCTATCAATTTAGTCTTTTAGATTTGTTAGTATGTGCTTTGTATATTTAGGTGATCTCATATTGGTGCCTTTATTAATTAAAAATAATTTTTTAATTCCTTAAAATTTGCCTAGACATATAGGAGATATGTTCTTAACTAAAGATACTTGATGTGCAGATAACAAATTATGTTTCCACACATATCCCAATTAATTTTAAAATATATGCTTGAGACATGAAACATAAAGAAAATCCTTTTATACATAAAACATTATTTTGCTTTCCTAGTTTTAAAACTATTCCATTATATTGCCCAATTTTGAAGAACTATAAACTTAGCAACAGTAACATGAAAACTTGTGAAGCATCTAAAGACTTTGTAATTCAACTGGTTAGGATGAAACATTAAGTAGATTCAAGAAGTAAATGATTCTGATGAATCATGAGGCCAGAAATGTCTTAATTTATTTTATACAACACTGCTCCAAATTTTTTGGATTCCTGATGGCTCCTTTTAAGAAATGAACCTTGCTGTTTCAAAATTTTTGTACTTACATGTAATGAAATATATTTAACACAGATATAATGAAAGAATATTTAAAAGAAAGTAAAAACAAGCTACTTCTTACTAACACATTTAAAATTTTACCATCAGCATCTTTTGGTAATACCAACTTAGTTTATTGTTATGTGACATGGGAGAGATATTTTTAATGTCAACAATTCATTCCTATAGTAAATGGTAATAAGATGGACAACTTTTTATTTTCCTTTACCCCATCAGAATGACACTTTCTATTGAAAACTAATTGTGAATAAATGCTATAAATAATTCCCAAAACTCTAAATGACATTGTATTCTTAAACTTCAAGTTTTCAACAGTAAATAGACTGCTTATCTTTTACATTTTAGAGAATCATATCAAAAACATATTGACAATAACTTGACAGGCATAGCAAATTCTCAGGCTATTGAATGAAAACATAATTTATGTTTTTGTTATCATTACATCAGTCCTAGGTAAATGTCTCTTCCTTTCTCCCATCTCCTTTTTGCTCCCTTCAACAACTATATTATTACTATATTCTAGCAATATTTCCACTAAAAATATTGAGAAAACACATAAGCAGCAAGTCTAGGAAATATCAAATCACAAATTTTAAAATATTTTCTTTCTTTACCACCCTCTCCATGGATATTATACTTCATTTATTAAGGACATGTATCTTTTACTGACACATTTAAATTGTGTAATAGAAAGTTTGGTTTAGTGCATAAATATACTCTCAAAAAACATGTCAATTAGAATGGTGAGAAATGGTGTTCCCCTAAGGCTACTGAAAACATGATTTTAAATGAAGTGTGACAACAGCTCAAATACTGAAAGCTCTCAAAAAATACACAATTTAAAAATGAATATGCCATAGAAAAATAGTGTTACTTAAATAGGGGTATTCCATTAGAAAGCAAAGGCTTAGGTATCAAGGTAAAGGATTAATTACCCAGAGCAATATTTTTTTTTTTCCCCTCCAATGCAATTTCCAGATACAATCATACAGGTTTTAGTGTTAAGCTTTAAAGATCTTATTGGATAATAAAATTTAGCTGAAAAATGTTCACAAATCACTACTGAAGATTTCGTATTCAAAGTAGGATTCATATGGTAACATATATACAAGTGTGCTCTGATACATTGCCCAGTGAGGTGAGAGTAAGTACTGGATGGCTTTTGTATACAATTCACAGGTTTGTAAGGTTTTCAGCTGAACTGTGGTTAAGTAAAGCAAATTGATAAAATAAGAAGAAAGGTTTAAAGACAAAAAGAGTAAAACTATCTATATGCAAAATAAGTTGTTAAGGGATACACAAAAATATGTAAAATATGAAGTAAAAACAGTAACTTCAGGGGGAGGAGTAATAATGCAGGGTTGATAAAATGTATCTGAACTTAGGTCAATATTCAAAAATAATTATATATGTATATGTATGTTAATATATAAAGAGAGATTGCTATATATAAACCTCATGGTAATAAAAAATAATACATGCACACAAAAAAGAGAAAGGAATTGGAGTATAACATTAAACATAGTGAAATAAGGGAGAAGAGCAAAGAAAAACAAAGGAAAAAAAGGAACTATAAAAGCAATCCCAAAACAATTAACAAAATGGCAATAGTACATACTCATCAATAATTACTTTAGAAGTAAATGGACGAAGTGCTCCAATCAAAAAAGAGTGGCTGAATGATATAAAAATAAAACACACACACACATATATATATATTCTATACAATAGAGTCACTTCAGATCTAAAGACACTGAAAATGAGAGGATGAAAAAAGTGTATTTCATGCACATGGAATTGAAAATAAAGTCAGGGCAGCAATACTTATATCAGACAAAATAGACTTTAAAACAAAGGGTGAAATGAGATAATAAAATATTTTACATAATGATAAATGAATCAATCTAAGAATATATAACAATTATAAATATATATGTAACCAATATAGAGGCAACTAAATACAGACATAAAGTGAAAAAACTTGGCAGTAACCCAACAGTAGGAGAATTTAGCACCCCAACCCCCTTATATCAGTGGATAGATAATCCAGGAAAAAAAAAAAAAAAAGGAAAAACTGGCCTTACATGATAAATTACACAAAACAGAGATTATATATATATATACTGCTACTGCTAAGTCGCTTCAGCCGTGTCCAACTGTGCGACCCCATAGACGGCCTCCTTCCAGGCTCTTCTGTCCCTGGGATTCTCCAGGCAAGAACGCTGGAGTGGGTTGCCATTTCCTTCTTCAATGCATGAAAGTGAAAAACTGAAAGTGAAGTTGCTCAGTCGTGTCTGACTCTTAGCTACCTTATGGACTGCAGCCTACCAGGCTCCTCCGTCCACGGGATTTTCCAGGCAAGAGTACTGGAGTGGGGTGCCATTACCTTTATATATATATATATATATATGAAGACAGACAGTCAGTTCAGACACTTAGTCATGTCCAACTCTTTGCAACCCCATGAACTGCAGCATGCCAGGCCTCCCTGTCCATCACCAACTCCTGGAGTTTACTCAATCTCATGTCCATCGAGTCGGTGATGCCATCCAGCCATCTCATCCTCTGTCATCCACTTCTTCTCCTGCCCCCAATCCCTCCCAGCATCAAGGTTTTCTCCAATGAGTCAACTGTTCACATGAGGTGGCCAAAGTATTGGAGTTTCAGCTTTAGCATCAGTCCTTCCAGTAGACTCTTTTTTTTCTAGTGCACATCAACATTCTCCAGGATAGATCACATACAGGGCCACAAAACAAAGCTCAGTATGTTTAAAACAATTGAAATCATCAAACATCTATTCTGATCACAGAAATATGAGACTAGAAATCAACTACAATTTTAAAAAATACCTGCAAAAACCACAAACATTTGGAGACTAACTAACATGCTACTTAACTTGAAGAAATCAAAGACGAAAAATACAAAACCTAGGGACAAATAAAAATGAAAAGAGGTGATGGAACAAGATGGCAGAGGAGTAGGTGAATGTGGAGTCCATCTCTCTCCACAGATAAATCATGAATGCACCTTCAGACACAGAAGTGCATGCAGAACACCAGCTGAGAGCATACAGGAGTACCTAACCAGTGGAAAAGAATATATAGATCCATGAAAAACTCAGTGGGATGAAGGAACTGGGGGAAAAACAGGAGTGTTAGTAGGACTAAACCTGCCCTCAGAGGGTGTAGGAACTGAAGCAGGGGTCCACATCCCTCATTGGGCAATTGTCTGAGTCAGAGGAGAAATATTTAAGGCTGAGAGTGAAACAGCTGATCTGTGGCAGCCTAAATGGAATGAGGATCAGAGAGTCCTTGCTGCAACCATAATAAAAATGAAAAGAGGTGATGGAGCAAGATGGCAGAGGAGTAGGTGAATGTGGAGTCCATCTCTCTCCACAGATAAATCAGGAATGCACCTTCAGACACAGAAGTGCATGCAAAACACCAGCTGAGAGCATACAGGAGTACCTAACCAGTGGAAAAGAATATATAGATCCATGAAAAACTCAGTGGGATGAAGGAACTGGGGAAAAACAGGAGTGTTAGTAGGACTAAACCTGCCCTCAGAGGGTGTAGGAACTGAAGCAGGGGTCCACATCCCACATTGGGCAATTGTCTGAGTCAGAGGAGAAACATTTAAGGCTGAGAGTGAAACAGCTGATCTGTGGCAGCCTAAATGGAATGAGGATCAGAGAGTCCTTGCTGCAACCATACATGTCCTGGACAGGAAGGCTGGTACCCTGGAAGGCACACCAGCTGGGAGCTGGAGTTTAGGGATTGTGGAGCAATCCCAGGGTGAGAGCTGCTGTTGACTGCAGAGAGACAGATTGAGGGGATCATGGTGGGAAGTGCCTGTGGAGGAAAGCCGGCCAGCCATGAAAGCAAAGAGATATTGCTGAGTCATGTCTAGGAGGTGGAGCCATCACCATAGCCTCTCCCTCCCTATTTGCCAGCATCTGCAGTTGAACAATAGAGAGGCTGGCCCATCAAACACCTAACGCACTACAGAGTAGGACCCCACCCAGGGTGCCCCTTAAATGCCTGATGCACCAGTCCACAGAATAGGACCCCAGCCAGGGGGGCCCCTCTATGTGCCTGACACACTGAACAACAGAGAAGGACCCCAAACAAGGGATCCCTCTAAGTGCCTGAACAAGCAGAGCTATGGATGACCCCAAACCTTCCACCAGCTGTATAAGCTTCAGATTAAATCCACACAATCAACTAGGCTGGCTAAAGAGGCCTTCTGATTTGTCAGCTACAAGAAGCTTGGAAAAAAGATGCTGATAAGGCCATAACTCCTGTGGCTGGGGCAGTCCATGTCCCTGCACACTTGGTGCCACCAGAGTCCCTGCAAGCCAAGCAGCTGTGCCACCTTTATGCTCAACTCTCACTGGGGCCAAGCTCTCACAAGCAAAAAAACTTGCATCTATGATGCTAAAGCTGAAACTCCAGTACTTTGGCCACCTCATGTGAAGAGTTGACTCATTGGAAAAGACTCTGATGCTGGGAGGGATTGGGGGCAGGAGAAGGGGACGACAGAGGATGAGATGTCTGGATGGCATCACTGACTCAATGGTCGTGAGTCTGAGTGAATTCCAGGAGTTGGTGATGGACAGGGAGGCCTGGCATGCTGCGACTCATGGGGTCGCAAAGAGTCGGACTGAGTGACTGAACTGAATTAAGGTACACAGGGTTGCTTCGGTTATGTTCAGCTCTTTGTGACCCTGTAGACTGTGGCCTGCCAGGCTGCTCAGTCACGGACGGGGGTTCTCCAGGCAAGAATACTGGAGCATATTGTCAAATAATGTTTGCCATACCTTTCTTGAGCACTATATTTTCTGCTACCCTAGCCACCAACTGCCTTGTGTGCCTGGTGCTGACAGAACCCCTGCGACCCAAGCAGCTACACCACCTCCACACCTGGCCCTCACAGGGGCAAACCCAAGGTCTCCAGGGCAGCCTCAGGATCAAACCCCAGTGTATGACTCACATGTAGAGGTGGAAATAAAACCACGATTGAAACTGAAGCAGTGTGGCTAAGAAAAAGACCCAAAAACCTTCCCACCAGCTGTACAAACTGCAGATTAAATCCATACAGTCAACTAGGCAGACTCTGTCATCTACGGAATACATAAAAGGTCATTGAAAGCTGTCACAAAAGTAATCGCACTAGTTCTGAAAGCTGTGGACATTGGAGGCAAGAACATACGGGAGTAGGACCAGATTAGAATCTGAGCTGCCCCCATAGCAGGTCCAGAGATTGACACAGTGTTGGAGGGTATCCTAGGGAGGTAAGGTGGACTGTGGCTCCCAGGGAGGGAAAGGACTCTGAGAGCAGTGACTCAAGAAAAATATTTATTATTCTTATGTTTTGACTTGTTCTGTAGATTTTTTTGGATTTTTTTCCCCTTTCCCCTGCTCTGCTGTAGTTGTTGATTTTATTAGCACTGTGAAATCCAATCAAGCTTTTGAGCTTTTTTTTTTTTTTCCCTCAGTCATATTTTTTATGTTGTTACAAACCTCTGCCTCAATGTCAGGCTTCTGAAGTTCTGTGGAGTTTTCCTTTTTTTCTTTTCTTTTAATTTTTTAAACCTATTATTATTTCTACATGTATTCCTTTGTTTGTTTGCTTTTCCTACTGTTCTTTTCTCCTTGCAGTTAAACTTTAACATATATAAATCTTCTTTATCTGCCTCTATTTAACATTGCATATCTATTCTTTCTTTCTTTCTTCCTTTCTCTTCTTTCCTCTCAACATATTTGTTAGTTTTAATTCCATTGCTTTATTCCCCAGTTGTCATCTTGCTTTAGTTTTGTTTTCCAGTTTGTGCTTTAGTCAGCTTTGTTCTGGTAGATATAATTTTTGGTTCATTTTATTCACTGGTCAATCTACTGTACTTTACATTGGTTGGACTGTTTTGATTTTGCTTATGGGTGTATATGTATATGTGTATATTCAGTAATACTTTTTACTGTTGTTATAAATTTCTGCCTCTAATTTGGGCTTTTGCATTTCTATGGAGATGTCCTTTCTTTTTTAACCTTTTTTTTCCTTCTGTTTTTTTCTTTTCACTTTTTTATAATTTTAATTTTTAATTCTTTAAATTATATTTTTTCTACATTTATTTCTTTGTTCCCTTTCCTACTGTTCTTTCCCCTTGCTGTTAATCTTTAATGTATATGAATGTATATGAATCTTTAATGTATATGAACGTATATAAATTCCTTCTGTTTTTTTCTTTTCACTTTTTTATAATTTTAATTTTTAATTCTTTAAACATTATATTTTTTCTACATTTATTCCTTTGTTCCCTTTACTACTGTTCTTTCCCCTTGCTGTTACTCTTTAATGTATATGAATATATATAAATCTTTAATGTATATATATCTTTAATGTATATAAATCTTCTTCACCTACCTCTATTTAACTTAGCATATCTATTCCTTCTCTTTTTTCATTCTTTACTTCCCTCTCAACATATTTGTTAGTTTTGTTTCATTGCTTTTTTCCCCACTTGTTACCTTCCTTTAGTTTTGTGTTCCAGTTTGTGCTTTAGTTAGTTTTGTTCTTAACTAATAAATATAATTGTATATTTCCTTATTCACCATGTCAATATACTATATTTTTGTTGGACTGTTTTGACATTGATAATGAGTGTATATGTATATGTGTGTATTCCATTATTTTTATTATTTGCCTGATTTTTTAACTACCATTTGTCTGGGGTTCAACTTTGGTTCCTCATTTTGTATATTTGTTTTAATCTCACTTAATGCCATACCAAACCACTTGTGAAATCTTCTTTCCTGACCAGAGATTAAGCCCTAAGCTTCTGGAATCAGAACACTGACTCAAAGACCCCAGACTACCAGAGAACTAACCCTAAGGAGTATTAAATAGTGAGAACTCACACAAAAGAAACCACTTGAATACAAGACACAGCATCAACCAACCACCAGAAGCACCCTACACAGGACACCTCATCTAAACAACAAACAAAAATACAAACAAAACCAGCAGACAGAATTAACACCTCACTCAGCCTTGCCCATCAAAAGAAAAACAAACAAACAAACGAAGCTCAGCATAAATCTCACCCTAAAAGAAGCTTACAGAAACCACCGGAGCAACCTTCAGAGGGCAGAAACCAAAAGGAAGAATTCAACCTTCTTCAAGGAAAGAATTCAACTTTCCTGGAAGCATGTGAAAAGGAGATGTCAAACACAAAAAGTTTTTTTTTTTTTAAATAATGAAAAAGCAGAGAAATACTACACAAATGAAGGGACAAACTAGAAACAGAAGTCCAAATAAATGAAGAGGAAATAGGCAAAATACCTGAAAAAGATTTCAGAATAATGACAGTAAAGATGATCAAAAGCCTTGAAAAGAAAATGGAGAAAAGGCAAGAATCAATTAACAAAGACCTAGAAGAATTAAACAATAAACATAAAGAGACAAACACAATTGCTGAAATTAAAAATACTCTAGAAGGAATCCATAGCAGAATACCTGAAACAGAAGAAGAAATCAGTGAACTGGAAGATAAAATGGTGGACATGACTTATGAAGAGCAGAATACAGTAAAAGGAATGAAAATAACTGAGAACAGTCTCAAAGAACTCTGGGTCAATATCAAATGCACCAACATTAGAATTATAGGGGTCCCAAAAGAAGATTAAAGAAAGGGTATGAGAAAACTTTTGAAGAAATTATAGTTGAAAATCTCACCAACATGGAAAAAGAAATAGTCAATCAAGTCCAAGAGGTACAAAGAGTTCCATACAGGATGAACCCAAGGATAAACATGCCAAGACACAAACTAATCCAATTAGCAAAGATTAAACACAAAGAAAACACTAAAATCAGCAAGGGAGAAGCACCAAGTATCATAAAGGGAAGCCCCATATGCTTAACAGCTAATCTTTCAGCAGAAAATCTGTATACCAGAAGGGAATGGCAGGATATATTTAAAGTACTGAAAGGGAAAAATCTACAATTAAGATTACTGTACACAGCAAAGATCTCATTCAAAACTGATGGAGAAATAAAAAGTTTTTCAGACAAACAAAAGTTAAGAGAATTCAGTGTCACCAAACCAGCTTTACAACAAATGTATTTCTTGACTATATAAGTCTGTTTAACAATAGAAGAAATAGATCTACAAAATCAACCCCAAACAGTTAAGAAAATGGCAATAGGAACATATATATATCAATAATTACTTTAAATGTAAATGGATTAAATGCTCCAACCAGCAAACACAGACTGATTGAATGGATTAAAAAAAAAAAAAAAAAAAGACCCATATATATGCTGTCTACAAGAAACCCACTTCAGACCTAAAGTCACATAAAGATTGAAACTGAGAGGATGGAAAAATATGTTCCATGCAAACAGGAAGCAAAAGAAAGCTGGAGTAGCAATCCTCATATCAGACAAAATAGACCTTAACATAAAGAATATTACAACAGATAAGGAAGGACATTACATAATGATCAAGGGATCAATCCAAGAGGAAGATATAACAATTGTGAATACCTATGCACCCAACATAGGAGCACCTCAATACATAAGACAAATACTAACAGACAAAAAAGGAGAAATTGAGAGTAACACAATAATAGTAGGAGACTTTAACACCCCACTCACACCAAAGGACAGAGCATCAAAGCAAAATTAATAAGGAAACAAGTATTAAATGATACATTAAATGAGATGGATTTCACTGATATCTTCAGGACACTCTATCCTTCTTCTCAAGTGGACATGAAACATTCACCAGGATAGACCACAGCTTGGGTCAAAAATCAAACCTCAGTAAATTTAAGAAAATTGAAATCATATCAAGCATCTTCTCTGACCACAATGCTGTGAGATTAGATATCAATTACAAGAAAAAAATAGTAAGAAACACAAACACATGGAGATAAAACAACACGTTTCTAAATAACCAAGAGGTTAGTGAAAAAATCAAAAGGAAAATATACAAAAATTTCCAAAAAAAAAAAAGACAATGAAAGCACAACTCAAAACATATGGGATGCAGCAAAAGCAGTTCAAAGGGGGAAGTTTATAGCAATACAATCCTACCTTAGGAAACAAGAAAAATACCAAATAGACAACCTAACTTTACACCAAAATCAACTGGCAAAGGAACAAAAAAGGCCCAAGTGGGTTCAGTTCAGTTCAGTCGCTCAGCCGTGTCTGACTTTTTACGACCCCATGAATTGCAGCACGCCAGGCCTCCCTGTCCATCACCAACTCCCAGAGTTCACTCAAACTCACATCCATCGAGTCGCTGATGCCATCCAGCCATCTCATCTTCTGTTGTCCCCTTTTCCTCCTGCCCCCAATCCCTCCCAGCATCACAGTCTTTTCCAATGAGTCAACTCTTCCCATGAGGTGGCCAAAGTACTGGAGTTTCAGCTTTAGCATCAGTGCTCCCAAACAACACCCAGGGCTGATCTCCTATAGAATGGACCGGTTGGATCTCCTTGCAGTCCAAGGGACTCTCAAGAGTCTTCTCCAACACCACAGTTCAAAAGCATCAATTCTTCAGCGCTCAGCCTTCTTCACAGTCCAACTCTCACATCCATACATGACCACAGGAAAAACCATAGCCTTGACTAGACGGACCTTTATTGGCAAAAGTAATGTCTCTACTTTTGAATATGCTATCTAGGTTGGTCATAACTTTCCTTCCAAGGAGTAAGCAAGTAGAATAAAATAAATCATAAAGATTTGAACAGAAATAAATGAAAAAGAAATGAAAGAGACAATAGTAAAGATTAATAAAACTAAAAGCTGGTCTTTGAGAAGTTAAGCAAAATTGAAAAGCCTTTAGCCAGACTCATCAAGAAAAAAAAAGAACTACTTTTGAATATGCTATCTAGGTTGGTCATAACTTTCCTTCCAAGGAGTAAGCAAGTAGAATAAAATAAATCATAAAGATTTGAACAGAAATAAATGAAAAAGAAATGAAAGAGACAATAGTAAAGATTAATAAAACTAAAAGCTGGTCTTTGAGAAGTTAAGCAAAATTGAAAAGCCTTTAGCCAGACTCATCAAGAAAAAAAAAGAATCTAATGAACAAAATTAGAAATTAAATAGGAGAGGTAATAACAGACAATGCATGAATACAAAGGATTATAAGAGACTACTATGAGTACCTATATGACAATAAAATAGATAACCTGGAAGAAATGGACATATTCTTAGAAAAGTTCAATCTTCCAAGACTGAACCAGGAAGAAATAGAAGTTATAAACAACCCAATTACAAGCACTGAAATTGAAGCTGTGATGAAAAATCTCCCAAAAAACAAAGGTCTGGGACCAGATGGCTTTACAGGAGAATTCTATCAAATTTTAGAAAAGAGCTAATGTCTCTCCTTCTAAAAGTCTTTTAGATTTGTATGGAAATACAAAAAACCTCGAATAGCCAAAGCAATCTTGAGAAAGAAGAATGGAACTGGAGGAAACAACC
>SJYT01077658.1:0-22070 GCA_006410635.1 Cephalophus harveyi
TTGGGAAGATCCACTAGAGAAGGGAAAGGCTACCCACTCCAGTATTCTTGGGCTTCCTTTGTGGCTCAGCTGATAGAGTGAAGTCTCAAATCCAAGTCTGACTTTGGAGCCAGTTCATTTAACATTAAGCTGACATTCTCACCCTTGAAATAATATCTCCAGTAAAATCCCATCTGTGACTAAACAAGATAGAATCACTCCAGCCTTTGTGTTCTCTTGACCCTTTTCTTCTGTTTCCATTCATGCCAAGGATAATATTAGCATTAAGAGCTTGCCATATGCTAGGTACTTTGTTGAACGCTATATATTTTAATCCTCACAAAATTGTGAGATACTTTTATCTCCAGTAGATGAGGTACTGAGGCTGAGACTGAAATAAGTTGCCCAAGTTTATACTCTGCCTACAAAGTGGCTAGGTCAGCCTTTGAACAAGAGTCTAATTACAGAGCTCAAGGTCTTAGCATAGGAATTTATCTTTCATCTGAGGCTGTTAATTAACTTCTTGATGACAGGAAAAGTTTGTTTTTATTCAGGCTACCTAGTTACTTGAATAGTCCCTTATTTGTAGTGCATTATGGCTTCCCTGGGGAAGGCAATGGTACCCCACTCCAGTACTCTTGCCTGGAAAATTCCGTGGATGGCGGAGCCTGGAAGGCTGCAGTCCATGGGGTCGCTAGGAGTCGGACACGACTGAGTGACTTCACTTTCACTTTCATGCATTGGAGAAGGAAATGGCAACCCACTCCAGTGTTCTTGCCTGGAGAATCCCAGGGACAGGGGAGCCTGGTGGGCTGCCGTCTATGGGGTCGCACAGAGTCTGACANGAAGAGTCACACATGACTGAGTGACTTCACTTTCACTTTTTACTTTCATGCATTGGAGAAGGAAATGGCAACCCACTCCAATGTTCTTGCCTGGAGAATCCCGGGGACGGGGGAACCTGGTGTGCTGCCATCTATGGGATCGCACAGAGTCGGACACGACTGAAGCAACTTAGCAGCATACCAAGATTAAATAACTTAATTTACATTTTATTTTTAGTTACTTTCATTAACTTTTTAATCCAGCTGGAATTTGTTTTGGTAATTTGATGCAATTAGCAATGTCTGTTTTATTTTTTTCTTCCCAGGAAGCTAGTGAACTGTTCCAGCACCATTTGATTTTCCACTGAACACTACTTCTATTATGAACTTTTGCTTGAAGTTTGCCTTTTCATTCTGTTAACTATACTGGAGTGGGTAGCCTATCCCTTCTCCAGGGGACCCAGGAATCAAACCGGAGTCTCCTGCACTGCAGGTAGATTCTTTACCAGCTGAGCTATGAGGGAAGCCCTAAGGTAAACACTGCCATGACTTGATTAAAGTGGTAGAGTGTAAAGAACCTTCAGCTTGAGGTTAAGACACCTACCTGCATTTAAGTCCTGACTCAACTTCCCAACCCTGTGACACCAACAATGCTTCCCTTAAAGACTCCTCTAAATCTCCATTTCCTCATCAGTAAAAGAAGGGTAAGTAGCTGTCTTACCCATTTCAAAATTGTCATCAGAACTGGGTAACAGAGTGAAATAAAAGGATTTAAACTGTGAAGTACTAACTTCCAGTTCAATCTTCTTTGTGAATGATCTAACCCCTATTCCAGGACAGATCTGAAGGCAATAGGTCATCTCTGCCCAGCCTTGTCTCTTTTTTTTCTTGCTCAGGTTTCTTTTCTTGAAAAACACATTGCTATAATTTTTTTTTTCAAACACTTTAGTAATTTTGAATAACAACAGAACAATGTTTAGGTTTGTATCTGTCAGCTGTTCACATCATTTACCACGTGTTTGTTTCTCTTTAGTTTTAATTGCAATGAGAATCCATTACTTTTTGGTGTGCCCCAATTTTCAGAATCTTACCTACTGCAAACTCAAATTTTCAAAAGCTAATTTTCGTGGCCTTTTGGCCAACAGAGACTCAGTTAACAGGAAAAATGTCTTTATTTCCTTTCCTACAAACAAGTCGTAGCCACCATAGAAAAGCACATTTTGGTTGCTTAACTATGTCCATCCTGGGGGAGGTGGGGTGGGAATTCCTCATCTCCCAATAGGGGGAACTCCAAAGAGAACGTTTTCCTAAAAGGGGCCAACTGGGCGGCGTTCTCTTTTCCCAAGGCCCCGATTTATATTCTTGGATCTGGAGATCTGCGGCGGCTTTTTCCTTCTTCCTAGTTGCCAGAGGTTCCGCGGGCTGCAGGAGACCAGGCTGGCCGGTCAGGGGGTGGCCCGGGGTGAGGACCGCACGCCTCCCGGGCCTCTGAAGTGCCCGGGGCCTGGGCGTTCGGCAGAGTCCGCTGAGCCGGTTTCTTCCTGCGCGACTCCCGGCCCCACCACCGGGGCAGGCGGGATCCGGTCCCGGGAGGCTGCGCCCAGCCAGGGTCTCGACTCGGCCGCGCGGGGGACTCGGGCGCGGCCTCACTCGGGCGGGCCGCTCTAGCCGAGTCCTGCCCACCCGGCAAGGTTCTGCGCGGGGCCACACGTCGGCCTTCTCTCCTGCAGGCTCCTGCTCGGGGTTTTGGCCTTGGGTGGGGGAGGAGGACGCTGAGGAGGAGGGCTCCGAGAGAGGGCGGGAGCCGCCACAGGCAGGAATACTGGAGTGGATTGCCGTTTCCTTCTCCAGGGGATCTTCCCAACCCAGGGATCGAACCCGGGTCTCCCGCACTGGAGGCAGACGCTTTAACCTCTAAGCCATGCAAAGAGTTGACTCATTGGAAAAGACTCTGATGCTGGGAGGGATTGGGGGCAGGAGGAGAAGGGGACGACCGAGGATGAGATGGCTGGATGGCATCACTGACTCGATGGACGTGAGTCTGAGTGAACTCCGGGAGTTGGTGATGGACAGGGAGGCCTGGCGTGCTGCGATTCATGGGGTCGCAAAGAGTCGGACACGACTGAGCGACTGAACTGAACTGAACTGAATGTCTAGGTCCTGGACTCTATTAACACACCGTAGCAACTTTCACTTTCCTTAGAATTTCTAGAGGAAACATCAAATTATAGCATTTGGCCAGGGGAACGCAGACTAAGCAAAGAAGAATATGAAGAAAACTGAGTAAGTAAAGAAAGCAAACAATCCGCACTTTGTGGAGTCAATTCTGACCGGGAAATGAAACAGAAAAGTGAGATATGGACGAAGCACTCAGGGAAGGACACTAGAGCCTGAGGATGGAGGTCTAAAACCCAGAAGGTTCTTGGGTTGGGAGTCAAAGTACTCAAGAGAGTCAGGGACAGGTAGGACCCCAGACCAGAGACCCTGCAAGGGAAGCGGGACCGCAAACCTCCGGAGCCTGCGTTGCCCCGCCCCGCGCCGCCCCGCCCCGCGCCGGCCCCGCCCCGCCTCGCGCCCACGGCTCCCGGGCCCTCCCCCAGGTCTCTTAGGTGATGCTGCAGCCAAGATGGCGCCGGCGGCGGCCGCGGCTGCCTGAGCGCGATGCTCCGGGTCCTTGGCGGCAGCGGTGGCGGCTGTGGCCTCGGCCGGGGCCTCGGGTCTGTCCCGAGCGTGAGTGCTCAGGAGACTCTCCTCCGGCCGGGTGAATCCGGACAAAGAGGAGACGGCCTCGAAGAGAGGAGGCAGTGAAGAACGGAGAGAGAGCGCGGCGCCTCCCGCCTCGGCACCATGGCTGGGCTCATCAAGAAACAGATCCTGAAGCACCTTTCCAGGTTAGAGCCTCGAGCGTGGGCACAGCCCGCCTTCGCCCTAGCGGGTACCAGAGGCAACCCGCGGCTTCAGGGGCGGCGGGGACTGGCAGCCGCAGGAGGCGACCCTTGGACTCCCTGCTCCAGAGGGGCAGAGGTCGCGGCCCCTGATCTCCCTTGGCCCCTGCACTCAGGGCTGGCTTCGCGAGTCAGCGCCTTATGGGGTCGTCCCCGGTCGGGGTCGCCCACAGACAGGTTCGCCCCTGGACGGCGCCCCTAGATGGATTTTCTGCCCCGATCGGCTCGCGGAGGAGCGTGTTGGGTGGCAGGGAGAGACTGATGGCTGGGATCGTCCCCGACGCGGCGTCTGGGGGGCGTCGGGAGGACCCTCTCGGGCGGTCCTGCG
Source organism: Cephalophus harveyi (assembly GCA_006410635.1). Lineage (NCBI taxonomy): Eukaryota > Metazoa > Chordata > Mammalia > Artiodactyla > Bovidae > Cephalophus > Cephalophus harveyi. The sequence goes on from SJYT01077658.1 coordinate 4,077, forward strand.
CGGAGACTGGAGATGGTCTGACGTCGCCCAGGTGCTCGGTGTCTGCTCGCCTCCATTCGGAGCCGAGCGGTTCCGTTAACCCAGGGCGTCTAGGGCAGTGTGGACTCTTAGGGCTGAGCCTTGTTTTCTCACTGAAATGTTAACCTTGTTATTGTTCTGAATTCACCCTGCCTCGCCGTTCCCAGTCTGTGCATTAGAGGGTGTGCCTGTTTGCACAGTTAGGATTTGTTTTAGGTAAATAATCAGAGTTACCAACTGTGGCAAGTTTTTTCTTAGCCCCACATCATTCGTACAGAGTTTATTACTATTTTTTAAAATCTAAGATCCATAAATTCAGGGAGTCAACATCTGTGTAACAAACCCAAGACTTGTCATCCTTTCCATTTCATAACGCGGTTTTAGTCAGAATCATGACTCAGTAAAGCTGGCAGTTTGTTACTGCCCCTGACTTTTCCATATTTGTCTCAAAACACAGGCTAAATGTAGGATCTTGTTTGCAAGTTGTTAACAGCGAATTCAGAATGCTTGATTATGACCCTTTCCTCTGTTATTTGTAAGATAAAGATTACTTTTAACTGATTTTGGAAAACACTTGGGTGTGATGATATACTTTTCGTAGTAAAGAGAGCTCTTGGTTGTCCAAATCGTTGTATACCACAGGTTGTATCCTGGAGAACAAAATTATTATTTCTGTGATTCAGCAAATATTTTCCTCACTTATAACATTGAATAAGATAAATAAGATAAAACTTATAAACATTGAATTGATAAAAAGGTATTTTTTTAAAGTAACCAAGTATAGAAACACTGATGATTATATATTTCTTAATAGCATCACTAATTGGAAATTTTCTTTTGAAATTGTCCATATGATCCAATAATGAATTACTTCATTTTGGTAGAAGATTTTATCATTATTTTGTATGATTTAAGTAAGATCTGACTTGTCAGATGTCCTCCAGCCTTTCTCATACTCAGTTCACAAGAAAATTTACACCTACAGAAAATGATTTGAATTTCTATTTTCTCACTCTCCCGAGGATGACAGTATTTACATAGCTAGTTCCATTTTAGATGCACTGGAGAAAAGTTTGTTCGGTCATTAGGAACCTTAGGACATTATAGAGTTTAATTCTCTTACAGAACTCCCGTTGAGAAGGACTCTTACAAATTAGTTGTAAAGGTAATGGCTTACTTCACAAAACAGACACATTCAGAATTGAATCTTGAGAATTACTTTTTTTTTTTTTATAATAGAGTGTAGATTTGCCATGTGTTAGTTTCAGGTATACAGCATAGTGAATCAGTTATACATATAGAGGATTACTTTTTAAATTTGTATGATTTCTAATAACTGCACTGTTAACTAATGATTTTTTTGAGATGTGTTTTGAAGCACTTAAGTTTTCAGTTAATTCATGTTTCAGAACTTCCTTAAGTCAAGTGACTGAAGAGTATCTAATTCATCCTCTTGGTTAAGATATTAACCTTACTGCTGTTGCTGTCATCTCCTAAGAAAAATACAGTTATTTATAAATGTAAAGGATGACAATAGAAGAAACAAGGTGGGTGTTGTGATAATTTACTGTTACTCAGGTAGTGATGAACTCCTGAAATTATCTAGGTCAAACTTAATTTTATAGATTATTCAGTAATAAAGATGTCACTTTACTGATCTAACCATCCGGAACACAGTTTGATTGGAAATATTCAGAACATTCTGTCTTCCGATAATAGGCATTTCTTATGACTAGTGAATAGAACTCATGGTAGTTTCTTAATGGAGGGCTTACCTGACCATTCTTTTCTCTATAGCACTCATTCTCGTCTGTAATAAGATGTGCTTATTTATTTGCAGTTCATTTGTCTTCTGTACTGAATGTAAACTCCATGAGGGCAGGGTTTTTTTTTTTTTTTTTTTGTCTAGAATAATGTAGGTACTCAATGACTATTTTTTGAATGAATGCATGAATGGCAACAATGAATTGACTGTGCTTCACACTGCTATTTTTTTTTTTTAAGCCACCAATATTATCTCAGATACTGGGCATGGCCAATTTTCCTGTGGTTTTAGGAAATAATGGACAATTGAATAATCGAGTAAATATGGTACCTTTGGTATCCTGGAAAGAAAGGACTACGAAATCATACTTTATCTGAGAGATAAAGAAGATAATGTAGGAACAAACAGGAGAAAAAGAGTGCTTACTCCGAGCTTGGAGGTTGAAGTGTGGTGAGATTGTAAGATTAAAACCAGTGTTATTCAGATAAGGGCTCAAGAAAGCTGAGAACCGAAGAATTGATGCTTTTGAACTGTGGTGTTGGAGAAGACTCTTGAGAGTCCCTTGGACAGCGAGGAGATCAAACCAGTCAATCCCTAAAGGAAACCAGTCCTGAATATTCATTGGACGGACTGATGCTAAAGTTGAAGCTGTAATTTGGCGCCTGATGCAAAGAACTGACTCCTTGGAAAAGACCCTGATGCTGGGAAAGATTAAAGGCAGGAGGAGAAGGGGACAACAGAGGATGAGATGGTTGGATGGCATCACCGACTCGATGGATGTGAGTTTGAGCAAGATCTGGGAGTTGGTGAAGAACAGGAAGCCTGGTGTGCTACAGTCCTTGGGGTTGCAAAGAGTCGTACACACTGCAGTCCATGGGGTTGCAAAGAGTCAGACACGACTGAACGACTGAACTGAACTGATAAGAGAATTATTCTTTAGAAATTAACAAATGCTTAAAGCAAATGCTGAACTACTTGAGAAGTATCAACCTATATACTTATTCCCTATCTAGTTGTTTAGTTTGTATTCCAAGTATCTCTTTCATTGTTAATAAAAAGTTTGTATACTTGAAACAGATCTGAAACTGAAGAGGACAAGTGAGTGAGTGAGTGTGTGTGAGTTCATGTGCACACACGTGCAGGTTAGTTACAGAGTAGTTACATTTTAATAGAAGTGAAACAGGATAAGCCTTTGAAGGGGATTTTACCCTGATCTTTCATACTATAACTGTCACAGAATATGTTTTGGAGAGTTCTCTAGAAGAGTATTTTTTTTACAAGGAAATGGAAAGCTCTAAAGAAAAGTTAGAACAAGAAAGAAAATAAAAGCAGGAGCTTGCCTTTCAGCTTAAGTCCTCATTACCTGTTACTGTGGTATGTGTACATATGTGCTCCAGCAAAGGTGAAGGGCAGGGAGTAAAAACTTGAAAATGGGGTAAATTAAGCCAGCACGTAAAAAGAGATGGGGAAGATTCAGATACAAATGCTCCCCCGCTCTCCCTTTGGCTCAAGGCATATTATGCTGGAGGTAGAAGTGGGTGTTGCAAAGACATACACTACACCTGAATGTAGTCTTTGTGTAGTTTTAAGCAGTGGTTATGAAACATGGGTGTTTGACCCCTCAGAGGATATTTGGCAATGTCTGGAGACATTTCTGATTGTCATGACTCGGCAGAGTTGGGTCTTGGTGTTGTAACTAGCAGGTAGAGACCAAGAATGCTGCTAAGCATCCTATAGTGGACAGCACGGTCTCTCACAAAAAGAATTATTTGATCTACATGTCAATAGTTTTGAGGTTGAGAAACTGATTTAAAGTATACACATGTATGTCAGATTATTGGACTAGGATACTGGGCTAATTAAGATTATATTGTCTGTCGTAAATATACTGCTGCTGCTGCTGCTGCTAAGTCACTTCAGTTGTGTCCGACCCTGTGCAACCCCATAGACGGCAGCCCACCAGGCACTCCCGTCCTCTGCCATGTGTTAGATAGATAGCTAGTGGGAACGTCCTGTATAGCACAGGGAGCTTCACTTGGTGCTCAGGTAATGACTAAGAGGGGAGGGGTGGGGGCAAGTTTCAAGAGGGAGAGGATTTATGTATACATGTAACTGATTCCCAGGTAGTGCTAGTGGTAAAGAACCCACCTGCCAGTGCAGGAGAGGTAAGAGATGAGGGTTTGATCCCTGGGTGGGGAAGATCCCCTGGAGGAGGGCATGCAACCTACTCCAGTATTCTTGCTTGGAGAATCCCATGGACAGCTGAGCCAGGAGGGCTGCAGACCTTGGGGTCACAAAGAGTCAGGCAAAACTGAAGCACGTTAGCACCCACACATAGCTGATTCACTTCATTGGTCAACGGAAACTAACACAGCATTGTAAAGCAATTATACTCCAGTTAAAAAACTGTAAAAAAAAAAAAAAAGATTATATTGTCTGCAAACAACAAAAACATGCTCTGTTTCACTTAGGCTAAAAGAGGAAATGTAATAGAATGCTGTTAGTGTGGGTCACAGAATCTGGAACAGCCAATGCCTAGGGCCTCGATAGAAGAGTACTTGAACCTCAGCACTATTGACATTTGAACCAGACGATTCTTTTTTGTGAAAGGCTGCTCTGCACATTGTAGGATGTTGAGCGGCACCTCTGGTCTCCACCCACTAGATGCCAGTAGGACTCGCAGTCTTGACAATGAGAGCAGGTCCCCAGATGTTGCCAGATGTCCCCTGGAAGGTACAACGACTCTCAGTTGAGAACCACTACTTTAGGGTGCTGTCCCATCTTTCACAACTCCCAGTCTGGTCTTTCCTGTTGAAGTTTCGGATTTCAGGGAGAGAGAATCTGTTTGACCCAGTTCTGTTTATCCATGGGTCAATTAGCAGTGGCAAAGGGTTGTACAGCAAAGATGTGGTCATGGGAAGAACTGTTTAGAGTCAGGCTTGTTGCTCCATTTGGTGTCTTTAATAGGCACCAAACAAAATTAGGTTTTGAAGGGCCTCATTTGCCGTGTTAGGGACATTGAAATTGAACTTCATCCCAGGAGGTGACTGCTAATAAAGAATTCCTGATTAAAGAGGGACATGATCCCTAAAGAAAGGTACATGGTTATGAGTTTGATTTGCAGTCTAAGGTTCAGGAACATTTCTGTGGGATGGAAACATAGAGTCTATAGCAGTGCTCTGATTAGATTAAGTAGAAAAATAATGTAGAAAGATATCAGTATTCCACAGAATTTTTGAGAAGGTTAGAGAAACAGACTTGGGAAAGTCCTGGATACTGGCCAGCTCCAAGGATTGAAGTAAAAGAAACTTCTTGACAGTCTCAACAAGACATACTCCCTAAACAAAGCGGAAGAAATAAGTAGAAAGGGAGAGTGGCCTGAGAAGATTAACTATTTGGAATATTTATTAAGGAGATTAGGAAAGGTTGAGTGTTTGCAGGATCTTGTGACTGAATGGCAAAGTGAAGGGAGATGAGAGTGCCTCACAGTATATTTAATGAGTGCTTCTCTGTACCAGGTACTAGTCCATAATGTTGGGGCAAACTCCCTGCCCTCAGTGGAGCTTACATTTTAATCAGAGAAGGCTGAGAGTAATTAGATTAATAAACCTTCACATTTAAACTAAATGTGAAGTACATTGCTATTGCAAAAAATAACAGAGAAAGGGAGTAGGAAGTGCATGGAGGTAGGGGGACAAGCTTTGCAATTTTAAATCCAGTGATGGAGAAGGCTTAATTGAGAAGGTGTTATTTGAGGAGAGAGGTGAAATTGGGAGTGTGAACAAATGCAAAGATCTAGAAGAGGAAGCTTACTTGTCATTTTTTGGCAGATACATTAATGCCTCCAATATAGGTGAATTGGAATGAGGACTGAGGTGAATAGAGGAAGATAAAATCAAAGAGAAATCAAGGGCCAGATCTTGTGGGACCTTGTAGTGACTTTGGCTTTTACTCTGAGTGAGACTGGAACCCACTGGAAGGCTTTGAACCATTGATCACTCTGCAGCCAAGTGGGAAATAAATAATTGGAGGGCAGGGAAAGAAGCAGGAGCCTAGTGAAAAGTGTTAACTATCCAGATGAGAAAAAATACTGGCATGGAGCTAGGTGGATGCGGTGAAGTTGTTGAGATACATAGTCAGGTTTTAGACGTATTTTGAAGGCAGAGCCACAGGTTTTGCCAGTAGATAAGATGTGGATTGAGAAGGAGAACAGTCATGGATGACTTTGACATAAGCAACTGGGAAGATGGAGTTGCTATTAAGTTGGAGAAGATATGCAGAAGGAGCAGGTTTATGGAAAAAGATCTGGAGTTTGGCTCTGGATACGTTAATTTGATTGTCTATGAAGTATAAAAATGGAGATCCCTTTATTTGTAAGCTAATTTAGACTGGGCCTCTTATAGTTTGGCAACAGTGATGTCAGTATTTTTTGTGTGTGATCGTCCTTTGGCTTAGCCAATAGATAATTACAGAAAAGTGAATTGTGAGTTGAATTTTAGGGGGTGGATTTTTCTTTTTTTCTATTAAGTACACTTCATAGAAGCATTTAAAATTGAGCAGGGTGCCTGTTTCTTTCACGTTCGTTTACAACTACAACTAGATATTGATTCTTAGAAAAGTTACTTTCAGGAGATTGATTTGAAAATTGCAGGTGAGAAGGAGATTGAATGCATGGTTTATTGGATATTATAATACTGTTATCCTAGAAGGAAGTTATTAAAACGGTGAGGTTTTAGACTTTCCTAAGATTTAACAGGTAGTGTTGACAGGGACTGGGGAGCCTGGTGGGCTGCAGTCCATGGGGTCGCTAAGAGTTGGACACAACTGAGCAACTTCACTTTCACTTTTCACTTTCATGCACTGGAGAAGGAAATGGCAACCCACTCCAGTGTTCTTGCCTGGAGCATCGCAGGGACGGTGGAGCCTGGTGGGTTGCCGTCTGTGGGGTTGCACAGAGTTGGACACGACTGAAGTGACTTAACAGTAACAGTTGAGTAGTTAAGTCACTGATCCAGCACCTTCATAATTTGATTATTCTATACTGCCTGTTCAAGCTGTAGTTTGCACCTAACAGTTTGCTTTTCTTTGAGTTTTCAGCACTTCCTGTATTACTCCTTTATGATAGTTTATCATCCTGTTGCAATATCCCTTAGGAGATTCATTTATTACTTGGAAATCACTTGACTTTAGGGATTTGGAAAACATAGTCCTTTGACTCAGCAGTTCTTTAAAGTTGGGGAAGGACAATTTCTCCATTCATTTCTTTTTACTTGCATAATTTTTTTTGCAGTATTACACTTTGCCTTAATACTGCAGTTTCCAGTCTAAATGTTTCCTCAGAAAGTTGATCTCTTAGCAGTTTATGTTTTAAAGTTTGCATACTTAAGATGAGTAATTTAATATTTCTATTAAATATTGATATTTGCAAGTTGATATTAGCTCAGATTGAATGTAAGTTACAAGCTTTATGGGGCTTCACTTGTGGCTCAGCTGGTAAAGAATCCACCTGCAATGCGGGAGACCTGGGTTCGATCCCTGGGTTGGGAAGATCCCCTAGAGAAGGGAAAGGCTACCCACACCAGTATTCTGGCCTGGAGAATTCCATGGACTGTATAGTCCATGGGGTTGCAAAGAGTTGAACATGACTGAGCAACTTTCACTTCACTTCGCAAGTTTTATGACACCATTTCCATAAGTGAAATACGAGCAGTTATCGTATCAAGACCAAATTATTAAAACAAAATTAAGAGCTGAGCAAATATGATCCAGGATGTATTTTTTTTTTTTAGGCATTATACTTGTTGTTGGTCTGTCTCCTAATTCACTGACTTATCTTGAGACTTTTCCCAGCCAAAAAGAATGTTGTATAAAAAATTTGAACCTCTATTTTAGTCAATCCTTTAAGACAGTTTTGGCTGTATGTATAATATACTCTTTTTTCTACCCAAAAGTACCATTAAGAGAGGAATCTGTGACTTTTTTTCTGCCACTGTTATTATAACATTGTGATGTTTTCCTCTACTGTTGTTTATTTATTTTAGAACAAAAGCTTCTTGTTTATTAGTTCCGTAGACTGTCATCTCTTTAAGGGCAGCATAACCCTGATAGGCTCTGAATTCTGAGGGCAGTGACTGTGCCTGTGTGGTTCGCCATTGTATCTTTAGCATCTGCCACAGTACTGTGGTGCATGGTAGTTGTTCAGAAACATTTTTAGCTGACTGGAGAAATAGATTTATACTATTGTAAATTTATACATCTGCCGTCATAGAACACATAGGTCATAAATACATGTATTTATAAAGCTGTATACATTTTTAGCAATATTACAATCTTGATGTTTGTGGGTTATTTTTCATAGGTGACTTTACTCTTTAGTATTCTTTATGAAATGAAATGAGGATTATAGTTTTAACTGGGCCTCTGGTAGTTAAAATTTTGACAGTTTGTAGGTTGCTTGTCTTTTAGAGTGCTTGTCCTAATTGGTTTCAGTTAATATTGAATTATTTAGTTCATTCTTTGTGTAACTTTTGTATAGCATAGCTGTCTCGTTTTTGTTAAATATTATTTTTAATATAAAATTTAAAACATATTGATTTAATAGAGTAGTAGTGCTACCAGTGGTAGAGAGAATGAAGAAAATCATAAATGATTAATTTTTCTTAGATTTTAAGCAGCACTTGCCTATAGTTAATCCAGTGTGAAATACAACTGTATTTTCTTTAAAGTGACTCACAGCTAAATATTTTTATCATATCATTCCTTTCCTCTTCCTGCCCTTAAACTTGCTCCCTTCTGTGTCCCCTGTGTACCCATTCCCTGCAGCGATCCCTGCTGGCTGTGGTGGAGATTGGTGTGCTGTGCATTTCATAATCACCCAAATGAATCCCAGAGGAGTCTAAGAAACCCTGGCAACTGACTGCTTGCTTTCACCAGGAGTAGGGACCTTTTGTCTGAATTTCCTGCCCTCAGGTAATTCTTCTATTCCCCCCCCCCCCCGCCACCCCCCCCGCCCCTTTTTTTTTTCTTCTCTCTGTAAATGCAAGCACTTCCTGTGCCCACATAAAGATACTTTGAGAATATTTTCTAATTCTTCTTGTTTTAGTCAGACACCAATTTCATGTTTGTTTTTTTTTTCAAACTATGTAGCTACAGGCCCATGCAATTCTCTTAGAATGTCTTCTAATACATAAGATTTGGCAATGCACTTAAAGTTATAACCAGGTCTTTCTGATGTTGCATGAGTGAGTTTTTTAACTTATTGTCAGCTACTTGGAAATAGTAATTAACATTATCTACTCTTTAATGGGTTAGGCATTATAGTCTAATGTAATTAATGAGGTATGAAGGCTCTTTTCATAAAGAGAATGTTTTGACCAATTCACTGAAGAACTTGAAAGTTTTGTGTTTTTAATGTTGGTTATAATTTTTATAAAAGACATTGCAATAACTCTCATGAACAGCTGTGAAAATAGAATTCATTTTGAGGAATGTAAGGGCTCCCACCCCGATCTTTTCTTCTCTCTCCCACTGCCCTTTAAAAATCAAGGAAAACAGTTATGCTATAAAACCAGACAAGACAAGACAAGTATTCTTGCCTGGAGAATCCCATGGACGGAGGAGCCTGGTAGGCTACAGTCCATGGGGTCGCAAAGAATCGGACACGACTGAGCGACTTCACCTCACCTCACCTCATAAAACCAGATCCATGGAAATAGTGCTAAATTTTTTAGTCTAGGACTCAATGGAAAACCTAGACACTTATATTTGAATGCTTCTCATGCTTGGGAAATTTATATTCTTAAATACTTTGGACCTCTAAAAGTCCACTAAGAAATTCATAATTGAAGACTAGTCATGAGCAGAATTGGGCCACTTGTTACATACTTATCCTTGGTGTAATGGAACAGTTGACAAACTTGCTGACCATATATTAGCTGGCAATTGTAGGTGTGATGACTTAAATATTATTTTCCAATATTCTTGTATGCTGCCAGAGTCTAGCTCCAGCAGCCAGGCAATCAGCCTGAAGAGATGAGCAGTGTCTACGGGGAGTGTCACGCTTGTAGTCTCTGACTCAAGGTGCGGGGCTACATGTTTATTTCAAGCTTCAGGTTTTCTTTTATACTTTGACAAAAGCATTAGGTCAGAGGTTTGACATTTTTAGTTCCCCCTCACCTGAGCGACTTCACTTTCACTTTTCACTTTCATGCATTGGAGAAGGAAATGGCAACCCACTCCACTATTCTTGCCTGGAGAATCCCAGGGTCGGGGGAGCCCAGTGGGCTGCCGTCTATGGGGTCGCACAGAGTTGGACACGACTGAAGCTTCTTAGCAGCAGCACCCAGATTTATTATCTCCAGAAATCATTGTTGCCCTTCAAACAGAGTTCCTGCTTCAGAGTCCCTATTCCTGGTGAAAGCTTTTACTATCTATTATCTACTTCCTCTTATGTGTCCTATACTTAACTTGTGATTACATTGTAACTCATGTTTATGTCTGGGTTCCATACCACATTCCTATCTTTCTAAATCCTGTTTGCCCCTAGCATCTTAAGCTCACTATCTCCTAAAAAGGCTTCTAGCTATTCTTAATTATTCCTAAACCCTAAGCTCAGCAAACTTCTTTTGCCATAAACATTCCCCTCACAAACAGGTATCAGATAACAATCCTTCCCATGGCCTCAAGCTGCGGCCCACTTGCTCATCCTGGAACATTCTTGGTAAAGATCCTTGAACAAATGTCAGTGGTAACTTTATAGATTATTTTCTGGGCTCAACTGCAGAAGGCTTTGTGCTTTCTCATGCTTTTCTCAAGAACAACAAGCACCTTAACATTCTTCCCAGCCAACTCAACCAAAGAAAGGAAAGAACAAGTCAGAATCACAAGACCTAACTCCTTCATCCTGGGACCATGACTGCAGGATGAGGAGAGGGGGTTGGGGCCATGCCTCCATTTTGTTAGTAATGCCTAACGTGGCTCTGGACAGTTTGCTTTCCAGTATTCTTGATTCCATCATCATTTGGTTATCTGGATCTTATCCAAATTGCCAATGAAGATTGCCAAGCTTTATCTTTCAGTAGACTGTTAGAAAAACCTTTGAGATTGTTAAGATATTGGTAGTTAAGAACTTCTGTTGTTTCTTCTGATTTTGTGTATACCTCTAGCAAATCCTCTGGGACCTTTGCTTTGAAAGTATAGTCATGGCTGTAAATTTTGCTTTTCCTATATTACACCTCCTTAGCATTTCTTTTTTGGTCTGGTTTGTGCTTAGCTTATTGAAGGTAAGGTATAGTGATTTTCGTCTAAGCTTAAATCACATCTGTCTGTGCTTTTATTCAAGTCACCTACGAAGCTTAATTCCCTTTTCTTCTTAACCTTCTCATTTTAATCAGTGATTGTCCCTTTTTATTTAAATAACTCTTGAATTTATCTTTCTTATCCTGAACATAGCATCTAGCAGATTATTTGCTACAAAGTAGATATCAGTAAGATTTGAATATCTCTACTGTCACTACCCAGATTTAAATCATAATTTCTTGGATCAGTTGAGGTTAAGTATTCTCATTTCTCGTGCTTCTTTTTTTTAAAAATATTTATTTATTTATTATTGGCTGCTCTTGGTCTTCATTGTTGCCTACGCGCCTTCTCTCATTGCAGTTTGCAGGCTTCTCATTGCAATAGCTTCTCTTGTTGTGGAGCATGTGCTCTAGGTACCCGGGCCTCAGTAGTTTTGGCATATGGGCTCGGTAGTTGCAGTTTGCGGCCTCCAAATTGCAGGCTCAGTAGTTCTGGTGCATGGGCTTAGTTGCCCTGAAGCATGTGGGATCTTCAGAGACCAGGAATCGAACTGGTATCCCCTGCATTGCAAGGCGGATTCTTAACCACTGGACCACCAGGGAAGCCCTTCTCATATTTCTTTATTCCATTCTTGGAACTGTTACCAGAGAGATCTTGACAAAATACTAATCTTTTGTATGGATGTGAGAGTTGGACTGTGAAGAAGGCTGAGCGATGAAGAATTGATGGTTTTGAACTGTGGTGTTGGAGAAGACTCTTGAGAGTCCCTTGGACTGCAAGGAGATCCAACCAGTCCATTCTGAAGGAGATCAACCCTGGGATTTCTTTGGAAGGAATGATGCTAAAGCTGAAACTCCAGTACTCTGGCCACCTCATGCGAAGAGTTGACTCATTGGAAAAGACTCTGATGCTGGGAGGGATTGGGGGCAGGAGGAGAAGGGGACGACCGAGGATGAGATGGCTTGATGGCATCACGGACTCTATGGACCTGAGTCTGAGTGAACTCCGAGAGATGGTGATGAACAGGGAGGCCTGGCGTGCTGCGATTCATGGGGTTGCAAAGAGTCAGACACAACTGAGCGACTGAACTGAACTGAACTGAAATATTTTTCAATAGCTCATGTTCAAGCTTTAAAATTTTTTTTCTTTTTTTGGTTTATAACATAAATTTTTGTCCAAAGAAATATAAATAGAACTTTATTGTGTAGAACAGTAGTAGGGCTCATTCTAGTTGAAACAGCAATTGGAGGTGGGGTTCAGCTGGCATATCTTTACCCTTTTTATTTCTGTTCCACCTAGGTTGAATCATAAGCAGTCTCCTCAGGGACACTGTGGGAATAATACTGATGTGTAGGATGAAACTTGCATTCCTTGGCATGAGATACAAGAGTTCTTCACAGTCTGGCTGCTGCTATGCTTTCAAAGCATATCATTTCTTTTCAAACTACCTTATGCTTTTCAAACTACCATATTGTTAGCCTTGTGCTTCATCTGTGCTGGCTGCATATGATCCTGTAACCTTGAACATGCTGCTGCTTATCTGAAATGTCCTCCTCTCCTCTGGTCACCTAGCAAAAACTTACTCTCAAAGACGTGGCTCCAGTGCTGCCTCCTCCATGAAGCCTTTTCAAAGCAGTAGGCTTTTTAACAAAGTTGATGACCTCTTCCCTCCTCCATCTTAACCTAGTCTCATTTTTATTATAATATCCATCACTCATTGCCTGACACATAGTATGACTGTAAAACACTACAATAATTTCTTTTTGTGATTGCTTCTAATAGTAAATCATGAGGTCTTTGAAAGCAGTAATTTTGTCTCATTTGTCTAAGTTACCCAAGAGCTTAATCAGAGCTCAGTTTTTGCCTTGAAGAATATATATCTAATTGTGTCATGTTTTCTGACATTTCAACGAAATTTAGAAACCCAGGTTTAATGTAACATCTACCCATTTTAAATGTTAGCCACATATTCCAGTTGTTAGAAACACTGTGCAGGCCAGACAAAACATGTCTGTGGGCAAAACACAGCTTATAGGCTGCCAGTTTGCAACCTTTCCATTCTTTGAATGTTTCTGTGGAAAAACTAGTTAGACAGGATTGGTTGATTTTCTTTACATGCATATTACAAAAATAACCAAGCCAAATAAACTCTGCAAATTGTGAATGCTGAAAAAAAGGGGGGACGGGATTTATTATGAGCTTATCTTGATCCTTGTCCCATCCTTGTAATTTTTAAAAAAAATTTGTTGTTGTTCAGTCGCCAAGTTGTGGCCAACTCTTTGTGATCCTATGCACTGCAGCACGCCAGCCTTCCCTGAAGTTTACCCAAGTTCATGTCCACTGAATGGGTGATGCCATCCAACCATCTCATCCTTTGTCGCCCCAGTCCTCCTCCTGCCATCAGTCTTTCCCAGCATCAGGGTCTTTTCCAGTGAGTCAGTTCTTCACATCAGGTGGCCAAAGTATTGGAGCTTTAGCAACAGTCCTTCCAATGAATATTCAGGGTTAATTTCCTTTAGGATTGGACTGGTTTGATCTCCTGCAATCTGAGGGACTCTCAAGAGTCTTCTCCAGCACCATGATTCAAAAGTATCAATTCTTCAGTGCTCAACCTTCTTGATGGTCCAACTCTCACATCCATACATGTTGGGAAAGCCATAACTTTGACTGTACTGACCTTGGTCTGCCAAGTGATATCTCTGCTGTTTAATATGCTGTCTGGGTTTGTCATAGCTTTTCTTCCAAGGAGCAAGTGTCTTAATTTTGTGCCTGCAGTGATTTTATAGCCCAAGAAAATAAAATTTGTCACTGTTTCCACTTTTCCCCATCTATTTGCCATGAAGTGATGGGACTGGATGCCATCTTAGTTTTTTGAATGTTGAGTTTTAAGCAAGGTTTTTCACTTTTCTCTTTCACCTTCATCAAGAGGCTCTTTAGTTTCTCTTCACTTTCATTAGAGTGGTATCATCTGCATATCTGAGGTTGTTGATATTTCTCCTAGCAATCTTGATTCCAGCTTGTGATTCATCCAGCCCTGCATTTCATATGACATGCTCTGCATATGATTTTAAATAAGCAGGGTGAATACTCCTTTCCCAATTTGGAACCAGTCTGTTGTTCCATGTCTGTTTGTAACTCTTGCTTCTTGACCTGCATACAGGTTTCTTAGGAGACAAGTAAGGTCATCTGATATTCCCGTCTCTTTAAGAATTTTCCACAGTTTGTTGTGATCCTTCACACAGTCAGAGGCTTTCATTTCGCATAGTCGATGAAGCAGAAATAGATGTTTTTCTGGAATTCCTTTGCTTTCTATATGACCCAGTGAATGTTGGCAATTTGATTTCTGGTTCCTCCTCTGCCTTTTCCAAACCCAGCTAACACATCTAGAATTTCTTTGTTCACATACTGCTGAAGCCTAGCTTGAAGGATTTTGAGCGTAATCTTGCTAGCATGTGAAATTAGTGCAGTGGTGTGGTAGTTTGAACATTCTTTGTCATTGCCCTTCTTTGGGATTGGAATGAAAACTGTCCTTTTCCTGCTTGACCATGTTCAATTTACCTTGATTTAGGAACCTAACAGGTTCCTATGCAATATTGTTCAGTTTACAGCATCAGGCTTTACTTTCACCACGTCTGACTGTACTTTCAGACACATCTACAACCTAGTGTCATTTCCACTTTGGCCTAGCCTCTGCATTCCTTCTGGAGCTATTTCTCCATTCTTCCATAGTAGCATATTGGGTGCCTTCTGACTTGGCGGGCTTATCTTCTCGCATCGTATCATTTTACCTTTTCATACTGTTCATGGGATTCTTGGGGCAAAAATACTGGAGTGATTTGCCGTTCACTTCTCCAGTGGGCCGTGTTTTGTCAGAACTCTCCACTATAACCTGTCTGTCTTGGGTGGCCCTGTATGGCATGGCTTATAGCTTCACTGAGTTATGCAAGCCCCTTTGCTGCGACAAGGCTGTGATCCATGAAGGGGAATGGAATGGTAATTGATCCTAAAATACCTTTTAAGTTAAAATTGTACAAATTTGATTATAGTCTTAGCTCTTCCTTAGTGTGACCTTGAACTATGAACTTAACCTCTCTTGGCTTCACATTCTCTGCTGTAAAATGAGGACTTTGAATTAGAGAGTCTTTTCCGGCACTAAAATTGTAAAATTATTTTATATTCTTTGCTTGTATAAATACTTCCTATGGCTCTGCTAAGTTATTTTACTTGGCTCTAAATCTAGATGACAATAGCACTGGTGTGGTTTTCAAAGAGCCATGGTTCAAAGACCTTAGTAATTCTCATTTCCTTATATTTTATTAAGTTAGCTAGTCCATTCTTTTTTATTAAGAGATACACACCCACACATATTTGCTTTACAGTTTGTTTGGCTTGTTTTTATATTATACAATTAAAGTCAACTAATCTAGTATAACCAGTTGTATATATATATATTAAGTGAAGTGAAGTGAAAGTTGCTCAGTTGTGTCTGATTTTTTGCGACCCCATGGACTATACAGTCCATGGAATTCTCCAGGCCGCCTTTCCCTGCTCCAGGGGATCTTCCCAACCCAGGAATCAAACCAAGGTCTCCCGTATTGCAGGCGGATTCTTGACCAGCTGAGCCACAAGGGAAGCCATATATATATATATATATGGATATATATAATTGCTTATATAAATATCTGATTTAAACACTTCTGTTGAAATATAATTGTTTTGTGCAATAAATTGCACATATTAAAGGTGTACAATTTGTTGAAATTTTGATTTGTGCTCTCAAACATTTCTTTATACTCCTTTGTAATCTTCTCCATCCTGTCTTCCTGCCTTATCTGTTATTATTATTGATCTACTTTATTTCACTTACATTAGTTTGTATTTCCCAGGATTTCATATAATCATTTAGTATACTTCTTTCCTGCCCTTTTCCCCTCAGCATAATTATTTTGCAATTAACCTAAGTTGTTTTATGCATTATGTCATATTGCTGGGTATATTCCATTGTGTGTATGCCACAGTTCCTCAGTGGAATTGTTTATCCATTCACCTGTTAATCGTTATTTGGGTTCTTTCTAGTTCGGGCTGTTAAAAATAAAGCTCCTGTGAACATTTATGTTTAAATCTTTGTGAGGACATATACTTTTCATTTCTCTTGAATAAATGTGTTCCAAAGTCTATATTTTATATTCTCACCAGCAATTGTGTGACAGTTCCACTTGCTCCATTCTTCACTAGCATTCAGTTTAGTCTTTTAATTTTGCCCAGTTTAGTGGATAAGTAGCGGTATCTGATTGTGGTGTTTAATTTGCAGTTTCCTATTGACTGATAGAGAAGGCAATGGCCACCCACTCCAGTACTCTTGCCTGGAAAATCCCATGGACGAAGGAGCCTGGTAGGCTGCAGTCCATGGGGTCTCAAAGAGTTGGACACGAGTGAGCGACCTCACTTTCACTTTTCACTTTCATGCATTGGAAAAGGAAATAGCAACCTACTCCAGTGTTCTTGCCTGGAGAATCCCAGGGATGGCGGAGCCTGGTGGGCTGCCATCTATGGGGTCAAACAGAGTCCGGCACGACTGAAGGGACTTAGCAGCATTGACTGATGATGTACATCTTTCAGTGTGCTTGTACACTATCTGTTATGACTTTTTTTGTTTGAGAGTCTATTTAAATCTTTTACCTATTTGATTAATGAGATGTCTTACTTTTGAGTTGTAACAGTTCCTTATATGTTGTAGATACAAGTCCTTTTTCAGATATATGTTTGTAAATATTTTCTGCCAGTCTGTGGCTTGTTTTGTAGAAATAGTATCTTTTGATGCACAGTTTTTAATTTTGATGAAGTATAATTTGTTGATTTTTTCTTTTTTGGTTTGTGAATTTTTTGTTGTGCTATAGAAATCTTTACCAAGTTCAAAGTCTTTTTCTCCAGCATTTTTCTACAAAAGTTTTATAGTTTCTGTTCTTAGATTTTAGTCTGCAATCCATTTAGAGTTAATTTGTTATTTGTGGTGTGATTAAGTATCAAGTTCTTTTTTTCTTCTCTTTGCATATTGCTAAACAGTTGCTCTAACACAATTTATTGAAAATGCCATCTTTTTTTCACTGAATTGATATTGTACCTTTGTTGAAAATCAGCTGACTATAAACTTGGGCTGTTTCAGGACAGTTTTGTTCCACTGATTATTTGGCTTTACTCCAATATCAGGCTGTGTTGATTACTGTAGCTTTTAAATAAGCTTGAAATTGGTGGGACAAAGCCTCCAACTTGATTTATCTTTTTCAGAGTTATTTTGACATGCTAGGTTTTTTGCATTTTCATGTAAATTTTAGAATCAGCTTGTCATTCCTACCAAAAAGTCTGCTGGATGTTTGCTTGGGAACCATAATTCTGTTTGGGGAGAACTGACATCTAAACAATACTGTCTTCTGATCTACCTACTTGTTTTATTTCTCTATATAATTATGTCTTGTTTAATTTCTCTCAGCAGTATCTTCTAGTTTTCAGTATGTAGGTCTTATAACCCTTTGTAAGGTTTATCTCTAAAAATTTCAAACTCATTCAGTTCAATTCATTTGCTCAGTCATGTCCAACTCTTTGCAACCCCATGAATTGCAGCACACCAGGCCTCGCTGTCCATCACCATCTCCCGGAGTTCACTCAAACTCATGTCCATCGAGTCAGTGATGCCATCCAACCATCTCATCCTCTGTCATCCCCTTTTCCTCCTGCCCCAATCCCTCCCAGCATCAGAGTCTTTTCCAATGAGTCAACTCTTTGCATGAGGTGGCCAAAGTACTGGAGTTTCAGCTTTAGCATCATTCCTTCCAAAGAAATCCCAGGGCTGATCTCCTTCAGAATGGACTGGTTGGATCTCCTTGCAGTCCAAGGGACTCTCAAGAGTCTTCTCCAAC
>SJYT01077658.1:23370-72097 GCA_006410635.1 Cephalophus harveyi
CGTGAGTCTGAGTGAACTCCGGGAGATGGTGATGAACAGGGAGGCCTTGCGTGCTGCTGCGATTCATGGGGTCGCAAAGAGTCGGACACGACTGAGCGACTGAACTGAACTGATAATTAATTATACTGAAGTCATACAGCACTGTATGTTTAAGTTCTATAGCGTAATAATTTGTTTTATGTACATGCATCATGAAATGATGACCAAAATAAGTTTAGTGGGCATCAATCATATCACATGTATACAAAATTAAAGAATTGAAAGCAATTTTATTTGTGATGAGACCTTTTAGGATTTACTCTCTTAACGTTCATATTAATATACAGCAGTGTTAATTATTTTTATCATGTTTTACATTGCATCCTTAGTATTACTTATCTTATTACTAGAAGTTTGTACCTTTCAGTTAGTTTAGTCGCTCAGTCGTGTCCGACTCTTTGCGACCCCATGAACCGCAGCACGCCAGGCCTCCCTGTGCATCACCAACTCCCGGAGTTCACTCAGACTCACGTCCATTGAGTCGGTAATTCCATCCAGCCATCTCATCTTCTGTCATCCCCTTCTCCTCCTGCCCTCAATCTTTCCCAGCATCAGGGTCTTTTCAGATGAGTCAACTCTTCACATGAGGTGGCCCAGAGTATTGGAGTTTCAGCTTCAACATCAGTCCTTCCAATGAACACCCAGGACTGATCTCTTTTAGGATGGACTGGTTGGGTCTCCTTGCAGTCCAAGGGACTCTCAAGAGTCTTCTCCAACACCACAGTTCAAAAGCATCAACTCTTCGGTGCTCACCTTTCTTTATAGTCCAACTCTCACATCCATACGTGACCACTGGAAAAACCATAGCCTTGACTAGAGGGACCTTTGTTGACAAAGTAATGTCTCTGCTTTTCAGTATGCTGTCTAGGTTGGTCATAGCTTTCCTTTTGTACCTTTGGACTGCCTTCTTCTAGTTACCCCTCCCTCTGCTCTCTGGTAACTGCAAATCTCATCTCTTTTTGATAAGTTTATTTGTTTTTGAAGTGTAATTGACCTACTGCACTATGTTCGTTCTTGTTGCACAATATAGTGATTCGGCATTTCTATATATTTCCTAATGATCACCGTGATGTCTAGTTGACCATCTTTTCCCATACAGTGATATTACATACTTATGACTGTATTTCCCACACTGTAGAGTTCACACCCATGACTCGTTCATTTTGCTAATGGAAGTTTGTACTGCTTAATGTCCCTCACCTATTTTTCTTCTTCTTCTGTCCCTCTCCCCTCTGGCAACCGCTTGTTCATTCTCTGTATCTGTTTCTATTGTAAATAATGCTGCAGTGAACATAGGGGTACATATATCTTTTCTAAATAGTGTTTCAGTTTCCTTTGGATAAATATCCAGGAGTGGAATTGCTGGATTGTGTGATAGCTCCTGGTGGCTCAGATGGTAAAGAGACTGCCAGCAGTGCAGGAGACTTGGATTCTATCTCTGGGTTGGGTAATGCCCTGGAGGAGGGAATCCAACCCATTCCAGTAGTCTTGCCTAGAGAATTCCGTGGACAGAGGAGCCTGGCCGTCTCCAGTCCATGGGTTGCAAAAAGTCAGACACAATTGAGCGACTGTATTTTTAATTTTTGGAGGAGCCTCCCTACTGTTCTCCATTGTTGCTGTACCCATTTACAGCCCCACCAACAATCCATGAGGGTTCCCTTTTCTACACATCCTCGTTAATACTTATTACTTGTGGTTTTTCTGATAATAGCCAGTCTTACAGATGTGAAGTGATATCTCATTGCAGTTTTGATTAGCATTTCCCTCATGATTACTGATGTTGAGCATCTTTTCAGATTCTTTTTGATCATCTGTCTGCCTTCTTTGGGAAAATATCCAGGTCTTCTGACCTTTTTTAAATGTTTGAATTCTTTATTTTGTGTTTTAACCCTTTGTTAGATATATTGTTTATAGATATCTTCTCTCATCCAGTAGGTGACCTTTTTATTTGTTGATAGTTTCCTTCACTGTATAAAAGCTTTTTAGTTTGATATAGTCTCATTGTTTATTTTTGCTTTAGTTTCCCTTTCCTGAAGAGATATGTAAATATATCCAAAAATATATTACTAAGACCAGTGTCCAAGAGCATACTGCCTATGTGTTATTATAGAAGTTTTATGATTTCTATTCTTATATTTGTCTTTATTAATCCATTTTAAATTTATTTTTGTGCATGGTGTGAGAAATTAGTACAATTTGATTCTTTTGTATGCAGCTGTCCAGTTTTACCAACATCATTTATTGAGGAGGCTGTCTTTTCCACATTGCATATTCTTGCCTCTTTTGTTGTAGATTAATTGCCTATACAAGTGTCGGCTCATTCCTGAACCCTGTTCTTTTCCATTGATAGATGTGTCTGTGTTTGTGCCAGTACCGTACTGTTTTGATTATTGTAGCTTTGTAGAGTATTTTGAAATCAGGCAGTGTGATACTTCTAACTTTGTTCTTTCTCAAGATTATCTTGGTTTTCTGAGGTCTTTGTGTTTTCATACACATTTTAAAAATTATTTCCAGTCCTGTGAAAAATACTGTTGGTAATTTTTAGGGATTGCGTTGAGGGTCAGACACGACTGAGCAACTTCACTTTCACTTTTCACTTTCATGCACTGGAGAAGGAAATGGCAACCTACTCCAGTGTTCTTGCCTGAAGAATCCCAGGGATGGGGGAGCCTGGTGGGCTGATGTCTGTGGGGTCGCACAGAGTCAGACACGACTGAAGTGATTTAACAACAGCAGCAGCAGCAGCAGCATTGAATCTATAGATTGCCTTGGGAAGTATGGTCATTTTAACAATATTAATTCTTCCAATTTAAGAACACATTATATCTTTACATTTGTGTCTTCACTTTCTTTTGTCATTGTCTTACAGTTTTCAGAGGACATGTCTTTTGCCTCCTCAGGTTTACTCCTAAGTATTTTATTCTTTTTTAATGCAGTGGTAAATGGGATTGTTTCCTTAATTTCTCATTCTGATAGTTCATTGTTAGTGTATAAGGATACAATAATTTATGCATATTATTTTGTATCCTACAAATTTACTGAATTTATCAGTGAGTTCTAGTATTTTTTTCCTTGGTTTCTTTGGGATTTTTATGTATAGTACCGTGTTATTTGCAAGCGGTGACAGTTTTACTTCTTCCTTTCCAATTTTGTTCCTTTTATTCATTTATTTTTCTTGTCTGATTTCTGTGCCTAAAACTTCCAATACTATACTGAATAAAAAAGTGACAAGAGTGGGAATCCTTGTCTTGTTCCTGATCTTAGAGGAAATGCTTTCTGCTTTTACCATTAAGTATGATGTAGCTGTGGATTTGTCATATATGGCCTTTGTTATGTTGAGCTATGTTCCCTCTATACCCACTTTGTTGAGAGTTTTTATCATAAATAATTGTTCAATTTTATCAAAAGCTATATCTGTTGAGATGATCATATGATTTTATTCTTCAGTTAATATATGGTTTATCACATTGATTGTTTTGTGGCTTTTGAGTCATTCTTGCATCCATGGGACAAATCCCACTCAGTCATGCTGTGTGATACTTTTAATGTATTGTTTAATTTGGTTTGCTAATAATTCTCTAGAGGAGTATTGCATCTATGTTCATCGGTGATCTTGGCCTGGAATTTTCTTTTTTTGTAATGTGTTTGTCTGGTTTTGATATCAGGGTGGTGCAGGCCTTGTAGAATGAGTTTGGAAGTACTTCTTCCTCTGTGTTTTTTGGCAATAATTTGAGAGAGATAGGTGTTAACTCTTCCTCTAGCTGGTAGAATTCCTCTAGCTGAATTCTACCAGCTAGAGGAAGAGCCAGCCCTCTGGTTCTGGACTTTTGTTTGTTGGGAGTTTTTGAAATTATTTAATTCAATTTTACTATTGGTAATTGGTCATGTTTTCTATTTCTTTCTGATTCAGTCTTTGAAAATTGTATATATCTAGGAATTTGTCATTTCTTCTAGGCTGTCCATTTTATTGACATATTTGTTTAGTAATCTCTTATGATCTTTTGTATTTCTGTGGTGTCAGTTGTAACTTCTTTTTCATTTCTGATTTTATCGATGTGTGCCCTTCCTTTTTTCTTGAGGAGTCTGACTACAAGTTTGTCAGTTTTGTTTAAATTTTCAAAAAACCAACTCTTTATTTATCTTTTCTATTTTTTTCTTTCTATTTATTTTTGCTGTGATCTTTATGATTTTTTTCCTTCTACCAGCTTTGGGTTTTGTTTGTTCTTTTTTTAGTTTCTTTAGATTTATGATTTTCCTTGTTTCCTGACATAAACTTGTATTGCTGTCAGCTTCCCTCTTGTTACTGCTTTTGCTGAGTCTGTAGATTTTGGGTCATTGTATTTTCATTTTCATTTGTCTCTAGGTTATTTTTTAATTTCCTCTTTGACTTCTTCAGTGACTCACTGGTTGTTTAGAGCATATTGTTTACTCTCCACATGTTTGTGCTTTTTGTTCTTTTTTTTCCCCTTGTAATTGATGTTTAGTCTCATAGTGTTGTGGTTGAAAATGATGCTTCATGTTTTCAGTCTTCTGAAATTTAATGAAACTTGTATTATAATCTATTGTGTGATCTGTCAAGAATGTTCCATGTGTACTTGAAAAGAATTTATATTCTGCTGCTTTTAGATGGAATGCTCTATAAATTTAAATCAACTTCATGTGGTCTAATGTGTCATTTAGGATCAGTGTTTTCTTATTGATTTTTCTGTCAGAATCATCTGTCGATTGATATAAGTAGGGTGTTAAAATTCCCTTCTGTTATTGTGTTACTGTCAGTTTCTTCCTCTATGTCTGTTAATATTTGCTTACGTATTTAGATTTTCCTATGTTTGGTGTGCATGCTAAGTCGCTTCAGTCGTATCCAACACTTTGTGACCATATGTACTGTAGCCCATCAGGCTCCTCTGTCCATGGGATTCTCTAGGTAGGAATACTGGAGTGGGTTGCCATGCCCTTTTCCAGGGGGTCTTCCCGACCCAGGGATTGAACCTGTGTCTCCCGGACTCTTTACCACTAGCACCACCTGGGAAACCCATGTTGGGTGCATATATGTATATTTACAATTGTTGCATCTTCAACTTGGATTGATCTTTTGATCACTATATAATTCCTTCTTTGTCTCTTGTTACAGTCTTTGTATTAAAGTATACTTTTTCTGATATAATTATTACTACTCTGGCTTTCTTTTGATTTCCATGCATAGAATATCTTCTTTCATTCTCTTGACCTTCAGTCTATATGTGTTTTTAGATCTCTTATTGGTGATGTTGCATTGATCACCTGATTGATAACAGTGTTTGTCAGGTTATCCACTATAAAATTACTCTATTCCTCACTTTCATACCATATGTTTTGGAAGGAAGGAAGTACTATATGCAGCTAACACAAAATAAGTGAGGAATTCTGCTCCACTTCCATAAGGTTGGAATATCTTATAAGCAATTTAAAATTTTTCTGTGCAGGAAGTTTGTCTATTTTCCCCCAGTTATTTACTTATTCAGTCATGCGTTTTTATCTATGTAGAATCACATATATTTATTTTATACTTTGAGTTATAATCCAATAAATTGCATTTTGTTGCCCAGATTTTTCCAGCTTTGGCCACTGGGAGTCTTTCTTGTGTCTTCAATTCATTTTATTTTTTTATGTTAGTCTTATATCTTGTAACCTTGCTAAACTCATTTATTAGTTCTGGTGGTTTGGGTTTGTTTTTGTCCTAAGATTCGTAGGATTTTCTACATAAATGATAATGTCATCTGGAAAGAAATAGTTTTACTTTATTTCTAAACTGGATGCCTTTTATTATTTTAAAATTAAAAAAAAATTTTTTTGCCTTCCTATGTCAGCTAGAACCTCTAATACAGTGTTGAATAAAAGTATTGAGAGCAGACCTCCTTGTCTTGTCTCTGTCTTAGGGAAAAAGCATTTCAGTCTCTCAGCATAAAGTATGATTGTAACTCTAGAGTTTTTGTACAAGTTCTTTGTAGTTTTGGGGAAGTTCTGTTCAGTTCCTAGTTTATTGAGAGTTATGTGTTCATTCATGGTGTTAACTTTGTCTAATGCCTTTTTATGCCTTTACTGAGATCATCATGTGATTTTATTTTTCATATGGTAAATTATATTAATTGATTTTGAATGTTAAACCAGCCTTCATTACTGAAATGAATACTTGGTCATGATGTATATACTTCTTACATATTGTTTGTTAAACTGTGGGTCATAGTTTGCCTTGTACAGTCAGTGTTGTTGATGACCATTTTAAAAGAAGGAAATAGAATGGAAAATTTCAGACTATATTAAACTTTACTTTGAGAAATAATTTGTTTCGTATGTATGTACTATAGTTCATATCCAAAATTTTGAAAACAACTAATTCACTTTTTGAGCCTGAAGATGATGAGGCACAAAGTGGGGCAAGAAGGCAACTAGCCTTAAGAGGAGGGTGCCTGATTAAAGGAGGTACGACTGGGGTGAGAAAATGGTATTGGGTAAGGTAGGTGGCACTGGTGGTAAAGAACCTGCCTGCCAGTGCAGGAGACATAAGAAACATGGGTTTGATCCCTGGGTTGGGAAGATCCCCTGGAGGAGGGCATGGTAACACACTCTAGTATTCTTGATGGAGAATCCCATGGATGGAGGAGCCTGGGGTGGGTTACAGTCTAGAGGGTTGCAAAGAGTTGGACAAGATTGAAGCAACTTGGTGTGCACATAAGGCAAAAACGGAATAGGGGTTTCTTTAGAAAAGCCTCATTTATTTCTTAGTTTTGATTAGAGAAATCTTTTTAAAAATATTTATATTTATTTATTTGCCTGTGCCGGGTCTTAGTTGTGGCACACATGATCTTTGACCTTCGTTGCAGCATGCAGTATCTTTAGTTGCATCATGTGGGAACTAGTTTTCCAACCAGGAATTGAACCTCGCCCCCCCTGCATTGGGAGTGTGGAGTCTTAGCTGCTGGACCACCATGGAAATCCCAATTGGAGAAATCTTTATGGCTGCCTGATGAAGCCCGTGGTCTGTGAAAGGATGTAATTAGGTGAAGATTAACAACTTAATGATCTTAGCCAAAGGACTTGGCAGACTATCAGATTTTGGGAGCATGCTGCAATAGCATGCTGTCTTGTACAACTTTACCATATGGTCTTAAGGTATTCTTCTAGAAATATTATTTTTAATAAAGTCAGGCAGAAGATATTGTTAGATTTGCTTGCATAAAGATTTTGGTTCTTTTAATATCTATATCTTTTCATATGCAGTGAGAATGTAATTTTTGTAGGGACACACAGTCTTGAGATACTAGTTAGTGGTTTCACTTACTAGTTTGTTTCAGGATTTGAGCTGGGCCCAATTGGAGAGAATGGAATAATGATGGGGGAAGAATCTTTATGGTATCTTTTAAGTTTTAAAATGTTGGATTTGTGTTTCTCAGTCATCATTTTTCTTGTCAGCTTGGTTCTAATGTAGTGTTTTAGTTTTAAATTTCTAAAGAAAGAAATCTGATTAAAGAATCTAAATGCCTTGTCATTCTCTAGATCAAATCACCTATAACCAAGGACGTATGTTAACGTGTCTTAGATCTGTATGTTTTCCCTATGTTTATAGCCTTTGAGAATATGGAATCACTAGTAACTGGGCAGGTACCCTAGGAGGTATTTATTATTAATAAATTAATTTAAAAATAAGGTATTTAAATCAAACACAATGGTATTGAGGTAATTTATTTTCTGGATGGTTAAAATTAATCCTGTTGCTTTAAAGCAATGGTTCTTGGCCATTGTGGTGTTCAAAAACCCCCTTGAAGCCTATCCAAGAACTTCAGATTGTGCCTGCTTTAAACTTTTAAATTATACAATTCAACACGCGTTGTTAAATTACCTGTAAAATCTAGTTTTTCACGCATGGAATACCAGAATTAAAATGATTATTTCTAATTATAGCTGTTATTTGAGAAAAATATTATCAAGTAGCCGAGAAGGAAATGGCAACCCACTCCAGTGTTCTTGCCTGGAGAATCCCATGGATGGAGGAGCCTGGTAGGCTACAGTCCAGGGGGTCGCAAAGAGTCGGACACGACTGAGCGACTTCACCTTCACCTTCACCTTATCAAGTAGCATAGCCACTTCCTAAGTTTAGAAAAATAGTAGGCATTGATGTGAATCTCTAATAACATATACTATAATAGGAACCATAAAAACTTTCAGGACAAGGTGAATAATTCAAGAAATGTATATTAGCTGATGAAGTTTTAAAAGAATGTCTGAGGATTTGTTATCTGAATGTGAAGAGATAATTGTGGAAGACTGAAAAGGCTTTATAAACTATGTTCTAAGATGGTTTTTAACACTAAAATTTTATGATTCTACCCCCAAATAGTATAGTTAACCTAGAGATAGTTCATTTCATAAATCTGTTTCAGATTGCTTTAGCAAATAAAATAATTTATAACCTATTGGTTTTATATAGATTTCGTGTTTTTAATCTCCCACCTCTCCCTCATCTCTACCAAATAATTAATTATTCAGAAATTTAATTCATTGACTTAGAGTTTTACCATTTTTTAAAACGTTTGGTTTAAAATCTTTATGTACCTTTTAGAGCTTTAAATGAGTCTTTAGTGAACTAAAGAGGTTTATTTCAGATAACAGTTGATTCTCTTTAGGATCAGGCTCTGGTATTAAAACCCTGCTCGATTATAATGTTTAGTAGAAAAATAAAATTATCTGGAGACTTCACATGCAATTTGGTCCAAAGAGCTTGTAGCAACACTTGGACAAAGCATAGGTAGAGGCATAGTTCCCCCATGCCTTGATGTTATTTTGTGGGTTTTCGTTCCTTTGTTTGCCTAGCATACACTTACACTGTATTTTTCCTCTATCAATTAAGAAATATAAGAAATGTGACTGAGGAACCATTCTCCTGTCTCTGTTTTTGGAAGGAACATAATTATATTAATAAATGATTGGGAAACATTTGTTTAAAACTGAAACATATGTAAATTAAAGCCTTGCATATGAATAATAGCAGAGAAGTAATTTCTACCCAGTGTAAGAAACCAACTTTCTCATAGCTATGGATGTGACAGCATTATATCTTCAGCTTCCTCTTTAAAATGTTTGAATAGATGGGCAATATTAACATGTTTAAAGTACTATTTGGATAAACTTAAACTTTATTTTTTGGCCCTGTTGCTTGTGGGATAGTAGTTCCCTGGCTAGGGATCAAATTCTTGTGTTCTCAGTGCTGAAGGTGCATAACGCTAACCACTGAACCATCAGGAAGTTCCGAAGCTTGAACTTTTGTTATTGCTCCAGTTAAAAAGCTATAATCGGTGCCTTCATAAGTTTTTCTATTTAAACAGATTTTTTAAATGAATTAATTTATGGCTGTGCATGATCTCCCTTGCTGTGCCTGGGCTTTCTCTAGTTGCAGTGCTCAGGTTTCTCCTTGGAGTGACTTCTCTTGTTGCAGAGCGTGGGTTCTAGAGCTCAGGCTTAGTTGCCCCACAGCATGTGGAATCTTCCCAGACCAGGAATCAAACCTGTGTCCCCCCTGCACTGGCAGGCAGATTCTTAACCACTGGACCACCAGAGAGCTTCAGTGCCTTTGTAATTTAACCTCAGTGAAAAGCAGGGCAGGAGAAAGAAGACTCTTAATTGGATGTCTGTTTTGTACTCAATACTTTATGTATTATCTTTAATCCTCACTAAAATCTTTTGAGGTTGGTATTATTTTCTCCACTTTACAGATGAGCAAATTGAGGCAGAGAGATATCACAGCAGGTAGCTTAACTAGAGTTCACATTTGTTTGTCTGACTTTAAGATCTGCGCTCTTTGCAGGTGTTGTCCCTTTGGTATGAACTAAATTGAAAATAGGATTTCTTGTGAATAACATGTTTTAATCATTCCATTTCCACTTTTGCTTGACTTGTCTTTTTGGGTTTCTGTTGAAGTTTTGTCTTTTTCAAAGTTATATATACTCCTTATAAAATACTAAACCATACAGAAAAGTATAAAGATGAAGAAATAAATCTAAAATCTCACCAATCATAGGTACTATTGATTTGAGATTTTATAATGCATTTTTTATATAATTGAAATCACAGTATATAATTTTGAACCTTGAATTTTCATCAGGCAGTATAGTGTAACTATTTCTTTTTATAATTGGCAACATATATTACTTGATACCATCTTCCCAGATGGTGCTAGTGGTAAAGAATCTGCCTGCTAGTGAAAGAGACACAAGATACATGGGTTTGATTCCTGGGTCGGGAAGGAACCCTGGAGTAGGAAATGGCAACGCATTCCAGTTTTTTTGCCTGGAAAATACCACAGACAGAAGAGCCAGGTGGGCTGTATTGTCCATGGGGTTGCAAAGAGTTGGACATGGCAGAGCTGCGTGCACGCGCGCGCGCACACACACACACACACACACACACACACACACACACACACACTAGATATATATGTAGGTATAATATATCACAATTAAAGGGATTATTATGGATATTTAGGTGCTTTTTCCCTTTTGTAAATATCATTGAGACGAACATTCCTGTTCCATAGCCAGTTAAGATGTTGCCTGATTTCTTCACTAACAACTCCTTCCTGCCCAACACTAAAGATACATAGTCAGATGTTGGTATTTATGAGTTACTCAGATTAGTTTTTGTTCATCTGTCCATTTGTCCTTTCTTCCATCTTCCCCTTCAGTATGGTTACAGTATTTTTTTTTTTTTTAATTCAATTAGGTTCATTTTTTTC
Organism: Cephalophus harveyi; assembly: GCA_006410635.1. Lineage (NCBI taxonomy): Eukaryota > Metazoa > Chordata > Mammalia > Artiodactyla > Bovidae > Cephalophus > Cephalophus harveyi. The sequence goes on from SJYT01077658.1 coordinate 34,175, forward strand.
AAGTAACTTTCAGTTTTAGGTGTTTTCCTCTTCACATTCTTTCTTACTTTGTTTTTTACATATGTAGAATATTAACATGCTTTTCGAAAATCAAAACTATTCAAAGCCAACTTGTCTTCTTGTGTACTCTTCTAATCAAGGATTTTGTTTTATCAGTTGTCTGCCCATCACTAGTTTTCTTTTTTCTGCATCATTATTGTCCACATACAAGCCTGCTGAATTTTCTCCCACCAAAAAAAACAAAACTGATTTCTCTCCTACCTCACTGGCCCTTCCTTCTTAATCACCTTTGTTGGCTCCTTGGCCTCTTAGTAGTCTTTGACCACAGTCTTTGAGCCATTTCATTTTTCTGCGTCTATCTTGTAGACGTACATATATAACATTGGTGATTATTAAATTTGTATCTTTAGCTACTGGATAAGACATGAATATCTAACTACTTAATTGGTATCTTCTCTTGGGTATCTGAGAAGCATTTCTTAATTAAACTATTCTAAGCCTAAATTCTGATCCTTTATCCCAAACTTACTTCTCCCTCTCTTTCTTTAACCCAATAATTGGTGACTCTGTCCTTCTCTTTGCTCAGACCAAAAACCTTGGCGCCATCCTTGCCTTCAGTATGTATTATCAAATCCTGTTGCTTTACCTTCAGAGTATGTCTTGAATTGTTCCCTTCTTACCACTTCCTACTCTTCCAACTTGATCCAAGGCACCATCTTCTGTTACCTGTATCATTGTAATAGTCTCCTGTCTGGGCTCATTGCTTCTGTCCATGTACTTCTTTCATCTCTTCTCAGTAGAGTGATCCTTAAAAAAATTGTTGTCTTATCCTGTTCTAGTCAAAACCGTCTCCAGTCATCCTCATTTTTACTCATAGTAAAAACCTGAGTCGTTAGAGTGGCTTAAAAGGCCCCACATGATCTGGCCCCTGTTATTTCTCTAACTTTATCTCTTTTCATTTTGCTGTTGTTCATTTCCTCCAGCCACCTTGGCCTTTTTGCTATTCCTCAGACCTGTGTGTTCTTACCTCAAGTTTTTGTGCTTAGCTTTAACTCTGCCTAGAGTATTCTTCCTCTAGATATTTGCATAGCTAGCTCCTTGGCTTTCTTCAGCTCTTTGCCCATATGTTATCTTTTTAATGAGGCTTTTCCTGTCCACTCTTTTAAAAATGAAAAGATCCTCCTATGTTATTTTTGCTTTGTTTTTTCCTCCGTAGTTATCAGACTCTGACTTATTATATATTTAACTTTGTAGATATTGGTTTGAATGACGAATGTGTAATCAGCCCTCTCTTTGTCCTTCAAGAGTTATCTTCTATTTCTCTGGTCTTCTTGCTACATTCCAGATGCTGATCTCTTTTCTGTTCTACTTTATACTGTCTCCTGCCTCAGAACCTTTGTATGTTTTATTCCCTCTACTTGAAAAACACTTTCCTGTCCCCTTCTTTTTCTTGCCTAGTTAACTTCTACTACTCATCCTTTAGATATCAGCTCAAAAGTCCCTATTTCAAAGAACCTCTGGATTAAGAACCCCTGCTGTATTCACTCAGTCATGCTATTTGATCTCCCTCACCAGCTAAACTGAGTGCTTCACAAAGGCAGGAACCTTGAGTAGACTGCTTGCCAGTGTATGCGTCTGAATAGTGAATCCTCAGGAAGTATTGATTGGCCAAAAAGTTCGTTCAGATTTTTTCATTTGGCCAACCCAATACTTACTGAATTAGCTCCCTTCAAGCGCTAATATTCTGCCTTGAGGCAATGATAGGTCATTCCTATGTGCTTAGAAATGGCAGCCTATCAGGAAACTTTGTATTTTCAAATCAAACGTGATTCGTGGTTAAGTTTGAAACGACTTGGCATTATTGATCAACTCTGAGTTAAATATGACCTTTATATTGACAAAGTCAATGCGTTGACATCTTCTGAGAAGATATGAATCCAGATTAAGATCTGACTCAAGAAATTCTGGTTTGAGTCAATGCAGAAGAATGTGTGTATTGATTCTTATTGGTGTGTGGGGCATGTAAATAACCCAGTACATTTTGTTGCTTTAATAGTTAATATCAAAAAAAGGTAGAAGCCTGGCTAATAACTTTTTTGTTAGCTAGTAGTTAACTTTGTCAGTAGTTTCACTTTTGAAAAAGAAAAGCTGGGTAAAGGTAGCAGTTTTTTAACCTTTCAGGGTTGCATTAAGAATTAATATATATGAAAGTACTTTAAAATGCATGTGTAATTTATTGTTATTACTAATATAATCTTTATTGGTTGTGACATTAGGCAAACAAGTTGGTTTCTCGTTATATTTAATCTTGTAAAAAGTGGGAATAAAAATAGTATTGACTCTAATGGGTTATCATGAGAATCAGTAATGCATGCACTCAAAGAAAAGAGTCTGGTACCATTAAACCCTTGGAAAATGGTTGCTGTTATTCTGTTATTATTTTCAGTCTCTTCTTTTAAGTTTAAGAACTTTCCTTTTTAAATCATTATAGAGAATCTGCATTCTTTGATTAGATTCAGGGTCAAATCTTTAATGTGACCTTTGGCACTTTCATTAAATACTTGGCATGATGAATGGCAGTGGTGGCATCTGCTGCTGCTTCTACTTCTAAAGAGTTATATCTCATTTCCTTTGTGATGGAATTCCAGCTGAGCTATTTGAAATCCTAAAGATGATGCTGTTAAAGTGCTGCACTCAATATGCCAGCAAATTTGGAAAACACAGCAGTGGCCACAGGACTGGAAAAGGTCAGTTTTCTACTTCTGCTCTACTGACTACACTAAAGCCTTTGACTTTGTGGATTACAACAAACTGGAAAATTCTTAAAGAGATGGTAATATCAGATGACCTTACATGTCCCTGATAAACCTATATGCAGGACAAGAAGCAATAGTTAGACATGGAACAATGGACTGGTTCAAAATTGGGAAAGGAGTAGGTCAAGGCTGTATATTGTCACCTTGCTTATTTAACTTACACAGAGTATATCATGCAAAATGCTGGACTAGATGACTCATAAGTTAGATTCAAGATTGCTGTGAGAAATATCAATAATCTGAGATATGCAGATGATACCACTTTAATGGCAGAAAGCAGAGGCGCTAAAGAGCCTCTTGATGAGGATGAAAGAGATGAAGGAAAAAGCTGGCTTAAAGCTCAATATTCAGAAAACAAAGGCCATGGCTTCCAGTCCTATCACTTCATGGAAAATAGATGGTGAAAAAGAGGAAACAGTGACAGTTATTTTCTTGGGTTCCAGAATCACTGTGGATGGTGCCTGTGGCCTTGAAATTGAAAGATTCTTGCTCCTTGAAAGAAAAGCAATGACAAACCTAGACAGTGTATTAAAAAATGGAGACATCACTTGGCTGATAAAAGTGCATATAGTCAAAGCTATGGTTTTTCCAGTAGTCATGTGTGGATGTGAGAGCTGAATTTAGAAGGCTGAGTGCCAAAGAATTGATGCTTTTGAACTGTGGTGCTGGAGAAGACTCTTGGGAGTCCCTTGGACAGCAAGGAGTTTAAACCAGTCAGTCCTAAAGGAAAGCAACCCTGAATATTCATGGAAAAGACTGATTCTGGAGCTGAATCTCCGATAATTTGGCCACCTGATGCGAAGAGCTGAATTATTGGAAAAGACCCTGATGCTGGGAAAGACTGAGGGCAAGAGGAGAAGAGGGTGACAGAGCATGAGTTGGTTGGATGGCATCACCGACTCAATGGACTTGAGTTTGAGCAAACTCTGGGAGATAGTGAACGTCGGGGAAGCCTGGTGTGCTGCAGTCCATGGGGTTCCAAAGAGTTGGTCTTGACGTAGTGACTGAACAATGACAATGTTTCCTTACCTCACTTGTGGATTGGTTAGTAAAATAAGAAATATCACTTCTGTGATATTATCTATAGCAAAGTAAAATGTAGTAGAGGCTGGCTCAAATCCTTGCATAATACATGAAAAATAGTAGATACTAATTATTCATAAGTTTGAAAGATAATAACAACTAGAGCTTGAATGTATCTCGTTCTAAGATATTTAAATGTATGATGGTGGTTTTATTACTAAGTTGTGTCCTACCCTCGTGACCCCAGCAACCTCAGTGACAAAGGGACAGGCTCATTTGTCCATGGGATTTCCCAGGCAAGAATACTGGACTGGGTTGCCATTTCTTTCTCCTGGGAATCTTCCCAAAGTATTGATTGAACCCAGGTCTCCAGCACCACAGGCAGATTCTTTACAGCTGAACCACCAGGGAAGCCCATGCTGCTATTACATTCCTTTTTCTTACTATTTACTTATTTTTGTCTGCGCTGGGTCTTTGTCATTGTTCACAGGCTTTCTTTAGTTGCAGTGAGCAGGATCTACCCTTCATTGCAGTGTGCCGGCTTCTTCTCTTATTGCAGAGCTGTTGCAGAGCACACGCTTGGGTGTGCAGGCTTTAGTAGTTGAGCCACACAGGCTCTAGAGCGAGGGCCCAGTTGCTGTAGTGCATGGGCTTAGTTGCCCTGCATCATGTGGAATCTTCCTGGATCAGTGATTGAACCCACACCCCCCTCATTGGCAGATGGATTCTTAATCACTGGGCACCAGCGAAATCCACTATTACATTCTTAATGCTCTGTATATATGCAAGAATGACTCAGTGGTACAGTAACTAACAGTAAAATAAATGTCAGTATATATTCTCTTTCAGATTTACCAAAAATTTATCTCCTGACAAGATAAATCTTAGTACCCTTAAAGGAGAAGGTGAACTAAAGAATTTGGAGTTGGATGAAGAGGTGCTCCAGAACATGTTGGATTTGCCAACATGGCTTGCTATCAACAAAGTTTTTTGTAATAAAGCATCGATTAGGGTGAGACTTTGATATCTGTGCAAGGCATTTTCTGTTTTCATTTTATTTATTTCATCCCTATCATTTAAAATATATATTTTCTTTTCTGTATTATTTTATTAATTTTATTGAAAATTTAATATTCATATTTAAGCACTAGTGATAGTTTATTAAAATAATTTTTAAAATTTGGCACATATTTTAAGTTTTCTTTGTAGGATTTGTTGTCAAATGGGACAGCTTAAATTTGTAGTAAGTAGAGTCTACTTCAAATGAAGGCATAAGGACTGATAAGTTATCTTATTCTGGACATTATACTTTTATTTGAAATTTTGTCTCTTTTCCCTTTTTGTTTCTTATTTTGATAATTTTAAAGTTCTTTTTTTAATATTATTCCTGCTTATTAAAACTTAAGCTTTTTTATTATCTTTGACTCTAATCATATCTTATCACTTCTTTGTATATTTTGATAGTATTTACTTTTCTCAGTCTTTAAATGGGAAATTTAAACTTTAAAATGAGAGGGTCTTTAAAGTTCTTCAGGTCTAGAATATTATATTTTAAGTTAGTATATTTTATTATACCTTTTAACTCTTTATTGACATACTGTGGGCTTCTTCTTTTAATAAAGTTTGATCCAGATTTTCTATGTTTCGGCTTTTACTGATCTAATATATAATATGTCTTTAATGTACTTTACTATTTAAGGAAAGTTGATTGTTTAGTTATTTACTGATTCATTCATTCCGCCAAAACTTACTGAATGCTTCCCCTCTGCCCTGAGGGAACATATATTTTTATAAGGAGACTGACAGTGAACAAGTAAACAACATAAGGGAGTTTCAGACAAGTTCAATATTAAATAGAGAATGAAGAGATGACTGGAGATGTGTTAGTGATGACTACTAAGGATATTTGATCTTTCTTCAAGAAAAACTTAGCCTGAGGAATTTTTTCATTATGAGAGTGTTTATTTTTTCGTATTTTTGTATATTTCATATTTTTTATAGTTAAAGTTTTAAATCTCAGGTTTTAGATTGGGAGAAGCTTTTAGAGGTTGTTTAGTCCTATTTACAAATAAGTAACCTATCAATTAGTAATGTACATTCTGAGGTTAGCAATTATGCTTCTGTGAAACCTGATGGTCTCAGCAGTATATGGCTACTGCTGCTGCTGCTGCTGCTAAGTCACTTCAGTAATGTCCGACTCTGTGTGACCCCATAGATGGCAGCCCACCAGGCTCCCCCATCCCTGGGATTCTCCAGGCAAGAACACTGGAGAATCCAGTGTTGCCATGTCTTTCTCCAATGCATGAAAGTGAAAAGTGAAAGTGAAGTTGCTCACTCGTGTCTGACTCTTCACGACCCCATGGACGGCAGCCTACCAGGCTCCTCCGTCCATGGGATTTTCCAGGCAAGAGTACTGGAGTGTGGTACCATCGTCTTCTCTGATATGGCTACTACTTATAGTTTTTTTCTCTTGTACTCCTGTAATAAGCTTTTCCAGCAGATAATAAGTGCCTTGAGAAAGGACTGAGCATTTTCTCTTTTTAGACCTTTAGAGAGACATTTAAAATGACTCTGCTTTATTTTCTTCGCTTCTAAAGAAATGAATGAGAAAGTAGTCTTAAATAATATCCTTATACATAAAATAAAATATCTAATGTTTATATTTTAAATGTGTTTTTATTAGTCTTTGGATAAAGTAATAATGGAAATGAGTACATGTGAAGAACCACGAAATCCAAATGGCCCATCACCAATTGCAACTGCTTCAGGACAAAGGTAAGTTATCCATTAATATGTATGATTGTCAAAGGGAATTTTTTTTCTATAGTTAGCTCTGTTATCTGCAGTAATAGGACATAAAATAAAATTTCCTAACCTCAGTCTCTATTTCAGTCACTTCTCCCATCAAACATTTTATAGTTTTAGTAAACATTTTGCAAAAGTAGCAGAATTGATTTTTAGCCTCTTTCATTCATCTTGCTTTCCTTGATATTAAATAATAATGATCAGTCAAAGGCAGAACAGCAGCAGAGAATGGAAGAAGAGCTTAGGCATTCTATAAATCAGATAGTCTCTTATTTGGTCTCTGAATACTTTCTCTGCATGACATTTGTTTTGTGCGTCAGTGGACCTTTTATGACTCTTAAGAGTTAAGTTGATGCCTTAAAAAAGTATAGATCTTTTGGGTTACTCTAAAATTCATTAAATATAGAATACTCACACTTTAAACAGATTGAATTTTGATAGATTAAAAACCAGATGCTACTAAAGTAGATGCCTGTAAAGGAGAGCATTTCACAAAGTAGAGGAGGGCATTTCACGTAAAGGAGAGCATTTCACAAAGCCATCTTGAGAAGTCAGAGTGGTTCTTAAAAAATAGATACTTAAAAATTTGCCTATTTATCTTTGCATTCAGTAAATTCGAATCTTGTTTTATATATAATTTCTTCAAAACAGATTTTCTGCACTATTTTTGGGTGGTACAGATATTCCTGTAAAAAGTTGACATAGATTTTAATGTGATTAGTGCCTCCTCAAGTTGTACAACATGGCAGCCCTGAACATTTACCGTATTCTAGGTGCTGTGTAGAACCAGTGATAAACTCTTCTTGAGACTGAATGTGCACATACAGGTACACACACATACTCTCTCTCACATTTTCCTTCTCTTTTACCAAGGTTGAACCATCTTTATATTAATGCATTCTGTGAGAATACCTATAGTCTGATCAGTGATTTTTCACATGGGAATCGAATGGTGATCCATCCACTGCTGAGAGTTGACTGAAAGCCAGATTTATCAGATATATAGTTTATATCTGGACTATAGGTAATAGTGATGGGGAAAAGAGCTTTCACATTAACATTTTTGTAGTCTATGTATTTTTCAGTAATTTGAGATTTAAAATTTAGATTATGATTTCAGGTTAGGTAAAGTAGGTTGGAGCAGTTGATCTTAAAGTTGGCTAGTCAGAAATATTGGAGAAAAAGGTGAAAGTGAAAGTCGCTCAGTTGTGTCTGACTCTTTGCAACCCCATGGACTATACAGTCCATGGAAAACTCCAGGCCTGAATACTGGAGTGGGTAGCCATTCCCTTCTCCAGGGGATCTTCCCACCCCAGGGATAGGACCCAGGTCTCCCACGTTGCAGACGAATGCTTACCAGCTGAGCCACCAGGGAAGCCCAGGTAGGAGCAGTTGATCTTAAAATTGGCTAGTCAGAAATATTGGAGAAAAACTGAGATGTTTATAAGACTATTAAAAGGGCAAAAGTAGAGCAGGAAAGTTGTTACAAATGATTTATTTTAATTAGTTGTGGCACAAATTAGGTATTATTGTATACTAAGCAGTTGACATTATATTTCCTGAGTCATGTTTTTATAGTACCAGCAAGCTTTATAATTTTGGCTTTGCATGTTAATCTATTTCTATGTTTTCCACACTTGCCAAATTGTAAGTCATTTAGGGTGCTTATAAAAATCTACAGGGTTTTTTAGGTTCCTTTTTAAAAATTAATGATTCATTAGGTCTGGAATGGTTGTCAAGAATATGAATATATATCTTCAATTCTTTATAGTCATGCAATTTAGGAAAAAACAGATCCATTTGATTTTGTTTTTAGCTAAGAGATTAAAATAGAGGGAAATTGACAATGAATAATAGGCTGGCCCTTCCTTCTTTGTAGGACCTGTAAGCCAGCAGTGCTCCCATAGACTGGTAGTTTAGTAAACTTTGTAAGTTCAGGGATTCGATTTTCACTTCACATGGAGATAGATGTCTATGTGGAGATTAACCAAACTCAGAAGAGATTTTTGTAAACTGAAATTTAGTTTATACTGGATGCTATAATCAGGAAGATGTAGACTTTAGTCACTGATTCAGCCTTTACCGTTCTGATGGTGTAAAACTTTTTAATGTGCATAGATTAGAGTAGATGGGTTTGAACATTCCAAAGGGTATTCTCAGATAATTATTATAAAAATATTCCTCCAACTCCAGAAATATTTCTAAGTGACGAATATTTGTTCTTAGGGTCATAATAACTCTTCCCAAATAACATGTTGCTTAAAGACCACAGCAACCTTTTGAAATAGCTATTATTTTCATTTTACAAGTGAGGAAACTGAGGCTTATAGACTTCTAATACTATTAATAATGCCATAATACTACTATTTATAATACTACAAATAATACTTACACCTTTTAAAGTATCATGAGTCTAGGGATGGTCTTCTTGCTTCTTAGGCATTATTTCATACAGTCCAAATGTAAGCTACAAAGTATATCCTGACTTTAAAGATAAGTCATCTGAATTTTAGGAAAGATAAGTAATTTTATTTATTCATTAGGATAGTAAATCAAGAAGCATAACAGGTATAGAGGAACAATGTGCATGATCAGTAAAAATGATGATCTCAGTTTATGGATGTTGGCTTTGAAATATGTGAGAAGCAGCCAAGTAGAGCTATCTGGTGGACATTTGAATTTTATAGTCTGAAGTTTCAGCAAGAAATATGATACAGATTTTGGAATAATGGTCATGATTGAAGTAAGGTGCCAATTTTGCAAAAACTTTCACCACCCCCCTGCAAAAATGTATCGATAGTCTAGTCTGTATTTAATCTTGCTGTACTTATCATTTTTTAAATTTTGTATTGGAGTACAGCCGATTAACAATCTTATGATAGTTTCAGGTGGACAGCAGAGGGACTCAGCCATACATATATACTTAAATATATATACATGTATACTTATTCTTGAAACATGACCTTTATTATTTCTCTGTTCTTTGCTCATGCTTTTCCCTCTTTTAAGACTTTCCTTCCTTCTTACCTCTCCTTGAGAAAAGTTCATCTTTCTTTTCTGGATATATTTCTCATTAATTATAAACAGTTTCTTCTTCTACCGACTGTACCAGTGATTCCTTTTAAAAAAGCACCTAAAAGACAAACTCCCTCATGTTTCAGTTACTAGGATATGTTTTTTTTTCCTCCCCAAGTAACTTTCAAGCCCTGTAATGCCACAACTCTGTTTTGGTTTTCTTAGGTCCTCGCATTGTTCACATAGTAGATGCTCCATAAATATTTACTGAATAGAATTATATAATGTGAACTTTTGCTGGCCTTATCCCTAAACTACGAGATTATATTCCAGTTGGCCTCTACAGCCTTTGGGTCAGGAATTTAGCTGTCTTATTTACTTTATTGATGCCAGTTCTCTGCACTAATGCTTTTTAAAGCAGGCAACTTTGCATGGCGATTATAATAATTTAGAGAGACCAATTTAAAAAACCTTTAGCATTTTGAAATAGCATTTTTTTTTGTAACTTACATGTAACCAGACTAGATTGTTTTAACAAAAATTCGTTTTGTTAAACAAAAATGAGTATGAATATTACTATATGGCAATTTGTGTACTTGTGTGAGAATATTAACAGAAAACTTCACTTTTAATGATTTATTTTTGACTTTAATGCATTATATTTTGCTGTGTTTTCCCAGTGAGTACGGCTTTGCTGAAAAAGTAGTTGAAGGAATTACTGTTTCTGTAAATTCTATTGTCATTCGCATTGGAGCAAAAGCCTTTAATGCCTCCTTTGAACTTTCCCAACTAAGAATCTATAGTGTAAATGCAAACTGGGAACATGGAGATTTAAGGTTTACTCGCATTCAAGATCCACAAAGAGGAGAGGTAAAGATTCTATTTTTCTTTCTTTGTTTAAAAATGTTTTAATGTTGATTGATATTAAAGTACATTTAAAATAATTACTTTTTATGATTGCTTATATTCACATACTACTAGATTTACTTTTTCCTGTAAACTATACTTTTCTCTGTATTATTTTTGTTTAACTATAAAATGTACACTTTTAATGTTTTTACTGCTGTCTCTTATACACATCTCAGTCCATGGAAAACTCCAGGCCTGAATACTGGAGTGGGTAGCCATTCCCTTCTCCAGGGGATCTTCCCACCCCAGGGATAGGACCCAGGTCTCCCACGTTGCAGACGAATGCTTACCAGCTGAGCCACCAGGGAAGCCCAGGTAGGAGCAGTTGATCTTAAAATTGGCTAGTCAGAAATATTGGAGAAAAACTGAGATGTTTATAAGACTATTAAAAGGGCAAAAGTAGAGCAGGAAAGTTGTTACAAATGATTTATTTTAATTAGTTGTGGCACAAATTAGGTATTATTGTATACTAAGCAGTTGACATTATATTTCCTGAGTCATGTTTTTATAGTACCAGCAAGCTTTATAATTTTGGCTTTGCATGAACTTACAGAGTTAACGAGTCCTATTTTAACTTCTAAGCTACTCAGAATTGAATTTTAAATTTACAAAGTTAAAATATGTTTTGTTAAATTCTTTCTGGTTACATAATTCAAATGTTCTTTGTGTTTTATATTAAAATTAAATTACTTAAAAGTGTCAGCAGCTTTACAGATGATGAATATAATTATGTAGATGTGTTACTGAATTTGAAAGTATATAATTAAAAATTAAAGCATGATGAATAGATCTAGAATATCATGTGAAAATTTGTGAAGAGATGCATTTTCTTTTTTGGCTGCACTTGGTCTTCACTGCAGTGTGAGTGCTTTTCTCGAGTTGTGACACGCAGGGTCTTCTCTCGTTGCGGCCCACAGGCTTCTCTAATTGACTCAGGGGCTTAATTGCTCTGTGACATGTGTTGCTTCATGGCACATGGGATCTTAGTTCCCCGACTAGGAATTGAACCCACGTGCCCTGAATTAGAAGGTGGATTCTTACAATTGGACCACCAGAGAAATGCCACAAGATACATTTTTGTAACAACTTTTTTGTTTTTATAAATCTACCTTTTTTTTTTATTCCATTTTGTGTTTGTGAAGCTAATCTCTTGTTTTCCCTTTAGGTTTTGACCTTTAAGGAAATAAATTGGCAGATGATTCGAATAGAGGCAGATGCTACCCAAAGCTCACATCTTGAAATTATGTTTGCTCCTGTTCGATTAATAACCAACCAATCAAAAATCAGGGTCACACTTAAAAGAAGAGTAAGTCAACAGAGTTACCTTTTGATTCATGTGCTAACTATTGGAATTGATGAAAAATTTTAAATTATTTATAGGTGATATATTGGCGTATTAAAACAGTGCAAAATAAAAGAAAATATAGTGCCTCAAGCAATATTTGAAGAAATCTGGTGTGATGATAGCATTAGGTTTAATATTAGTATATTTTTGATAAATTGAATAGATTTCTCAGTTACAAAATATTTATTGAATAGTAGCTATTTTATAATTTTATGTCTCCTATTGAATATTCCTCAGGAGTGGGTAAACAGTAAAGTCTTCACTATTAGTAACCAAAACTACTAGTTTTAGAAGGCTATTAAGATATGACTGGATATTTAGATAAATATGGAAGATAGCTGCTTAAGGATGTCACCATTTGAAAATCCACCATAGACTTTGCTGAAATTTAATGTGGGAAAGTAATCACTTTTTAAAAAACATGGCTCAATTGAAAGAATTTTTCAGAGTATGATACTTAATACAAACATTGTGAAATGTGGTTAAAATAGCATTTTAGTTTTTAATTAATTTTAATGCCTCCTTTTCTACTAGAATTACAGTTGACCCTTGAACCACACAGTTTTGAGCTGTATGGGTCCACTTATATGTGGATATTTTTCAGTAGCATATGCTGCAGTACTACATGGTCCAGGTTGGTTGGACCCAAGGAAACAGAGGAACCCTGGATATAGAGGAACCTTGGATACAGAGGGCCAACTATAAGTTATATGCATTAACCCCTGGATTGTTCAGGGGTCAGTTGGGGTTGCATTAATATTGATAATTACATGATTTTAGCTATAAATGCACAATTAAATTATATAAATGCTTATACCTATGTAACATGTGCCTGTTAAGGTAAAGGAACCTGTCAGTCTTTTTTTTAACCACTGTATCTCCAATACTAGGAAATATTTCTTCCATATTATAGGAACTCAACAAATATTTGGTGATAAAGGAAGCATTTATTTAAATCATTGAAAAAATTTTAACTTTTAAAAAGTACAAGTGCATTCTAAGTTTTATTACTTGGCTTAATTTTATGAATAATTTTTCCCTAACAGTTAAAGGACTGCAATGTCATTGCAACAAAGTTAGTTCTAATATTGGATGACTTATTATGGGTTTTAACGGATTCCCAGTTGAAGGCTATGGTACAATATGCAAAATCTCTTAGTGAAGCAATAGAAAAATCAACAGAACAGCGGAAGAGTATGGCTCCTGAACCTACACAGGTATGCTATTAAATGTTAATAGGAAAAGCACTTCACTTTACATGTAAGTGGTTTAAAAACCAGAATGGTTAGTTGTTTTCTCTATGTGAAATAGATTATAATACTTTGAGTCCAAAAATTTCTTATATATCAAATATATTTATGTCTATATAGTACATATCTTATTTGTAAGTCTGTGCTTGGCACTAGACTTAATGATAACATAAAAGTATTTTGATGTTATAAATACGTATTTTCAGGAAATTAAAAAAAGTACAGTAGTTAAAAATTACTAAAGTCCAAAAGAAAAAAGCCTGGGTAATTATAGTCAAGGGAGAGAATGTAAGGATTGACATAAAAGCCCTAGGGAATTGCTGAAGGTGAACACAAAGCTATTAGAATTGCCTCATGGCTGGGACAAAAATGAGGAAGCTATTTAATGATCACTTTCTTAAAATCAGAAGCATTACTAGTTTTTTTTTCCTAAAAAGAAAAAGTTTTCTAACCTTTCCTAGTACTAAATACTGAGAATTTAACATGAAGATTTTTGTAGAAGGGAAATTGGAAATCCCAGTGTGTAGTGTCTTTTGATAATTTTATGAGTAGGATTGACTTTTTATATCTGTCCAATAAAAATTTAATGGCTATTGTGAAATCATACTTCTATGAATTGTTTCATTGGAAAAAGAGTAATTACATCTTAGATGTGTACTTTGTTGGTGATCTGGCTGACACGTGGTAATTTAGGCTTTATTGTGCCTGTCAAATTGTCATTGTTTACTGCCTGCCTGCTTTGTCATCAGGTGCAGGGCTAGATGCTGCTGATGTGAAAATAAATATTGTCTGAACCTGCCCTCAAGGAGCTCAGAATGTAATGAGGAATCAAATGCAAAACAGATCATTGCAGTCCAACATAAATGCTAGAGTGCAGAATTAGAAATGGGGATGAGGGACTTCCCTGGTGGTACAGTGGATAAGAATTTGCCTGCCAGTGCAGTAGATGTGGGTTTGATCCCTGGTCCAGGAGGAAATGGCAGCTCACTCTAGTATTCTTGCCTGGTAAATCCCATGGATGGAGGAGCCTGTGGGATTTCAGTCTTTAGAGTCAGACACAACTGAGCAACTGAAAAACAAGAACAACTGGGAAGATTTCACATTCAATGGAGCAACCGAGCATGTGCGCCACAACTACTGAGCCTATGCTCTGGAGCGTGTGAGCCGTAACTATGCAGCCTACCTGCCTAGAGCCTGTGCTCTGCAACAGGAGAAGCCACTGCAATGAGAGGCCCATACACCACAATAGTGAGTAGCTCCCTGCTCACTGCAACTAGAGAAAGCCTGCACACAGCAATGAAGACTCAGAGCAGCCAAAAAAAAAGGAGGGATGAGGAGATTACTGAAGGATAGAGAAGTTTTAATCAACTGCTTGTGGATGGACTTTGGAAAGGTTTCACAAAGAGGATAATGAAGTTAAGTGTGAAAAATGAGTAGGAGTTTACAGGTGAGAAAATGGGTATTTCAAATGAGGAAATAGAATCTACAAAAGTATGACGGTGATAGAGAGCATGGTATTATCTGATCAAGATAAGGGGTTTAGTGTTACTGGAGCATTATTTTTGAGAGTGACGTACACATGCCTCGTGAATGTGACAGCTTCCCGTTTTAAGAAAATTGTTTCACATCTTCCATTTTGGTGTATACTCTTTCTTGTGTTAAGATGTCAGTCTGGTTCTCCAGTTCCATAATTACGCCTATCCTAGTATCCTACTTTACAAATGAAAAGCATTCTTACTCATCCTGGTTTTTACTGTGATAGATTTGTCAGGGGTGGATGGTGAGGCGGGCAGGAGGGTTTTGACCCAAAAATCTATGGGAAATGACAGGCAATTTGAAGTATCACTGTCCATGTAGGATGTGAATGACCAGTGACAAACTAACACATTAGGTGATTTCTACTTCTTTGCTTTCAACATGTTTGAAGGAAGATTTAATAAATGTCTGCTGCTAGACTATTAAAAATAATTTTTTTACAGTAGATCACTATGTGAATCCTGGCATGTAACTTGAAAGAGTTCAAAGGATCATGTTGCTTTGCTAAAATAGAGTTGATTTCATTCCAGCCTACCTATTGATGTGAACAAAGTTTCCCAGAGCTTTAAGCTATAAAAACAGAGTTGATGGTGAATCCTGTTTCATTCTACCAAATAATTAATATTTATCCAATAAGATGTCTTCATATATAATTCTGTGTGGGAATCTAATTTTAAAAGTTTGATGAACTGAGTACTGGATCATAGCATAGAATAGGGTTTTCCTAGGGAAGTAGCCTGAGTTTAAGCAGAAGTGGCCATTAGACATGATGGGCATTATATGTTTACTTTTCCCATGGGCATATAGAAGTCAATGGAAGTTTTTAAATAGGAAACAAAAGTTAAGTATGACATGGTGGTATTATAAGAGGGTAGACTGAAGAGTAGGAAGGCTGCCACTCTAGGGAAGGGGTAGACTTGGATCTCTAGTAATGGTTTGAAAGAAGAAAAAACAAGCCAAATTGGGGAAAGATATTTGAGTGTTTTGTCAGTTGAGGATAGAGAAGAGAGAAAAGTTGAAAACTTCTTGAATAATTAGTAATTCCATTAACCAGAAGAATAAGTACAGAAGAAAGCAGATTTGATTAGGGTACATAAGGCTAAGAAAAGGTAATAATGAGTTCCATTTTGGAGTGGAAAAAAATAATTGAGGAAGTACAGGAGGTAATATTTTGCAGTATTACCACTATAACACTAGCCTGTTAAAGCTTGCAATGACGATTTATGTATTATAATTTAGGATGTCATTAGCAGAGATGATAATTGAAATGAAAGATCAATAAAGTGTTGATGTTAGACAACATCAATAGACAAAGTGTTGTTACTATAGCTTATTTATGCAATATGTAGATAGATGTCTTTATATAAAATAGAATATAGATTAGGAAGCTATATAAAGATACAGGTTAGGAAATGAGAAACAAGGACAAAATTCTATAATGCTACAACCATAACAAAACCAGTGTTAGCATTTTGAGGTATTTCCTTACAGATTTTTTTTTTTTGCCTAAGCATCTGCATTATTTCATAGTTTAGAAAGGATGTAGTAGCAAATGGCTATAGTTTTCTTCCATGTCATTAGTATTTAGTTGGTCTTTTTTTGTCACTCATTAATATTTTTAGTAGTTACACTTAGCATTGACATTGCTGTGGAGTTTCTTTCTTCGATGGTAGTTGTCACATCACTATTTTAGGTGTCATTTGAGGTGCCAAGAGTGTGCATTAGAGAGTGAAGTAGTTGTGTTCCTTTGCTCAACTTAGAACTTGAGAGCTTTGTGAACTTGAAAATTAAGAATTTTTTAAAGATTATTCATGAGGTAAGAGTTTATAGTGGCCCACTTTCCCCCCTACAAATAGCATCCAAAAGCCTGAATGTATCTTAGTACGAAGAAAAGAGTTTGTAGGGAGATTAATGCTTATGTTTTTATTTATATCAATACTTATCTTGATGAAAGACAGGAAACATAATTAAAGCAATACAGGAGAGTGTTTTCTTTCAAAATATTACCATCATAGACATAAATAGTCTGTAAAGCTTTAAAGGTGGATGGGGGAAAACATAAGAAAAAGTGATTTTTCTGATGAAAATCAGTTTAATAATTAGTAAAAAGCTTACTTGAATCCCTAGAATTTAAGGCTTCACAACTGTTTCATCTTTGTTTTCCTTTAAATAATGTGGCCCCAGTCATTTTCATCGAGATTCTCATTTACTGAGTACACTTTGAAATTCTTTTTACAGTATGATTATAGTTCTTACTATGAAGAAGGTATGTATTGTATATAAACTGTGTATATAGTACTTTAATTTTCTGTAAATAACTATACTTTTGTTAACAAATTGTTCTTAGAAAGTTTAAAAATATTTTAAATAACAAATATGGTCTTCTTTTAATTGTTACCAAAGCTTCATGTATAGTTTTATGGTTAACAGATATACAGATCATCTCATAGTATAGTTATGTATATAGAGTTATTTTAAGCTATTGAACGTTCACAAATGTCTTTATACTTCAACAGTATACTATGTTTTCTCTCTTTGGGGAGAAAAGAATGTGAACTCACAAACTGTTATAAACCTCTGCTGTTTTCTGGCTTCTTCAAGTTCAGAAGACATACCACACCTCTTAAGAGCACCTGTGGTACTAAATAATATCACAAGTGGTTTTACAAAGTAACTATTTATTTCTTCAGGGCATATAATAGTGTATGTAGCTAATGTATACAGGGCTCACATTTGTTTTCATTTTTAATATATAGAACTAATAATATTTAAATAAGCTGCCTTTAATAGTTAATAAATATATTTTCTCAAACAGGAAGGGCTATAAATATGTGAATATAGCTATTCAGATATTTACTAAAACATATTGGGTTCATATTCAGATTGTTTATAGTTCTCTAGTTTTTAGGTTTTTCATGGCTGCGTGACGAGCGACTGAACTGAACTGAACTGAGTTTTTAGGTTTTAGTTTTATTCCTATATAATTTAGAAAATATTTTAGGGAAACTTAGTTACTGATGCAAAATAAAATGTATTTGCTTATTTTTTATGACTTTATTATTAAAAATATTTAAGATTTCTTGAGTGGGGAATGACAAATATTTAACTTCCAGTGACAAGGCAGCTTTAAATCTTTTAGAGCTCTGCGGTAGCCCCATCTACCCAGCATGCGAAGACACCACAGACTTCAAATGCTCCTGATCTAAATGACGCAATTGTGAAACTGTTCAGTGACTTTGATGTTAAAGAAACCTCCCATCATTTAGTGATTTCTCATCTAGATCTACACATATGTGATGATATTCATGCTAAAGAAAAAGGTAATAAAAACTGCTATTTGAAACTATTTTGGTTTTCTCTAAAATTTAATGCACATCTGGATTGTTTTTCATATATAATGAGTAGTCTGTACTCTTAAAATAACTGGTCATAATTTTATCATTCATTGAGATACATAGATGAAAGGTATAATTTTAAGGATTATATATTGGTATAAAATTTTATTTTGCTTTGCTAGTTAGTGCCTCAACATAATTAATTGTTAGCTGTCAATGCTAATGGTAAAATTAGTTTTTTTTTTTTTTAAAGACTGACATCCTTAGAAGATAACGAAAAATTAGACTTGCCTTTGAATTAGCTTTCTCATAATTTTGAAATTGTTCATAAATTAAATTGTAGTCCATACTTGGGTCATAATTATTTGCACATATAATTTCACTTGATTTTAGCCCAAAGACTGAGAAGTGATACATGTGTATTTTCAGCATGATGGTTTATCTACTATTTTCTACCTCCTTGTGCATATAAACACAACTATGTGACTGTTTAAATTTTTTTGTCTCCTTACTCCAGATCTTCCCTAAATTTGGTCAGGAAGCCAAATTCCAGTTAGGAAAGTGTTTTCTTTTAGCTTTAGCTTCTCTTATTTTTCCTTATTTAATGGACACAGGTAATGGGTTAACAGGGAGCTGCCCTTGGTCACTTTCAAAATCTGTGTTTCTGTATTCTAGGTGTTAGGCATTTCTGTATATCCTTCAGAGCGTCCCTGGCCCATAATTGTTAGAAGGTTTCAGTGTCCTACTTCTAAGACATTGGCTTTCAAACTTTGATGAGCACGAGAATCAAGCCGAGAATCTTTTATTTATGATTTGTTAAATTTTCATTTATTTTATTTTTTGCTGTGTTGAGTCTTCAGTACTTGGTGTGGGCTTTTTCTAGTTGCAGCAGGCGGGGGTTATTCTTCGTTACTGTGCATGAGCTTCTCATTTTAGAGGCTTGTTTTGTGGAGCACAGGCTCTAGGTGCACGGGCTTCAGCAGTTGCAGCACATGGGCTCAGTAGTTGCAGTTCGTGGGCCCCAGAGGGCACAAGCTTCAGCAGTTGTGGCACTCAGCTTCAGTAGTTGCAGCTTGTAGGCTCTAGAACGCTCAGTAGTTGTGGCACACGGACTTAGTTGCTTCACAGCGTGTGGAGTCTTCCCAGACCAGGGATCGAACCTGTGTCCTCTGCATTGCAGGTGGATTCTTGTCTGCTCTGCCACCAGGGAAGTCCAAGCTGAAACTCTTTTAAATGGAGGTATCTAACCTGTGGGCCTCAGACCTGAATCAAAAACTATGTCTATGAAAGTTGTTGCTTTTTATTTTTATAACCATGAGAATGAATATTGAGACCAACCCCTGATACTTAGCCATAGACGTTATCCTGCCTTTTCAGGCAACCAGATATCAGCTGCCCGATGAAAAGGTGGAGCAGAAAAGGTTAAAGAAGATTTGAAGTTTGGAGAGATTTGTTGTGTTTTGTTTGTCTACCTTTGTGTCATTCGGCTTATTCTGCCATTTGGTGGCATCTTTTGCTTTACTGATTTGAAAGGCAAATTAAAAATAGTTAAAACAAACCAAAATATCAAAATGAGGGGTCAAAGTTAAGTGATAAGCCAAAAAACAGAGAAAAGTGTTTTCTAAGCTCTTTTACATTCTTCGTTCTATATTCCCTTATCATTTCAGTTCAGTTCAGTTCAGTTCAGTCGCTGAGTTGTGTCCAACTCTTTGTGACCCCATGGACTGCAGCATCCCAGGCCTACCTGTCCATCACCAGCTCTACTCAAACTCATGTCCATTGAGTCGGTGATGCCATCCAACCATTTCATCCTCTGTCATCCCCTTCTCTTCCTGCCTTCAGTCTTTCCCAGCATCAGGGTCTTTTCAAATGAGTCAGTTCTTCCCATCAGGTGGCCAAAGTATTGGAGTTTCAGCTTCAGCATCAGTCCTTCCAGTGAATATTCAGGACTGATTTCCTTTAGGGTGGAGTGGTTGTATCTCCTTGCAGTCCAAGGAACTCTCAAGAGTTCAAAAGCATCAATTCTTCAGCACTCAGTTTTCTTTATAGTCCAACTCTCATCTGTACATGACCACTGGAAAAACCACAGCTTTGATTAGACGGACCTTTGTTGGCAAAGTAATGTCTCTGCTTTTTAATAAGCTGTCTAGGTTGGTCCCTTATAGAATAATATAAAAGATGTTATTTAAGGAGAAAACCCCTCTGCCAAAATAGCTTCCTCACACTACAGATCTATATTCAGTTCTCTGCTATTCTAAAATCCAGAAGGGCCCAAAATTCTTTTTCATAAGTTTGTAAAGAGCTTATTTTCTGGCACAAGTTTATCTAATGAGCATGTTGCTCCTTATCATCTTTATTTTACCCACTTAGTGTAAATACTTGAGTTTTGCTGAAGAATTACTGCCTTTCATTACTCTGTGTAGACTTTCCAGGTGGTGCTAGTGGTAAAAGAACCCTCCTGCCAGTGCAGGAGACATTAAGAGGCACGGATTAAATTCCTAGGTTGGGAAGATCCCCTGGAGGAGGACATGGCAACCCACTCCGCTATTCTTGCCTGGAGAATCCATGGATAGAGGAGCCTGGCGGGCTATGGTCTATAGGGTTGCAAAGAGTAGGACATAACTGAAGTGACTTAGCACGCATTACTTTGTGCTGCCTCAAAACCTGGTGGCAGTGTTGTGTGTATGTACAAACACACACATACACCCTCACATACATACCATATTACTTTACTAAAAACCTGAAGCAATTCTGAAACATTTGGCTCCAAGCGTTTTAAATATGAGATTGTAGTTCTATACTAGAAATTCTGCCAGGTGAGATAAATTGGAGTTAAATTAGTATAGAGAGTGTGTACATAGCTTTATAGTAATTTGTATTTGTTTAGTCCATGCTCGGTTTTTTATTATTTTTATTTTAGCCTGTGCTGGGTCTCCATTGTGGTACACAGACTTCTCATTGCTGTGGCCTCTCTTGGATTTCAGAAGTTGGAGCATGTGAGCTTGGTAGTTGTGGCTCATGGGCTGTAGAGCATAGGCTCAGTAATTGTGATGCATGGCCTTAGCTGCTCCACAGCATGTGAAATCTTCCTGGACCAGGGATCGAACCTTCGTCCCCTGCATTGGCAGACAGATTCTTATCTACTGCACCACTAGGGAAATACTGTCTGGGCTGTTTTAATATTTGATTTTTATGTTGGAGTTATACTGACTGTTTACCTTTGATTTTTTTTTTAACCTTTTTTTTCCTTCTAGTTTTCTCAAGATATAATTGTCATGTAACACTGCATAAATTTAAGGCATACAACATATTGATTTGACTTACATATGTTATGAAATGACCATCATAGTAAATGTAGTGCCCATCCATCATCTCATATAGACACAAAATTAAAGAAATTAAAAAAATTTTTTCCTTGTGATGATAATTCCTAGGATTTATTTTCTTAACAACTTTCATATATAATATACAACAGTGTTAATTATATGTATCATGTTGTACATTATATTCCTAGTACTTATCTGATAACTATGAAAGTTTATACCTTTTGACTGCCTTTATCCCATTCTTCCTTACCCTATCTATAACTCATGTATATGTGGAATCTAAAACACAAAATATATGAACAGACATAACAAAATAGAAACAGTTTTAGATACTTCCAATCTTAATGTAGCTATGTGACTTTAGATAATTCACTTAAACTGCTGCTGCTGCTGCTACGTCACTTCAGTCGTGTCTGACTCTGTGCGACCCCATAGACGGCAGCCCACCAGGCTCCCCCGTCTCTGGGATTCTCCAGGCAAGAACACTGGAGTGGGTTGCCATTTCCTTCTCCAGTGCATGAAAGTGAAAGGTGAAAGTGAAGTCGCTCAGTCGTGTCCGACTCTTAGCGACCCCATGGACTGCAGCCTACCATGCTCCTCTGTCCATGGGATTTTCCAGGCAAGAGTACTGGAGTAGGGTGCCATTGCCTTCTCACCTAAACTAGTAGATTGAATTGCTTCTTCAATAGGAGGCAAGATGGTGTAGTATAGTGGTTAAGATTTCCTGGTTTCAAAACCAGCTCTGCACTTACTGGTTGTACAACCTTGACCTATTTAATTTTGTTAAGTAAACAGATTAATGTTATCTGTTTTATAGGTTCGTCATGAAGAACAAATAAGTACACTTAAAATTTTTAAAACAGTGCTTGGCATCTGGTTAGGGTTGTAAATATAAAAGTTCTGCTATTCTTGTATCCTTACCTTTTAGCTTAGTACTTGCATATGATAAGGGCTCAATAAATATTTACTGATTGAATGCATTTCTTAAAATCCTCATTGTATTAACCTTGGTAACAGAGACAGTTGTCACTGCTTGGACTGCCAATGTGGTAAGTGAAATGTTTCTGATATTTGCTTAATCCTTCTTTCTCTATCTCTCTTTCAATTTCATTTTTTTCTTTCCCCAGAGTCAAACAGACGTATCACTGGAGGGGCTATGCAACTGTCTTTTACACAGCTAACTATAGATTATTATCCTTATCACAAAGCAGGTTTGTATAATAGTTTCTTTAAATTATGTAAATCTTGCTTTTAAATTATATAGCCAATCTATTTGCATTTGTCTTTATTTAATTTTTTAAGGAGAAAACAGATCAAGACACTTGATATTTTTTCCCCTGGCCAGTATCTTATGAAGAAAATATAATTGCCATAGAAAACATTCATGTAGCTTATGTTGAGGTTTATGTAGATTATTAGCAAGTATAATTGTTAGAAATTGAGAAAGATTAGAATATAGAAGACTACATTTGTACTATTTTGTTAGCTGTGACAAAAGAAAGTTATTAATATGTTTTGCATTTTAAATTATGTATATTGAAAAATAAAGTAAAGCAAAAGGGTAACAGTGATTTTAGTTAAGTTTAGGATTCCAGGTACCTTTTTTGAAACTTTTCTGTACTTTCTAAATTTTATCAATAGGTACGATTTAATAGATTCTTTAATCAAATATTGATAGGTACTCCCCCTCCCCAAATAATGAAAACTAAAATATGTATGTTTATGGCCAAATTAAGTAATTTGACCTTTTATCCATTTTTGCATTTTGGTGATATGTGACTTTTTATTTTTTAATTCATACAAATAAGGAAAAACAGATAGCTATAAAGAATTTTCTAGGACTTTTAAAATATCAAATTTTTCTCTTCACAAATTTCAGTTTTCCAGTATTGTGCATTTCTGTGTCAGTACCTGATAGAATTTAAAGGTTGTGCTATTTAGAGTTTTGTTTGAAGGACTTTGTGTTGCTTTGTCTGTCCTCCTGATTGATTGGTTACTTACATATATTGAATATAATTTTTACCATAGAAATCTTTCCTATTTGTGAGGTAAAACTTGTAGTCATAAAGTAGATTTTATTTTCTTAACCCTTTTACATAGATATTACTTCTCTTAATTGCTACAGAAAAACCTAATAATCCTGATTTAAAATTTTTCCTCCAAAGATACATATATATATCAGTATATCTGCAGTTACTTTACAACACATCTTTGATGAAGAACCTTTTTTGCTCTATGGTATTTTCCAGGATTCTATCTAATGGGGTTATGCCAGGTGGGTGAGCATTCAGTGGAGGTTGACTGCCAGTGCTGCTTCTTATTGAAACTTTGAGTGATGGTCTACTAAGCCTGGGTTGTAGATACAAATCCTCCCAGGTTATTTTCTTTTAATACTCTTTCTTAATTCTAAATATTTTACTCATATTTTATAGGAAGATTAATGTCTGTAGTCAATGAAAGCTTCAAATTTATTGAAAGATTAAAGAATCCCTTGAGAAAATAAATATATTATTAGAAGCTTTCAGTTCAGTTCAGTTCAGTTGCTCAGACTCTTTGTGACCCCATGGACTGCAGCACGCCAGGCTCCCTGTCTATCACCAACTCTCGGGTCTTGCTCAGACTCATGTCCATCGAGTCGGTGATGCCATCCAACCATCTCATCCTCTGTCATCCCATTCTCCTCCCAACTTCAGTCTTTCCAAGCATCAGGGTCTTTTCCAGTGAGTCAGTTCTTCGCATCAGGTGGCCAAAGTATTGGGAGTTTCAGCTTGAACATCAGAAGCTTTGGTATAATGGAATATGTGAAAAGTGTGTTTTTCAGTGAAATACTTGTTATTCATTTTACAGGAGATAGTTGTAATCATTGGATGTATTTTAGTGATGCAACCAAAACAAAAAATGGATGGGCCAACGAGTTGTTACATGAATTTGAGTGCAACGTTGAAATGCTTAAACAGGCTGTAAAGGATCATAATGTAGGTTCACCTCCTAAATCCCCAACACATGCCTCTCCCCAGCACACACAAACAGGTATTTTACCTATAACAACATTATGTCATTCCCCTAATATTAATTGTGTGTGTGTATATGTGTGAATGTGTGTGTATGTTCACCATATGGTATTTTCTGTAAATAAGTATTGTGTTTAATTAATGTCTAGAACACCTGTACCTCATTCAGATCATAGAATTATAGATAAAAGCACTTTATAAATTAATATAACTAATAGAAGTAATACCCCTGTAGAATATTACAGACTCCTAAATGACAGATTTCTCTTTTTAACAGGAGTTCTACCAAAAGTTATTGTATGACAGTTTCTTAAGTGTGATATAAGTATGATTCCCATTTAAAGCATAGTCATCACAAATAAGAAAGTAATCATCATAACAAGTTACATTCTTGTATCAGTTTATATATAAAGTATTTCCACATATGTTATCTTGCTTGAGAAATTAGGGTTCATCTATATTTTAGTAGCTGATTAACAATAGAAGAGTGACTGTTAAAAATAATTTTACTCTAAATTGAAAGGAATTTTTGTTTCCCACAGAGAAAGATTCAGCTCTGAAAGGGGCTTCTAAAAAGCCTTCAGCGTTATCTCAACAATCCAAAGTGAAGTTAATGTCTAGTTCTGTTGTGGTTAGACTTGCTGATTTCAATATATACCAGGTATGTTTTATTTTTTAAATTAAATCTTCTGATAAACACCTTTAGTATCTCCTGCAAGCAGCTCTTATAAACTGTGCCACCATTTTATTTATCTTGACCAGCTTTGTGAAATGACTAAATTAGAGTGGAAAATAGCAGTTTATTGATTTTTGTTTGCATGGCTACCCAGAATTAGGCAGAATGTGAGGTTAAGTGCTCAGTTTGCCATACTGCTAAGTTTGCACAAGACTTCTGACTCCAACCATAGGTTTTCGGATTTCCCTGAATGGCCCACGAATTTGAGAATTCACTAGAAAAACTCACAGAACACACTCAAATCAGTTATGCTCAGCGTCTCATTTATTATAGGGGAGGGATATAAGTTAGACAATAGGAAGAGAGCCTAGAGTGAAGTTCAAGAGGGCTCCAAGTTTAGAACATCCTTGCCTCCCAGGATGAACATTTAATAATATGCATGAAATATTGCCCATGTAGTTGAATTCAGTCTCTATGGGTGGACTTGATTCCAGATGACACAAGCCTTCACCCTCTAAATACCACTAAGTGTGGTCAGTCCCATTCTGAGTCATTTTGTAAAGCATATACTATCAGTTGTGGTCTCAGAGGTCTTCCATGAGTAGGAAATTCTAAGAGTTTAGAATTAGCTCCCAAGAGCAGGAACAAAGACCAGACAGACCTCTCTTTGGAGGCCAGATTCCATATTACACAAAGGTCTTCATGGAGGAAACTAAAATACAGTTTTTGCTTAATCAAACTAAGTATTGGTTATCCTGTGAACAATACTTTATAGCTAAGAACTCTGTCCCATTTATACTAACAGTCTTATTCGGGCTATAATTATACAACATGGTCTGACATCCCAATCGTTGAGACCAATACAATAGGGACATGACCCTTTTTTTTAAAATAAAGGATTTCAAGTATAAATTGTCATTTATGAATTATTCTGGTATATTTTGATAAGTCTGTGTCTTTGAAACTTGGTTTTATCTGAAAAGTTTTCATTTTACTTAGTAATTTTTGACTGGGGCCAGTTTTGCCCTGCAGGGGACACTAGATGATGTCTGAGGACAGTTGTCACAGCTTGGGGGAGGTTGTCACATCTAGAGGGGGTTGCTGCTGATGTCTAGTGGGTAGAGATAGTGATGCTGCTGAACATTCTACAGCCCCCACAGCAAAGAATTATCTGTCCTCAGATATCAATGATGCCAGTTTGGAGATGTGTTGATGTAAGAGTTATTTTCTTATTGTGCAGTTGTTTCTTTCTTAGTATTCTATATGTAATGCATTATATTTGAATAAGTTCGTATGGAAATGGGGAAGGAGGATCACCCATAATCCTGTATAATTAAGGATGAAGTACAATAAAGAAATCCCACATATACAGAGAACCAAAACAGAGCAAAAGTAATTGGAAGAAAATAAGATAGTATGTTCATCCCAATTTGAAAAACTTTTTAACTGTTAAAAGAAAAAGGAAAAATCTATTATCTACTAAAATAACTTGACACTCTAGAGTTGAAAAGAATTTTTTTCCGTGAGTACATAGAAAAAGTTATTAGATAGTATAAGGGACTGACTTAAATTTAAGAAGACTGTACAGATACTCACAAGGTTTGATTAGCAATTTATAAAAAAGAAACAAACCAGTGAAGAGTATCTACTTTGTGTGAGAAATATACATGTTTGTTGAATGAACAACAACAACAAAAAAAACTGAGATACATCCCTGGGTCTGCTAAGCAAGCATAAGTAAATGAAATTGATAAGATGCTATCTGCTGAACTTTGGAGAGATTTGTATACATGCTTTTGATGTAATTATAATTAGCTGTTTTGTGGAGAGCGAAAGATGTATAACGTGAATCTTAAAACGAATAGTTTTTTTGGAAGAAAGCTCAGACTGTTTGACAGGAGCATTTATAGTTGTACTGTTATTTTAAAATTTTTATTGTGGTAAAATATACATAACATTTATCATTTCAGCCATTTTTAAGTGTACAGTTCATTGACATTAAGTATTTTCCCATTATTGTGTGATTATCACCGTTGTCCATCTCCATAATTTCTTTATTATTCTAAACTAAAGGTCTATATATAGTTACATTATTTTTCATAATAATGAATTATAGTAAAGAATTATTATAAAGTACGCCATCTATGGGGTCGCACAGAGTCGGACACGACTGAAACGACTTAGCAGCAGCAGCAACTGGGAAGCCTTGAATCTTGTCCTGACTCTGCCATTTATATATTTATACTGTCTTACAGAAATATTTTGTTGTTGTAAGCCTCAGAGTAGTAAATTTGCGAAGAAATTTGTACAGAATTGAGTTTGTAATTGATGAGAATCCAAAGAGGTTATGGTTTTATAAGTTGTTTTGTATTATTTTAAGAGTTTAATGTGAAATTAAATATATAATAAAGATTGCAGTGGCAGTTAATTATTGGAAATAGTTTTAAGAATTTGAAGTGATGTTTATGTTGCATAAATCTTTGGTGGAAAGGGCTTTGTTTAGTGTTACTTCAATAAACTTTATTTCTTTTTTTAGGTCTCTACAGCAGAACAATGTCGATCTTCCCCTAAAAGTATGATTTCTTGCAATAAAAAATCCCTGTATCTTCCACAAGAAATGTCAGCTGTCTATATAGAGTTCACAGAGTATTACTATCCAGATGGGAAGGATTTTCCAAGTAAGAGCATTTCCTATTTTGTTTTTATTTGTTCATTACTCATGAAGTTTTTTTTTTTTCATTCTAAGTTTTTGAGTTTTATAAATGTGAAAAAAGAAAAACGGAAGTCTATTGTTCTTTACCCTTATAATCATTGTGTTTTGTATATAACTCTAGTATAGCATTTTTACATACTTATTATTTGTTTCTGTGTTCTTTTTCCTTACTAGCTTGTAGCATCCTTCATATCAAGAACTGTGTAGTATTCGTGCTTAATTTTATTCCTGAGGTTTGACTCATTTTTGTTCTTAGCAGCTCAAGTTGTTAAATAAAGGAATGAATGAAAGTTAGATTATTTGTAGAATAAGATCAATGTTTTTTCTTTAGTAAAACTCATTTATATTTCATTTATATAAAACTATATTTCATTGAAAAATGAATGATGAAGCTACCCATTTAGCTGTAGAGAATTTGGGAGGCTGGGTTTTGATACCCAGATGTATACCTTGGACAACTTTTAGCACTTGTCTTTAGTTAGAAACATTGAATTACATGAATTTTTATTTGTAAGCTACTTTATAACTGTACATTTGTGTTCTTTGCTATTATCTCAGTTCATCTGATTCTTCAAACAAAATTTTGCCCTTGTTTACATGGTACCTTTTTCATTATTTTAGTTGAAAATCATAGTTGAAAAAAGTTGTTTAAATGAAATGGGTTATGTTATTTTTAATTTTAAGTGGGTTAATTTCTAAGTGAAACTCCAAATTCTCTGACCTACTTAGCCCATTTGTTTATTATTCACTTAATATAGGCTTTTAATTTCAAAGGGAATTTCTGGTGCTCATGCCTTTTTTGTAAAAAAGAAGATATCCTGGAAATAACTTTGAAAAAAAATATTAAGCTATTTTATTTCAATCCTCATTTGTACCAATTGTTTAGGATCTAATCCTCACCATCTTCATGCTTTTCAGTGGTCTTTTTGTATGTTTCAAATGTGTTTTCGCTTCTACCTTCTTGACAGAAACTGAAAATTAAGATAGGTTAAGGCATTTGCTAAGCACCTCATAAAGAAGAAAGTGGCACAGCTGAAACTCAAGTATAGGTTTTCTAAATCAAAATTCTTCCCACCCCATCCCATCCTCACCCCCAAATTGTATTTCACTGCCCTCTAGTCGTTGGCAGTCATTTATCTGTAATTGGAAATCCCTTTGTTTTCAACATCCCCCGCAATGGCACCCCACTCCAGTACTCTTGCCTGGAAAGTCCCATGGATGGAAGAGCCTAGAATGCTGTAGTCCATGGGGTCACTAAGAGTTGGACACCACTGAGCGACTTCACTTTCACTTTTCACTTTCATGCATTGGAGAAGGAAATGGCAACCCATTCCAGTGTTCTTGCCTGGAGAGTCCCAGGGACGGGGCATGGGGGGGAGATTGGTGGGCTGCCGTCTCTGGGGTCGCACAGAGTCGGACACGACTGAAGCGACTTAGCAGCAGCAGCAGCCCTCTAGTTGTTTGCAATCATTTATCTGTAATTGGATAATCCCTTTGTTTCCAACATCCCCCATTATTTTCCTTAAATAATGTCTCATTCATTGAACTAGTAATTTTTCTTCAGAGTAAAGCCTGTAGTTTCCAAGATTTCTGACTTCTAATCTACGTTTATTTTTATCAGTTTTGTTAATGTGCACCAAGGGAATTAAAATATTCTATAATCTATACATTTTCTTCTGATAAAAATATAAAATTCCTTCACAGCAATTTGAATCTTAGCCCCCTAATATTTAGGAGTGAAACTGGTTGGTTATGCTTAACTACTTTTAACTTTTTATTATGGAAAATTTCACATATATAGAAATAAAGAACAACATATTGAATCCCTATGTACAGGGAGGGATTCATTTGCAGTTCTCACATTTCATCTTTCTGTTAAGTACTCCATCTTTAAAAATATATAATCTTTTCTTTATAATTATAAATATAACATGCATTCATTATATATTATATATAAAGAACCCCCCCCAAAAAAAAATATGCCCATGAGCCTACAATTTAGAGAGAACTTCTGCTAATAAAAGTGTATCAGATTAATTTCAAAGGGAATTTCTGGTGCTCATGCCTTTTTTGTAAAAAAGAAGATATCCTGGAAATAACTTTGAAAAAAAATATTAAGCTATTTTATTTCAATCCTCATTTGTACCAATTGTTTAGGATCTAATCCTCACCATCTTCATGCTTTTCAGTGGTCTTTTTGTATGTTTCAAATGTGTTTTCGCTTCTACCTTCTTGACAGAAACTGAAAATTAAGATAGGTTAAGGCATTTGCTAAGCACCTCATAAAGAAGAAAGTGGCACAGCTGAAACTCAAGTATAGGTTTTCTAAATCAAAATTCTTCCCACCCCATCCCATCCTCACCCCCAAATTGTATTTCACTGCCCTCTAGTCGTTGGCAGTCATTTATCTGTAATTGGAAATCCCTTTGTTTTCAACATCCCCCGCAATGGCACCCCACTCCAGTACTCTTGCCTGGAAAGTCCCATGGATGGAAGAGCCTAGAATGCTGTAGTCCATGGGGTCACTAAGAGTTGGACACCACTGAGCGACTTCACTTTCACTTTTCACTTTCATGCATTGGAGAAGGAAATGGCAACCCATTCCAGTGTTCTTGCCTGGAGAGTCCCAGGGACGGGGCATGGGGGGGAGATTGGTGGGCTGCCGTCTCTGGGGTCGCACAGAGTCGGACACGACTGAAGCGACTTAGCAGCAGCAGCAGCCCTCTAGTTGTTTGCAATCATTTATCTGTAATTGGATAATCCCTTTGTTTCCAACATCCCCCATTATTTTCCTTAAATAATGTCTCATTCATTGAACTAGTAATTTTTCTTCAGAGTAAAGCCTGTAGTTTCCAAGATTTCTGACTTCTAATCTACGTTTATTTTTATCAGTTTTGTTAATGTGCACCAAGGGAATTAAAATATTCTATAATCTATACATTTTCTTCTGATAAAAATATAAAATTCCTTCACAGCAATTTGAATCTTAGCCCCCTAATATTTAGGAGTGAAACTGGTTGGTTATGCTTAACTACTTTTAACTTTTTATTATGGAAAATTTCACATATATAGAAATAAAGAACAACATATTGAATCCCTATGTACAGGGAGGGATTCATTTGCAGTTCTCACATTTCATCTTTCTGTTAAGTACTCCATCTTTAAAAATATATAATCTTTTCTTTATAATTATAAATATAACATGCATTCATTATATATTATATATAAAGAACCCCCCCCAAAAAAAAATATGCCCATGAGCCTACAATTTAGAGAGAACTTCTGCTAATAAAAGTGTATCAGTTTGCTAACACTACCATAATAAAATACTACAGACTGAGTGGTTTAAATAGCAGAAATGCATTTCCTCATAGTTCTCGAGGCTGGAATTCTAGGCTGCAGTGATGGCATGGTTGTTTCCTCAGAGACCTCTCTTCCTGGCTTCTAGATGGTTGTCTCCTCACATGGTCTTTCCTGTGTGTGTGTCCGTTTTCTAATCTCTTCTTGTCACACCTGTCATATTGGACTAGAGCCCACCCCTATGAACTCATTTCGACCATAATTAAGTTTTTAAAAGGCCTGTCTCCAAATACAGTTATTCCTGAGGTATTTGGAGTCAGAACCTCAGCGTATCTATTTTGAGGGGATGCATTTCAGACCATAACAGTGAGTATAGTGTTGTTGGTCCTGTTTTGAATGTATGCATTTGTTTAACATATTTGATTTACATTCTGACCTTTCCCCTTAATGATCCTAGTTTTCTACAAGTTTATTTTAAATATCTTTAATAATAGCTATGTAATAACCTATTTCATAAGTAGACCCCTGTTAGAAACTGCATATAGATCGTTTTACTGCCTAGCGTACCAAGTTTCTTCCTCTGTCTCAGATCTGTGGTCAGAGTTCTTCTATTCTTCTGGACTACATATACTCTCTAGTTCTCTCTATGGCTGCCATTATCACTAATGTATATTCGAGATTCCCTCTCCTTTTTCCCTCAGCAGCTCACCTCCTTACTATCCTTGAAGATAAGCACGTCCACAGCCCTGATAAGATGTCTCTGTTGTACTTTAACTTTTCTCCTTTCATATATGTCTCTTGTAATCATCCATGATCTTTTAAAGGAAAGATTTGTGACCTTTTATATATTCTTTGTGCCTAATACAATACAGTTAATGTAGTTGGCTTCTTTGAATCTGCTGAAAGAATGTAAATGAATGAAAGAAAAAAAATCCTCTTCAAGACATTGTTACAATGTCATTTCTCTACTGGTATCTCACACCTTGTGTTTATTTTCCTTAAATTAGCATAGTTTAAAAGTTCTAGATATTCATACTGTTTGCTTTGGTAAAAGTGAATAGGTCTGAAATTTTGGAATAAAAGATCTTCACCAAAATACTCTGAAAATGATAATGGCTTTTATTCAGCAATAGATACAGATTTCAGGGAGTGATACACTCTAATTATGAATATTTGTTTAGCATAAATTAGCACTAAAACATTTATTCAACCCATAAGAGTCCAATGTTTTGGAGGATCTATGAGTGTATTTGTTTGATTATTCAAGAGATACTTGATTTTTTACTTGGCACCAGATACTGTTCTAGGTTTAGGATTAAGTGGAGAATAAAACTTCTGTCTCACTTAGCACTTTCATAAGAAATTAGTCATTAGGCTTGGTCCTTTCATTTTAGAGAATTCAGATTAAGTCAGATAGTAAATCGTTGTAGAAATATGTGACTGAGGATCACAACTTTGATGTGATCCTTTGATACTTTGAGCAAGAAGGTAAAATTTTTGAAGTTTGCTTCTTGGTGACTGTAACATTAGGAAAAGAAATCCAAACAATACCTCTTATTTATGCAGTCAGATTTAGATCAAACTGTATAGTTTTCTATTAGTGAAGCACTGAAGATGTTTCCTGTCTCTCCAGACATGTTTGCTATCATCCCCTTCCACATATAGTATCACTTAAATTTTGTAAATAACATTGTAAAACATTTTAATGTTAATGTGGAAAGAATAAAGCTTAAACATGTATTTTCTGTTCTCAGGGAAGATTTAGAACTATCTGTTTATTAAAAATCTTTCTAAATTTTTTTTCTCTACAGTTCCATCTCCCAACCTTTATAGCCAGCTGAATGCACTACAGTTTACTGTGGATGAAAGAAGTATTTTATGGTTAAATCAGTTTGTGTTGGATTTAAAACAAAGTCTTAATCAATTTATGGCTGTGTACAAGTTGAATGACAATTCAAAATCTGATGAGCATGTTGATATTCGAGTCGATGGCTTAATGCTAAAGGTACCATATAAACAAGTGGCTGTGAGAATAAAACCATTTTTACAGAAGAAAAGTTAACAGCATTGTAATTTCCAGGATTTAAGATGGGTACTCAAATATAAATCAACTTCATTGCAATCTTAATTTTAATCTGTTTTTAATCTGTTTTCAATTATAGAAACTTTAAGGGACTGCTTCCTTTCTCTTCCCCATTCCTTCTTTCTCTACTTTTCTTCTTGTTTTATTTTTTCCACTGCTCATCCACTTGGAGGTAAACGGTAGAAATGAGTTATTTTTAATTCATAATCTGTTTTATTTTTGGCTACACTGGGTCCTTGTTGCTGTGCTCTGGCTCTCTCCAGCTGCAGGGAGTAGGGTCTACTCTTAGTTGAGGTGTGCAGGCTTCTCAGAGTGGTGGCTTCTCTTGTTCCAGAGGGTAGTTTGTAGGCACACGGGCTTCAGTAGTTGCAGTGTGCGGGCTCAGTAGTTGTGGCTCACAGGCTCTAGAATGTGGGCTTCAGTGCTTGTGGCACGTGGGCTTAGTTGCCTGGCAGCATGTAGAATCTTCCTGGACCAGGGATTGAACCTGTGTACCCTGCATTGACAGGTGGATTCTTAGCTACTATTCCACCTGCTGCTGCTAAGTTGCTTCAGTCGTGTCCGACTCTGTGCGACCCCAGAGACGGCAGCCCACCAGGCTCCCCCATCCCTGGGATTCTCCAGGCAAGAACACTGGAGTGGGTTGCCATGTCCTTCTCCAATGCATGAAAGTGAAAAGTGAAAGTGAAGTCTCTCAGTCGTGTCCGACCCTTAGCGACCCCATGGGCTGCAGCCTACCAGGCTCCTCCATCCATGAGATTTTCCAGGAAAAAGTATTATACCACCAGGGAAGTCCTAAATGTCATTTTTTCACCCCGCTTCTTACCAGAGCTGATACAAATTTTTTTAATAAGGGTAAATAATACAGTGAAGTTTTAAAATTGTGTCTGGGCTTTATTTGTTGTATTTATTCTGTTATTAATGTCTAAAGATAATAGAAAGTTCCTTTTTATTGCCGCCAAGTAGTTGATAATCAGAGTTCCATGGATATTTGAACTTTAGAGGAAGGAAGCTAAAAAAAATAGTAGTATAGTTTGAACTCTTTGTTGTAAATATTTTGAAGACTGGGCTTTATTATCTGTAGAAAATAATTTTACTAAATAGTTTGACCTATACTCCTATGTTATTTTCTTAATAGTTTTCTCCCAAATAAATGGTGCAAATGACATTTATCCAGTCATTCCATTTACTTATCTAGTCATTTTCCAGATCACTTGAATTTAAAATATTATGACAAAAAATTCTCTTTTCCAAACTTGGCACTTATATACTCAGGGCATATATATATATACACACTCAGGGCATAATAGGCATTTAATAATTGATTTACTTGATTTAATTCAGTTTTGTCCCTTTTATTTTGTGATAGTCTACAAATGTGTGTGTTATGTACATCTTTCATTGTGGTTTTTTTCCCCTTTGGTTCTTTTCTTAGTTGTTAATCATTTAAGCCTTTTCATTTGGTTTAATCATATTTGGGGGGAGAGAATATTTTATGTCAGGATAGAAAAATAGTGTTTTGGGGAGAAATGTCAAAAAGGATTTCTGTGCTGTCATATCATTTTATCTTCAAGCTGTGGGATTTGTAAGTCAGGCTAGATTAGTTTTTTTTTTCTCTTGTAGTTTGTTATTCCTTCTGAAATGAAATCTGAATGTCATCAAGATCAACCACGTGCAATTTCTATTCAGAGTTCTGAAATGATTGCTACAAATACAAGACACTGTCCAAACTGTCGACATTCTGATTTAGAAGCTTTATTTCAAGACTTCAAAGATTGTGATTTTTTCAGTAAAACATATACCAGTTTCCCTAAATCTGGTGACAATTTTAATCTTCTGCATCCAATCTTCCAGAGACATGCTCATGAACAGGATACTAGACTGCATGAAGTTTATAAAGGCAATGTTACCCCCAAGTTGAGTAAGCACACTCTTAAAACCTCTGCTGCCACGGATGTTTGGGCTGTGTACTTTTCTCAATTTTGGATAGATTATGAAGGGATGAAAAGTGGAAAAGGACGACCAATTAATTTTGTAGATTCTTTCCCTCTTTCCATCTGGATTTGTCAACCAAAAAGGTATGCAGTGTCACAAAAATTGCTGCAGACTTGTAATCACATCTCTCTAAATACATCACAAAGTGAGTCTAGTGATCTGACTGGCCGATGGAAGCGAAAAAAGCTCTTGAAGGAGTATTACAGTACAGAATCTGATCCCTTCACCAGTGGTGATCAGAAACCTTCTTCAGATACATTTTTAAGATTTTCTTCACCATCATCAGATGCAGATATTCATGTCCTGGTTCACATTCGTAAACATGTCAGTATGCAAATCAATCACTACCAGTATTTGCTCTTGCTTTTCCTCCACGAGTCACTTGTTTTGCTTTCAGAGAATTTAAGGAAAGATGTAGAAGCTGTGACTGGCAGTCCAGCTAGTCAGGCATCTGTTTGCATCGGAATTTTACTTAAAAGTGCAGAAGTGGCTCTTTTGCTACATCCTGTGGATCAAGCAAATACTCTTAAGTCTCCTGTCTCTGAAAGTGTGAGCCCAATGGTTCCGGATTATCTGCCTGCAGAAAATGGAGAATTTTTGTCTTCAAAAAGAAAACAAGTTAGTAGTGGAATAAATCAAATTAGAAGTGTAACTCTTAATCATATGTCAGACAACAGATCTATGAGTGTTGACCTTAGCCATGTCCCTATGAAGGATTCTTTGCTTTTTAAATCAGCTAGTGATACAAATCTGCAAAAAGATATTTCTTTTCTGGATTATTTATCAGATAAAAATTTAGGGAAAATAAGCGAAGATGAAAGTAGTGGACTTGTTTGCCAAAGTGGCTCAGGAGAAATTGGATCAGAAACAAGTGGCAAAAAGGATTCATCTTATACAGATTCAAATAGTGTCTTAAACTACAGAGAAGATTCAAGTATACTGTCATTTGATTATGGTGGTAATCAGAACATACTTTCAAATAGTTTAACTAGTAAAAGAAGTGAAACCATAGAGTCGATCTTTAAGGCTGAAGATTTGCTTCCAGAAACAGCTTCACTCTCTGAGAATGTGGAAATCAGTAAAGAGGAAGCACCCATCATCAGAACACTTAAATCACAATCATCCTTCAGGTAATGACTTACTGTTGGATTTGGATTGGGAGTTTGTTCAATTGTGTATGTTTGTGTGTGTGTGTGCACGTGTGTGCGCGCGCACATGCACACAACACACAAGCATGTGCATGAGCTTATGTCTTTTGGCTTTGGACAGAAAACCATGATAAATGAGGCATTGTTAAAATTAGCACATGGAAAAATAAGTTTTTCAGAATATGAAAATACTTTGAGCTTATCCTTAGATAATATAATTTTAAAACTTTGTGTATATTATATATATATATATTTTTTTTTTGTTTGTTTGACATATTCTTTAGAAAGTATCCTTTTCCATTTATGTGATGATTTTCTGATACTTTTGTTTGTTAACAGTGGAAAGCCTAAGGAACGTTGCCCACCCAACTTGGCTCCACTCTCTATTTCTTATAAGAACATGAGAAGAAGCCCCTCACAAACCTCACTGGATACCATTTCACTTGACAGCATGATTTTGGAAGAACAGTTATTAGAAAGTGATGGAAGTGATAGTCATATATTTTTGGAAAAAGGTAAAGCAATTCAATTTAAGAATTTATATACACACAAATCTTAGAAGTGGCATTTAAGGTGTTTTTAGTTGGTAGCATTAAGAATAGGAATCTTCTCCTTTTAATAAATTCAAAAGATGTATGGAGACAAACATCTCATGCTCTCCTCATTGTTTTAGAGGCCCTGCTACTGTTCCTGTAATACCTGTTTAACAGATATAAGGGTGATAAAGAGTTGTATCTTTTTTTGTTCTATTCTTTTCTTCTCTCTCTTTTTGAATCTTTATGCTTAAGTATTTGATCCACTAGGATATATTTATTGCAAACAGAGATAAGATTTTATTTTGATTTACTGATGGGATTATTGTTAAAAATTATCTCTGAATTTTTAAATCACATTCTTTGATATAAAAGTAAGAAACACATAAAATAATGGAAAACTCATATGTAAATTGGAGAAGGCAATGGCTCCCCACTCCAGTACTCTTGCCTGGAAAAATCCCATGGATGGAGGAGCCTGGTAGGCTGCAGTCCATGGGGTCGCTAAGAGTCAGACACGACTGAGCGACTTCACTTTCACTTAGTTATACTCAGTTATCAGTCATAGCCTAAAAAGATTTATTTATACACACATACAATACAAAGAACATTGTACCTAACTTCCTAATAGTTGTTCTAGTGCATCTTTTGACCAGATACTCCTTCCTTTTTATGGACGACATGTAGCAGTTATTTATATATAGTCATTTAGATCATAAAGTTATTTATATGTGGTCATTTAGATCATTAATGCTACTAGCCTCTATCACAGGGACCCCTGTATCTGGAATTTGATTAGTTCAGTTCAGTTCAGTCGCTCAGTCGTGTCCGACTCTTTGCGACCCCATGAATCGCAGCACGCCAGGCCTCCCTGTTCATCACCATCTCTCGGAGTTCACTCAGACTCACATCCATTGAGTCAGTGATGCCATCCAGCCATCTCATCCTCGGTCGTCCCCTTCTCCTCCTACCCCCAATCCCTCCCAGCATCAGAGTCTTTACCAATGAGTCAACTCTTCGCATGAGGTGGCCAAAGTACTGGAGTTTCAGCTTTAGCATCATTCCTTCCAAAGAAATCCCAGGGCTGATCTCCTTCAGAATGGA
>SJYT01077658.1:78482-90833 GCA_006410635.1 Cephalophus harveyi
GAGTTGACTCATTGGAAAAGACTCTGATGCTGGGAGGGATTGGGGGCAGGAGGAGAAGGGGACGACCGAGGATGAGATGGCTGGATGGCATCACTGACTCGATGGATGTGAGTCTGAGTGAACTCCGAGAGATGGTGATGAACAGGGAGGCCTGGTGTGCTGCGATTCATGGGGTTGCAAAGAGTCGGACACGACTGAGCGACTGAACTGAACTGAACTGAATGGTATTTCTAAGAAGTGTTGATCTGTTATGAACACAAATTTTAAAAATTATCTTTTATCACAGGGGGTTTGAGAAATATTGAAAAAGAGCACATTGAGGAATTAAGACAGGTTGGTAAGGATGGAAATCAATCACATTGACAATAGTAGTATTAATTTCATGTAGAAGAACTGTAGGATACGGAAAAGGGAAATGAAATGGTCAGACTGGGATCACTGAACGTTGGATAGAACAGAGAAGGCAAAGGTGGCTGACCAGGCACTGCCAGCACCACACCTGCAATGGGAAGAACACAGAGACGGTGGTTGGCTGCGGTAGACTTCTTTTCTTACTAAGTTTAGGGTTTAATATCTCTAACACCTTATTGTGGAAAGTTATTTCTTACTTTTTGCTGACTAACTGCAATTTAATTTTTCTTTGCTTCTTGTCTTCTTAAATAAGACTATGCTTGAGAAAGAGTTGAAGGAACAGTCCGTTTTGGTTAGATAAATGTAACATTATTCGATCATGTATAAACTGATTTTAATTTATTAGTTTATTTTTATCTTATTTCAGGTATTAAAAAGAACTCAGCTACAAATTACCAGAGCCCAGCCGATCAGACAAATGCCAGTGCAAACCTACAGAATTATGGTGAAACCTCTCCAGACGCCATCAGTACAAATTCAGAGGGTGCTCAAGAAAGTCATGATGACCTGGTAATCTTTTCAGACACATTCTATGAAGAGAAATGCCACCAACTTTATCTCATGTTCAATATGTACCCATTTATGGGCATTGATATGTAAAAATAATTGACTGAGATTGTGGGTAATTTACTTTGCTCTTCCTACTCTTGAAATTTTTCCTTTACTCTTACTAAATTGTTATTCTTTTGTTTTCATTTTTCTAAATTTTTTTTAAAAGTTGTGTTGAAGAGGAAAGATTCTATCCTTTTTTCATTCTTTATGTTTTGACATTTATCTTAATTTGATTAAATCTTCTGTGAAAAAGTTTGATAGTAAGGATGGTAGTCAGTCCTTATGAGGGCTGTCTACAAAAGAAATATGTTACTGGTTTATTTCAAGCCCTCTTCACCTAATGAAGTATACTTATGGATGCCTTAGAAAATGTGTTCAGCTTTTAATGAAAAGCTAATGAAAAATATATAACA
Organism: Cephalophus harveyi; assembly: GCA_006410635.1. Lineage (NCBI taxonomy): Eukaryota > Metazoa > Chordata > Mammalia > Artiodactyla > Bovidae > Cephalophus > Cephalophus harveyi. The sequence continues at coordinate 79,859 of SJYT01077658.1, forward strand.
AAGCCATCATATATTTAATCTTTGTGACCTAAAGCATTTCTCTTGACTGAGCAGAAAGAAGTGGAAGTTTATCACTGTAATATAATAACTGCTTTCTGTTGGTCACAAATATATTTTTATTTTATTAAATCACAGTTGTATTTTTAGAGGTTATAGTAGTTTCCTGTTTTTTTCCTAAATTTTGTTTTGAATTATTTGGTATACTAATATTATTTATGCAATCCTTATTAGATGTCAGTTGTGGTATTTAAAATTACTGGTGTTAATGGGGAAATTGACATCCGAGGTGAAGATACGGAAGTCTGTCTTCAAGTGGACCAAGTGATACCAGATCAGTTAGGCAATATCAGTCTACGGCATTACCTTAGTCATCGTCCAATAGGTAAGACTTTAATGTGATTTAAGCTTGTTTTCTTTTTTAATATATATGACTCATCAGCAGTTCTACCTTTGATGTAAATAAAGGAAAATGATTTTATTTATAATAATGTAAAAGATTTGTTATTTTAGATTATCATATTTCCATAAAGTTCTTTATTACAAACACAATCTATTGAAGAGGTACTCTCTAATTTCTTTTTATTTCGGCTAAGTTCCATCTTTAATTTTTTGAGTCTTCCCATTCTTTGAAATGATAGGTTTGAGAAAACTAAGATTTTTTCTACATGACAAGAGTGATAAAGTAATCCTGAAAGGTCAAAGTTAGTTCCACACTAGAATAAGTGTCAATTTTTGTATTCCATTGTCTTATTGTTATGTTGCTTGGTTCCATCTGAGTCTTTGTGACCCTGTGCACTACAGAAAGCCAGGCTTCCCTATCCTTCACCATGTCCTGGAGTTTGCTCAAACTCATGTCCATTGAGTTGGTGATGCCACCCAACCATCTCATCCTCTGTTGTCCCATTCTCCTCCTGCCTTCAATCTTTCCCAGCATCACAGGGTCTTTTCTAATGAATTGGCTCTTCGCATCAAGTGGCCAACGTGTTGGAGTTTCAGCTTCATCATCAGTCCTTCTGATGAATAGTCAGGATTGATTTACTTTAGGATTGACTGGTTGGATCTCCTTGCAGTCCAAGGGACTCTCAAGAGTCTTCTCCAACACCACAGTTCAGAAGCATCAGTTCTTTGGTGCTCAGCCTTCTTTGTGGTCCAGCTCTCACATCCATACCTGACTACTGGAAAACCCATAGCTTTGACTAGATGGACCTTTGTTGGCCAAGTAATGTGTCTGCTTTTCAATGCGCTGTCTATGTTTGTCATAGCTTTTCTTCCAAGGAGCAAGTGTCTTTTAATTTCATGGCTGCAGTCACCATCCATAGTGATTTTGGAACCCAATGAAAGGTTGTTGCTGAACCTCGAAAAGATGCCAGGATTCTTGGCCTATAGAGGAGAAGAATTTAATCTGGGGCCAGAGACGAGGCTTGATTGCTCAGAGCTTTTGTGTAATAAAGTTTTATTAAAGTATAAAGGAGATAGAGAAAGCTTCTGACATAGGCATCAGAAGCGGGCAGAAAGAATACCCCCTTGCTAGTGTTAGCAATGGAGTTATATACTCTCCAGTGAATCAAAAGAATGTCTGGAGGTTGTAAAGACCTCACCAGATGTACTCCCATAATTTACATTTTAAGATAACAGGATTAGCCAGAAGGTTTAATCCAGAGACTGTCCTCAGGCAGGATACATAATCCTAAGGAATGTAGAGGGAAAAAAAAAGTTTGTCCTTTCTTTCTCCTTGAGAATTCCAGACCCCTCTCTCCTGGGGACCCCTAGACTTCTTATCAACTTGCCTAGGAAATGACTCTCTCACCAAGAAAATAAAGTCTGTCGCTGTTTCCATTGTTTCCCCATCTGTTTGCCATGAAATGATGGGACCAGATGCCATGATCTTAGTTTTTTGACTTTTGAATTATCTTGCTTTATTTTCCATTATCTTGCTTATATGCAAGTATTTCCTGAGTCTGGTGTGGTACTTGATATTTAGTAAAATCATATATCCTGTTCTTGTGGATTTTCATTCTAAGATCAACACATTCTCTTAGATACAGAGGGATATAAGCAATAAAACGTGCAGTGTATGACGAGGAATACCACATTAAATCATTCCTTTTTCAAGCTTTATGTGGAATTATCACTCACAGTTTTCAATCATTTAAAGACATGAATTTATTAAAATAATTATACTGAGAAATTTAAATGACAGTGTTCAGTTTTTAAAATCTTTCGAAAAGTCACTGAGCTGTAATATTTTTCTTTGCTACATATACAGAATGCTATATCTGATATAACACATGTTGAAATACTTGCAATCCTGCATATCAAACAAACATGCTATCACCTCACATCCTGGGAATTGCAGGTAGATGTGCCATTTGTCAATAAACCAGCATCATAGAAGAAAATTACCTCCTGATTTTTTCTATGTGTAGGCCTTGTAGTTTATGAATTTCATATTAGGAAATGTCAATACCAATAGCATACAAAATGAAAGAAGCTAAGTATTCAATGTATATAGTTGGAAAGATTTTATAGTAGATGAAAAAACAACAAAAAAAGATGGAATGTTAAATTTCAAAAGCTAAACCTTGTTCTATACCCAACCAAACACTTTTTGCACAGCTTTTTGCTTTATACCCCACTTATTGCCATGTCCTATTGCTTTGTTTCACTTGTTTCTAACTGTAGAAATTATTTTGAAATGCCTTGTATGTATGGGTTATACAGGCAGTGCTGTCTAATACCTTATTATTATTATTACAGCTGTCTTCGTTTAAAAATAAACAAAATAACAAGAAAGAAAGGATAGGGAAAGAGAATAAAGGGAAAAGGAGAAAAAAATAGTTTAGCTTGAACATTTAAGACATTAATAAGCCATATGAACAAAGATTGTAATTTGATTTATAGTTTATATACACTGTCACTCTGACATGAACAGTTAAAATTTTAAAGTTGTTTTTGGTTTTGTTTTAGTTTTTCTATAATAATGTGTAGAGTTTGGATCCCTTTAATGGGAAGCCTTTTTAAAGTTTCATGGCATAAGAGGTAGTAGGAAGGAGTGATTTTCTTTTATCTCTGCTCTAAATACTCTTTTTGTTCAAAATGATTTATGGCTCTCAGGTCCCTGGAGTGAGTATAACTGTCTGTCTGTCTGTCTGTGTGTATGTGTGTGTGTGTGTGTGTGTGTAGATAGATATGTGTAGTTATAGATAGATAAAAGGCAAAATAAAATCACATTTACCAAGTTGTTTGAATTGTTCTTACTGTTAAATAGACAAGTTAGTTAACTCTTGGTTTTCTTGGTACAGGAAAGAACATTAACCATTATGAATTTGTGGCCATTTGTTTTACCTTCTATTTTAAAAAATTAAAAATACATGAGTTCTTAATTTTTTTGAAGAATTTTTTGAGAGGTTTTTTTTTTTTTTTGTCCACACCATGTGGCTTATATTCTCTGATCTGGGATGGAACCTGGCCTCTGGCAAGTGTTACCCAGTGGACCACCAGGAGAATTCCCTGGGAGTCTTTTTGAACTCTTCTGATATCTATGCTATTTATTTTGAATCTTAGCAAGTAGTGCTAGCATTAATTAAATGTCATTTTTTATCTGAAATAAAAGTTTTAAAACAACTCTCCACTTTGTGTTATGTAAGGAGATCTATCCTTGGTGTATAAGTTTACATATCTTTAATTTCTTGTACCCTTCTCCCTTTCATAAGTATGTATACATTTGACTTCTGTAAGACTAAAGTTGGACTTCCCTGGTGGCTCAGAGGTTAAAGCGTCTGCCTCCAATGCGGGAGACCCGGGTTCGATCCCTGGGTCGGGAAGATCCCCTGGAGAAGGAAATGGCAATCCACTCCAGTATTCTTGCCTGGAGAATCCCATGGACAGAGAAGCCTACTAGGTTACAGTCCACGGGGTCACAAAGAGTCGGACACGACTGAGTGACTTCACCTTCACCTTCAAGACTAAAGTATTCACATACATACTGAGGGAGAATAAACATCTTTTTATCATGAATTTGATTAGTGGGGTCTTCTTATAAGGGCCCATGGGACAGATAACTTGGAATCTCAATAAGTGAAATAGCTTCACCTTTCCAGAACAGTTTGTTTTTATGTCATGGGTTCTATGAATTGTGAAACTGATTGTATTTTCCCTTTGCTATTAGAAAGCTATTTTTGGTCTACCTTTGGCCCAGAAATTTAAATAATGTAGTTTGAGTTAATAATCTTACCACCTATTTACTTTCCCATTCCCTGCTTATTTTTTAATTCTGATTGTGCGATGTATGTGTTGCCGCTTACTCTTTTTGGAGCTAGATAATGTAAAATAAAGAAAAATATTTATTTACCATGAGGGCCGATTCACTTAAGTAGTTCCACTAGAAACTCTTATTTTTAAAGCTATTCTATGGGTTCTTTATTGAAATTAAACAACATTTTTTGAACATGAGTCCTTGTAGCTCTGTAATCCACCTCAAATTCTTTTTGGGAAAAAGGCCAAGGCATAAGTAAATATAAATATAAACATATCTGTATTTCCTTTGGTATAAATGTAATTTTAAGATTGTAATTCAATAGTAACATTTTAATGAGGTCTTCTCTGTTTTCCTTTCCAGTTATTTAAGGGCTCGATTTTAATAAAGAACAAACAAATATTCAGGCTTTTGTCTCTTCTTGAGAAGTGGCTTGAGTCACTTTAAATGCCATGATTATTTCTTCATTGCAATTATCTGTTATATTATAAATGTATAGATATGTACACAGACACACTCAAAATACCTGAGTTATGAATCATGTCAGATTTATATTGTGGCATGTTTTTGCATGTTACAAACAAATAAAAAATATAGACAGCATTATTGCAGTAGAAGATTGTCTATAAAAATGGAAATTAGGGTTGAATATATTACTCAGTTATATCTAACTCTTTGCAACCCAAATGGACTGTACCCCGCCAGACTCCTCTGTTCATGAAATTATCCCAGCAAGAATGTTGGTAGGGGTTGCCATGTTCTCCTCCAGGGGATCTACCTGATCCCTTCCAGGTATCTCACTCTCATCTCCTGCGGCTCCTGCATTGACAGGTGGAGTCTTTAGCACTTAGCGACCTGGGAAGCCATGTGTTACATATGAACTGTAATCGTTTAAATTAAGAATACATATTAAAATTTTAATCTATTATTGCTTTAATACTATTCAAAGTGACAGTGACCTCTTAATGACAAATAATTGAGAGTGACGTTTTTGAGTTGTAATGCAAAGTTACAATTTTTATTTGTTCTTTTTTCATAGGTTCGGATCATAAAGCTGTAATTCATTCTAAGTCCTCTCCTGAGATTACTCTGAGATTTGAAAGTGGGCCTGGTGCTGTAATACACTCTTTGCTTGCAGAAAAGAATGGATTTCTGCAATGCCATATAGAAAACTTTAGCACTGAGTTTCTTGTGTCTTCTCTTATGAATATTCAACATTTTTTGGAAGATGAAACAGTTGCAACAGTGATGCCAATGAAAATACAAGTTTCTAACACAAAAATAAATTTAAAAGTATGTTAACAAATATTTTTATATTTTCATTTTCTAAATGTTCATTTAGCCTACTGGACTTTGATTCATGCCTAACAATGTGAACTTGTTGGTCCTTGTGGTGACGGTGTAGAGATTCTTCTTAGAAATTAGAAAATATCAAAATAAAATGGGCAGTTTTCTCACTGTATCAACTAAAGCATATTAAAGATATATTTCTAGCTCATTAAAAATATTTTTGGAAGAAGTAGTGTTTAAGAAAATGATCAATTGAAAATGATTGATTTTATCTTTTACTTCAATAGCAACATGCCAATACTATTTCTCTTTCCCGTAGGATGACAGTCCTCGTAGTAGTACAATATCCCTTGAACCAGCTCCTGTGACTGTTCATATTGATCATCTTGTGGTAGAGAGAAATGATGATGGCTCTTTTCATATCAGAGGTATATACGAAAGCAGTTTAAGTGAACACCTACTGAAATTTGAAATTATTTACATGCTGATTTTTTTTTGACTCATACTTTTTATATACTATTTTATATTTATGTACATATGTAGTAGTAGATGATTGAGGGACACTTAGTACCTTGGGGCTTCTCTGGTGGCTTAGAGGTTAAAGCGTCTGCCTCTGATGCGGGAGACCCGGGTTCGATCCCTGGGTCGGGAAGATCCCCTGGAGAAGGAAATGGCAATCCACTCCAGTATTCTTGCCTGGAGAATCCCATGGGCGGAGAAGCCTAGTAGGTTACAGTCCATGGGGTCGCAAAGAGTCGGACGCGACTGAGCGACTTCACCTCAATCTCTAGTACCTTGTGATAAAATATCATCCATGTATGAAACTCTACCTCAGAAATAACTCATCTACAATTGATTTAGTATCTATTTTACAAATGTGTTTTGAATGAAATCCTTCCTGGGTTAATTCACGCTTCTACTTTTCAGTGAACCCTTCCACATAACCTAATGTGACTTCTTAAAATTCTTGAGTACTTATTTGCCATACATTAGTTACTTTATAGTATATTACTGTGTATTTAGTTCTGCTTAACTTTTGTATCTCCATTCTAATAGGATTTTTAAGGTCTCTAATGTAAGGACTATGTCTTATAAGGTAGTGTGGAAAGAGCTTGAGTTGGTAGACTTAGGTGTTCTAAGTTTCACTTTATTAATTGAGGGTGAAATGTGAGGGACTGAAAAGAGGCAAACTAGAAAACTCTGTAGCCAGAAACCACGAGAGAACTATTGCTGAGGTGGAATCAGTTTGTGGGGAACTCTTGATTGAAGAGTCTTCCTCTCTGAATTTGGGGAACAGCTACAGCAAACAGAAGTCAGACCAAAAAAGATCAAAATGGCAGCTTCATTACTGATAAAAGCTCAGGCGAAGATCGCTTCAGTGTGAGAAGATAGGCTTGCTGTATGGCTGTTGCTCCCAGATACTTGAAGATCTCCAAACTTCAAGTCTTACCTTGTAAGAAAGCAGAACAGAGTGTTCTGGTACTTCAGAGTACTGAAGAAAAGTTGAGACTTTTAAAGAAATATAATTAATATCCTCAGAGAGATGGTAGGATTTTGAACTCAAACATGACCAAGCTTTTATGGAAAATAACCACTTAGAAATCGTTAAAAATTAAAAACCTCATCTTTGAAGTAAAAAATAATAGGTCACTTAAAATCTTATCAGCTCTACCTTCAAGAGATACCCAGAGTCAGATCTGAGTCATACAGTATGTTGCCTTCTCAGATTGGCTTCTTTTACTAAGTAATATGATTTAAGGTTTCTTCATGTCTTTTTGAGGCTTACTAGCTCATTTCCTCTTACTGCTGAATAATAGTCCATTGTCTGATGTGACACAATTTATTTCACCTACTGTAGGACATCTTGGTTGCTTCCTTATTTTGGCAATCAGAATAAAATTGCTGTAAAGAATTGTGTGGACATAAGTTTTCAGCGCCTTATGGATCAATGCAAAGGAGTGTGATTGCTGGGTCTTATGGTCAAGAGTATGTTTAGTTTTGGAAGAAAGTGACTGTACCATTTTGCATTCTCACCAGCAGTAAATGAGAATTCTTGTTGCTCTGTGTCTGTGTTTGCATTTGGTGTTGTCAATGTTCTGTATTTTGGCCATTCTAAATAGGTGTATAGTGGTATGCTGTTGTTTTAATTTGCATTTCCCTGATGACATATTATATACAGCATCTTTTCGTATGCTGATTTGTCATCTGTTTATTTTCTTTTGTGAGGTGCCTGTTAAAGTCATTGGCCTCAGAGAGAAATTTTATATTGATAAAAGATCTCCTAAAATGTAGCTTAGTCATAAGAAATATATGTATCCATGTAACAGCATAACTGAAAATGTATAAAAGAAAGCTGTTTGAAATAAAGAGAAATGGAATCATAGCATATTGAGATACTATTGTCATAGAGAAACTTTAACATACCTCTCTCTCTCTCTGTGTATAAGATGTTATGGAAAAATCCAAATGAACTTTTTAGCCAACCCGGTTATCTATATACACACACATATATATGTAAATATAAATTTGAATTTAGCAAACAGGTAATTTCAGATACCCATGAATGAATTTTGCTATCTGCAGCAACATGGATGGACTTGGAGAATATTAAGCTTAGTGAAGTAAGTCAGAGAAAAAGAAATACTATCTGATTTAACTTACATGTGGAATCTAAATGGTACTACAAGTAAGTGGATGTGCAGGACAGAAACAGATTCACAGTTAACTCTCCCTTTTTATCTCCAGTTACATATGTCTCTCCTTTTTTTCCCATGCTCGTTCTTTCTTCTCCACTCCCTAAATCTCTCCTCCCTTTTTCTCCATCTCATTTCTTTTACTCTTTCCATATTTCTTCCTCTTCTCTTCTTTCTCTCTGCTCCCCTTTTCTCTCCTTGTTTCACCTCCCAATGTTTGAAATAAAATGGATTTCAGAATTGTTTTGGTCAGTGGTTTTTCATTATTCTTAGGATCCCGTGAGTGGTGAGATATATAAGCTAAATAGAATGGGCTTTGGACCCCGTTTTCCTAACTACAGCCTATGTAACAGCTGTTTTTTTTTGTTTTTACTTTATATTAGCATTCTATATCAGATTTCATTTAAAAGAAGGGTTTTGCTCTTCTAAGTTTGAAAGCCAAAAGTATATGATAAATTCATAAGCAAGTCAAATTTTAGGGGTGTTACTAGTTTTTTGAGTTTGAAAGAGTAGAGGATTTGACTTTTCCATGGCGTAGTACTTTAGGATTTCCCTTACAGTCCCTACCAAGCTGAATGGTATGCTAGTCTGACCCAGTACAACAGTTCTTGTGTATTTTTTCTATTATTACTAAAAACATAATCAGTACAAGACAATATTGTAAAAAGTAGTTTCTGATTTGAGACTTCCGTAATATGAATTCAAGAACAGACCAAAACTCAATTCAGTGACATTTACCCATGTACATAAAACTATTTTGATACATAAAAAATTGGGGTAAAATTATTAGAATCATTATGAAGGGTAATTTGACAATATGAACAAAAGCTTTAAAAAGTGTTTTTGTTCTTTGACCTAGCTGATACCTTCTGGGAATGTTTTTAAGGGGAAAAATTATGTTGAACAGATATTACTCTACTGTCTTCTTCATATAATTTGGTTTGATGAACTACCTCTCTGTCACGACAGTTAAGTATGGTTTTGGTTGAACCTGACAGTCATATGGCCCTATCACTAAAGTGGGAAAGGGATCCAGGTGGACCAATCAACAGATTTCAGCTCTTGGGACACTGAATGATAACATGAATGGACTGTGAACCAAGCATTCTGAGTCTTGTGTACGTGAATTGAAAATGACACTGAGAGCGAAGGGGTCACAGGCTGTAAAACTTACTTGTTTGGTCACCAGAGGTTACCTTTGCCATCATATGCCTGGACTAACGCAGAAGAAGAGAGAAGTGGACCTGAAAAGTAGATAGAGTCAGGTTCCCAAAATGGCACTACTGAGGACATCATATGAATTCCAGTATCTGTCTATACCTGAAGCACCATCACTTTGACTCTATTATTATGGAAACAAATACATCTCCTTGTTTAAAAACAAGTTTGACTTGGGCTTCTATTCACTTGCAACCTATATGCTCTGACTCTCTGTGATTCAAAAAGTTAGAAAAAATGTTGATTTGTAAAAATATTTCTTGTCTTTTGGATAACATTTTAAATGGAACTGTTTTCTTAATTTTATTTTGAATTATTCATTGCAAGTGCTTAGAAAAGCAGTTAATTTTTGTATATTGATCATATATTCTGCAGACTTGCTAAGCTTGTTCATTAGTTCTACGAGTTTTTAGTGGATTCTCTTTTTTTTTTTTTCCTATGTACAAGATCATGTCATCTGTGAAAGGAGATAGTTTTACTTCCTTGCTAATCTGGATGCCTTTTATTTCCTTTTCTTGCCTAATTACCTTGCCTGGGACCTCTGGGACAGTGTTGAGTAAAAGTATTGAGAAAAAAGGTCCTTGTCTTGTTCCCAATATTAGGGGGAAAACATCCAGTCTTTTACCATTAAGTATGGTATTAGCTGTGGAATTTTTGAAAATTTTCTTTTACAGATTGAGGAACTTCTATTCCTAGTCTGCTGTTTTTATCATGAGAAAGTACTGGATTTTGTCAAATATTTCTGCATCTGTTGAGATGACCATGTGGCTTTTGTTTTATTCTGTTTTGTTGATATGATGTACTACATTAATTTATTTTTTGAATGTTAAATCAATATTGCACTCCTGGGGTAAATCTCACTTGGCCATGGCCTATAATTATTTTTATTATATTGCTGAGTTCAGTTTGCTAATGTTTATTGAGGCTTTTTGTATTCATTTATATTAAGTATATTGATTTTAGTTTACTTTTTTATGATTTCTTTGGTTTTGGAATCAGGGTTACTGGTTTTAAAGAGTGAGTTACGAAATGCTCCTCCTCTTCTATTTTTTGGAAGAGTTTGTAAAGATTTGGTATTAACTCTTTTAATGTTTGGTAGAATTCACTGTTGAAGCCATATCTGGGCCTGGGCTTTTCTCTGAATATATTTTTGTTTTGTTTTTGATTACTGATTTAGTCTGTTTCTTATTGAGTCTGTTTTGGTAGTTTGTGTCTTTGTAGAAGTTTTTCTACCTCATCTAAGTTATCTAATTTATTGGTATACAATTCTTCACAGTATTCCTATATAGTTATTTTTATTTCTGTTAAAGGGACAATAGTAATGTCCCTTCTTTCATTTCTGATTCTAGTAATTTTTTTCTTTTTATCTTTTATTTTTTGGTCTATATAACTAAGGTTTTTTTCAATTTTATTCTTTTCAACAGATAAGCTTTTGATTTTGAGTTTGTTAATCTTTCCAGTGAATGAGCTTTTTCTTTATTTGACTTTATTTTTTGTTTCATAATACTGTCTTCATACT
>SJYT01077658.1:91095-115453 GCA_006410635.1 Cephalophus harveyi
ACATACTCATTTTAAATTAGGTTTTCACAAGAGAACTTGATTTATCAAGTATTTAGAAGTTTTATCTGAATATTTTATTTGTCTGATTAGATTCTCAGATGCTTAACACTAGAAATGATTTGGAAGAAAATGTCAAAAGTGATTCAGTGCTGCATACCAGTGGAAAGTGTGATCTGAAGAAACAACACAGTGTCACTCAAGCCACTCAGACGAGCCCAGAAGTTCCTTGGCCTTCGCAGTCAGCCAACCTTCCTGAGTGCTCTTTGGACCTTACTAGGGAACAGGTAATGGGAAACCTAGTTCCTACTCATTCAGTTCAGCAATTAACATAATTATTAGGCATTATTTATTTACTTATTTAAATCACATTTGTTGAGTGCTTGTTATGTACTAGGCAGTTAGTTGATACAGTGTTGAGCAAGGTATGGCCATTCCCAGCCTTCACAGAAGTTGTAGTCTAATAGAAGATAAAGGAGGAAATGTGGGAGAGTGCCATTTCTGGTATCTGCGAAGGCTAACTGGAGGATATATTCATTTTGATGTCTTATTTTTAAGTTACAAAAGTATCATAATATTTCAGAACTTTGGAAAAATATTTTAAAACATCTCTGATATATTGTAACCTCCCATAGTGCTATAAGTATTTTTTAAATTTTTCCTCTCAGTCTCTTTCCATAATTTTTCTAAACAATTGCTATCCTAGTATATATGCTATGGGGCTTCCCTGGTGACTCAGGCGGTAGAGAATCTGCCTGCAGTGGGGGAGACCCAGGTTTAATCCCTGGGTTGGGAAGATCCCCTGGAGAAGGAAATGGCAACCCACTCCAGTATACTGGCCTGGAGAACTCCATGGATAGAGGAGCCTGGTGGGCTACAGTCCATGGGGTTGCAGAGTCTGATATGACTAAGGGACTAACACTTTCACACGTATATATACTGTACTTTTTGCTTAACGTTGTTTAACAAATGTTTTCCATATTGCTGCATATGCTTCATCTATTTTATATTTATTGAAGTATAGTCAATGCTTCATATTTATTATTAATGGCAGATTAATATGGGTGTGGCTATATTATTTCTAAAGGTTACTCTTAACATTTGTCAATATTTGAGTTGCTTCTTTTTTTTTTTCTATTATAAAATTCTATCCAGCAGAATTTTAATTCTCTTTGATGAAACTACAGAATGAGTTTATTCATCTATTTAGCAGGATTTGTTAGATGTCAGCTCTAAGCTAAGGATATAGAATTGGAAGAGAATACCACTCCCTATCTATTGAGAAACTCAGAATTGAATGGGAAAGTAGAAGTGTGTAAACAGTAGTCACAGCATACGTGTGTTATATGTACTAGAGTTTAGGAAAGTATGGTAAAATACCCAATTTGGTCTGTGAGACAGGTATTCTTACTGCACCTAAAAGAAATCTGGAACTCCTTGAAGTTGAATGCATATATTTTAATGTATCTGTGTAAATACTTTTTCCTGTGGAGAAGGTTTTATCACATTTTCTTCATTAGAGATTAGAGAATGGTTCCAAGAGGATTGAACTGAGTCTTAATGAGAGAAGACCTATTGACATCTAGATGAAAATGTCCGGTGAGATCTTCAGAATGTGGGTCTGGAGCTCAAGAGAGGCTTGCCCTATATCAGACTATACATAATTGTTGGAGCCACAGGAGTAGAAGAGACCATCTAAGAGAGTGACTCAAGTGATGAGAGAAGACAACCAATTATGGACTTTAATGGAATGCAAAAAATTTAAGAGTTCTTAAACTTCAGAGGGAAACATGAAAAGTCCATAGGGAGAGTGGGGTAAACAAGAAATATCTGTGACATTAAAGGTGAAAGAGGAGAGAGGCTTAGCAAGAAGGAGTGAGGTCAGCAGCGTCTTAAGGCAAATTGAAATTAAACAAAATCACTATTAGATTTGGAACTTAGGAGTTAATTCGTGTTTTAAATTGCTGGGTCAGAACTTAACAGACATTTGTAAGTGCTTGGTATGTGTTTCCAAATAACTTCTCAGAGCAATTTTCAGCTTAAGTGCACCCTCAGCAGCATTGGGTAATGATGCTGACTTGTGGGTCACACCTTTAGATACTGTATAAATAGTCTGTATTTCCTGAAAATGGTTACATTTTCTTATTTTCCAAATTTATCATTTCAGCTCATGGAAGAGAATGAATCACTTAAACAAGAATTGGCTAAAGCTAAAACGGCTCTTGCAGAGGCTCACTTAGAAAAAGATGCTCTTCTCCATCAGTTGAATATCAGGAGTGGCAGCCAGAAACTCAAGTTATAGCTTTGGAGTGTGGAGGTTATATTTATAATGTGATGTTACCAATTAATGGGAAACTTTCCTTTTCATGAAAAGACAATAAAATGAAATAGAATGTGATGAAGTGGTGACTATTCCAAAACCAGTTTAGAAAATACTAGGTACGGGCATTACAATCTTTTGGTTGTTTTGTGTTTTAGGGTTTAACCCTCTTTTAAACTGGTGTGATATAGGGGAAGTCAGTGCATACTGTAAGATGAATTCTATGCCTCATGAATAGGAGATGTTATTTCCTAATTTTGATATTATAGACATTTTTTTAAAAGAAAAATGAAAATCTATTGTGTTCTCACAGATTGCTGAATTTATTTATCACTTTGTTAATAATTTGCTATTATTTACAGAGATTCAGATGCTTTTAGGGCTAATGTAAAATAAAAGGAGGCTTACATTTTAAGTGTTACTAAAATTATGTACTTAAATCTATAACTATTACTTAAAAAAGTCCAATCAAATTAATAAATTATCTAATTGCTGGCATTGAAAACTCTGGAAAATCATCACCCTACAGAACGTAGGAGGTAACTTTAAAATCTGAAAAAGAATCATTTTAAGTGATGGGTACGCTGTATAAGTTGACGCTATAGTTTTCAAGAAAGAAGATGGCACAAATGTTAAAAAGCACAAACTGTAAAAAAGCAAAGCATTAGAGTATAAGGCCAACTGATTTAAAAAGCATCACTTGTACATTCCTTTAAACATGTATTGTTAGACATCAAAGAGTAATTTAACTATCCTGCTAAATTTGGCAGCGTTTGTAACTATAAGAATTTTAATTAATACTATTTATATTATTTCTTTATCTTCGTCTTTCCTCTATTTAAGGAGGGGAATGTTTTCAGAGAATTTTCTTTTCACATACATAAAATGATTTCATACCATTCCTACAGTATCTTAACAGGTGGTTGTTTGCACATGTCGAATTTATAATGCTAATTTTGATTAAAGTTCTATGTGACTTATATATTGAAATAAGAATAACTGGTAAATTTTGAATTCTATTTTCTAGGGATTGTTAAGATTGAAACCGACATGAGAGAGAGTCTCAATCATGCATTATGAAATAAAAGTTTATGAGTATTTAAGAAACAGAGGCTTTTAACAATTTAAAATATATTTCTGGTAGAATTAAACTAAGTGGGGTCTATTTTAAAATTCACATTCTTAAACATAAATATATTCAGGATAGAACTGAAACAGCTGGACTGCTCTTTGTTTAAGTTACTTGAAAAATTTCAAATTTTCAACCACATTAGGATACTTTATGGTGCTTTGCTTGTTTGGCATGACTTATATAGCCATTCCTATATCTAAATACTTGGAAGGAAATATGTTTCATTTTACCTTAAGTGTTAGAGTGATTTTAGATTTTATTGAAAATGGTACTGGCTTTTTTTTTTTTTTTGTCTTTAATGTCCATTTTCATTAACATTATTTAAAAATACAGGCCGTGTTTTGGGAGCTAAGGATATAGCAAAGAACAAGTTAAATTGTTATTATTTTACCTCAGAGTATTTTAGAATTCATGTTAAACCATTTTAATCTAAGACTGTTATATAGTTTTAGATTAAAAGCAAAGGTCTAATTAAATATTTTGAATGTATAGCTTATATCCTTAGTAGAGTACTTTTGATCTATAGGTATATATTCAACAAAAGCAGTCTCTATTATAGAAAAGCAGGATTGATGGTACATGAACTTCTCCAGAACTTGCAGTGTTTTTCAGATTTGACATATTTGTTCCACATGAACTTTAAATTTATGATGTATTATAATTACTGTTATAGATCCTGAATGTTTTTCTTATTTTCAATTTATTTGGCCATCTCAAGAAAGTCATATAAACAGTAGAGATAATAATTAATATGAAGCTGAATATTCTATATGCTTTGTTAGATTTTTATATTTTTATAGTGATTACTATTTTTATAGAGATTTAAAATAAATAAATTTAAATTAAAAAAAAGAAAGACATGATACAAACAAAAAGATATTTATACATTGATGAGAAAAACATAAGGGGACACATGAAATGTGTCACAGCTGCCTGAACACACAACACTTAAAGTTTATAGTGATTACTATTTTTATAGAGATTTAAAATTCATAAATCATTTCCAAAAACATTGTATAATTCCCACAACAAGCCTGTGAGGTAGGTGTTATTTACATTTTAAAAGTTTAATAAAGACCTTATGGCTCAGAAAGAACAAATGACTTGACTGAAATCACAATTAATAACCTGCTCTTTCACTGGAATCCCAATTATATGTTTTTATTTAACCTTATTCCTTATTTCACATATTTTTCCAGAGGTAGGGAAAGGAATCATTTACTGGTCTTTTATCTTTTTCTTTTAAGATGAATATAGTGCTTTTAAAAGATGTGTGTTTATAAAAACAAACTACCTGAAAACTAAGGGGAGAATTTTGTTTAAGTTAGCCTCAATCTTTTTTGCTGTATGAGAAATATAAGAATCAACCTGTAATAAACTTATCAGAGTTTTTAAATGACCACAAATTAAAGTTGCCTTGTCTTTGCTAAATCCCTAGCAGAGATGTTAGTAATCAGGGGAAGAAAATTATATGAGTGTTTTTCTTTTAAATTTCATATATGTGGAAAACATTTTCTTGGTATTGTATTTTTATCTTTTCTCATTGTAGAGTGCAAAAGATCACCATGTGATACTAGTTGTAATGAAACATTATTATTTAAGCCATGTAAGAATAGCTTTATATAATTGCAGGCAAATATATGTGACAAAATTAATCAGAAACTTCTTTTGGGTTTTTATTGTAGTTATTTTTACTCAGTACTTGTCAATACAAGGCTTAAATATTCCTCTTTAAGTTTTTATTAATGTATCCAATCTAAGGTTCCACCATCACAGCGGTCAGTGGTTCCCAAGTTAGTAACCTAGAACCTCCTCTCTCTAACCACCCCCTCCCCAATCAATTCATTACCACATCCTTTCATTTTACCTAGTAAATTTGTCTACTTCTCTTCATTTACCACTTTTCTAGTCTAAGCTAACATTAGCACTTTTTGCCTGCAGTTACTTCTGTAGCCTCCTAATTGGTCTTCCTAAGCTACTCTGACCTTTCTGATTCATTTTTATGCTGCAGGCAGATTTCACTCTCTCTCTCTCTCTTTTTTTTTAAGTGCAGTCTTAATTAAGGTAACTCACCTAACCCTAGATGGAAACAAAAATATTTTATGTTACCTATGATATCAATTATTAGGGCTGCTATTTATAATTCTGAACATTGAAAGAGTTAATACCTCCAAACATTAAAGCAGTGACTGGCACATCACCTTAAAAGCATTTAAGAGAAGTTAGTTATTACTACTTCTTAGTTTCATTGTGCTCCTTGTTTCATTTACTTTGTATTTGACTCTTATTGCACTTTAAATATCTGAAACTAGTGAGAATTAAAGTGCTTCTTCCACCAAAGGAACCTTTGTTCATGCTATTCTTTTGCTTGAAATACCTTCATCATTTAGTTAACTCTTATTTGTCTTTCAGATCTCAGCTCATTCATCACTTCCTCAGGGAAGCATTCCCTAATTTTTTTCAGAGTAAGAAAAAAATTACATTATCACATGACCTCTATTTAATGTTGAACACCTTTGTAATTTTATATATATTTGTTTGATTAATGTAGACCCTCTAGATTGTAAATTCCATGAGGACAGGAATTGCGTTTTTGTGTCATTGTTCAACTTTGTATTCTTTGTGCCTCCTACAGTGCCTGGCACGTAGTAGGTTCTCAATAAATTTGTTGAAATAATAAAATAATGGATGCGATATCAAGGATGTTTTTCAGGTATTGAGTTCTTCCTCTCAGTTGGAACTGAGGGGAGATGAAACATTAGGCATAAGAGTAGGAGGTGGTAGTTATTAAAAGTGGCAGACTCCTTGTGTCCATCAGTTCAGTTCAGTTCAGTCGCTCAGTCGTGTCCGACTCTTTGCGACCCCATGAATTGCAGCACGCCAGGCCTCCCTGTCCATCACCAACTCCCGGAGGTCACTCAGACTCATGGCCATTGAGTCAGTGATGCCATCCAGCCATCTCATCCTCTGTCATCCCCTTCTCCTCCTGCCCCCAATCCCTCCCAGCATCAGAGTCTTTTTCCAATGAGTCAACTCTTCGCATGAGGTGGCCAAAGTACTGGAGTTTCAGCTTTAGCATCATTCCTTCCAAAGAAATCCCAGGGCTGATCTCCTTGCAGTCCAAGGGACTCTCAAAAGTCTTCTCCAACACCACAGTTCAAAAGCATCAATTCTTCGGCTCTCAGCCTTCTTCACAGTCCAACTCTCACATCCATACATGACCACAGGAAAAACCATAGCCTTGACTAGACGGACCTTAGTCAGCAAAGTAATGTCTCTGCTTTTGAAAATGCTATCTAGATTGGTCATAACTTTTCTTCCAAGGAGTAAGTGTCAAGAAAAAAGATGGAGAATGGAGAAATTTGCTCTATTACACTCTTCTGAGTTTTGAGAATCTGAAATTCTACTTAATTTATCACAAATCATCACAGAACTGAAAATTAGCACCACTTCATTACAACTGCTAGTGCCAGAATGTCATCTGGCTTTGATTGTAGCATATGGTGTTGTGGCTGTTGAGATCTGCCAGTCCTGTTAGCTAAACAGAATAGAAATAAGGCCAAAAAGAGTAGTGGCTGAAATAGTTTTCAGTTTTTAGAAATTGTTACCTAAGATCAGTTGTGCCTTATTTCTTAAGGTATGAACAGTCTCATTTGACCTTGCACCCAGGGATGCTGAAGAGAGTAAATTTTGAGCTATATTTCAATTTCCTTTTAGGATAAAATATGAAAAGTTGGAATCATACAGGATATATAGAAATACTAAAGCAGTAGTGTTTTCAAAACACTGATTTCATAAAATTATGTTACTTGACATTTAAAAAAATTTTGCTGCCTTTTTGAGAAGTACAAAAATTAAGGTAATATGAAGCAAAGATGTATGTGTGGTGGTTTTAGAAACCATTAGGTATTAACCAGTGGATCACTGTACAGTGGAGGGAAATTCAGGTTAATGCTACAGTATTAAAATTCAGCATAAGTGTTGCCAACACTCCTGTGTAATTTTGGTAGGTCTAGAATTTGAAACTTTTAGGAGAATAATGTTAAGAAATATTGATATGAAATCAACTAAATGTCTTTTTTTTCCATTTGTATGATAGTTTTTTGGTCTTAGAAGAAAAAGTATCATTAAATCAGCAAGAGGAGTAATAGGTTTTAAAAGATTTTGAAACCATTTAAATAAAAACATGATACTAAATAACTTATACATTAGATTTTATTTTCATTTTATTGAATGGTAGGTAAAATTTTTCATTCTTGACTTTAATTCTTCACTTTTATGTGAAGACATATTTGATGGTTTAGGTGAAGGAATATACTTGAGCATTTTGGAGGTTAGGATTATAAAGTGAAATGATCAACCTTCTTTCAGCCACTTAGGAGAATTGTTTTATTGATGTAACAAAAAACTCAAGATATCTTAAGAATTGCAAAAATAAGAAGGCATATGACTAAAGAATAAGTAGAGATCAAAATTACCCCTGAAGGATATGGGTGAAATAAATGCATTAGGGATCTGATCAAAGTCAAATTTCTTTTCACAATACTTAAAATAACTCCAATTAAAATATACATAGTATTATCAGGGCAGAAGTTTTTAAAAGTAACCATAGGGAGCAAATCCAGTGTAAGGAAATAATGTTGAACAGAATTCCAGTCACTAAGAGAGAGATCTATGAGAAGAAATTCACTTGGTTTGTCATATGAACCGAAGTCTAAAGAACAAAATGGAAACGGACAGTCTTCAAGTCAGTGTGCAAAGATTGGCACATACGTACAGAAGTTCAGTTCTTCTGTAAATGATTTGCCTACAAAAGTATATCTGTGGGGATCTTAAGATTCCAATTTCTACAGAAAAGTGAGTCAGGACTTTTCCAATAGCTTGGTCCTATTGGAGAAATTTTATTGGCATAGCAATAATATTGTGGCATCTTAGCATTTGTCCTAAATACATTTGCTTCATAATTCTTAATAGTGTATGTAACATTGTGATAATCATTTGGTGCTTTCTTCACTCTGGTTTATTTTCACTTTCTCCATTCCTTGCTGTTGAACAAGAGGTTTTCTGTATGATGCATTGGAACTATGAAGGCAAGGCAAAAGGTTCTGAAGAGGGAAACAGAATGAGCAAGCTAAGCAACATTTTAGTTTCCTTTTTCTGTAAATTTACAGAACTTTGCTGCTACTGCTGCTAAGTCGCTTCAGTCGTGTCCGACTCTGTGCGACCCCAGAGATGGCAGCCCACCAAGCTCCCCCGTCTGTGGGATTCTCCAGGCAAGAACACTGGAGTGGGTTGCCATTTCCTTCTCCAGTGCATGAAAGGGAAAAGTGAAAGGGAAGTCGCTCAGTCGTGTCCGACTCTTTGCGACCCCATGGACTGCAGCCTACCAGGCTCCTCCATCCATGGGATTTTCCAGGCAAGAATACTGGAGTGGGGTGACATTTAGGCATTGCTATATTCTCTGTATAAAAACATGCCAATGCCAAGTATGTCTTTTAAAAGTGGTAGATAATTGCTGCATTAGCACAGATGTTTAAGAGTAACTGTAATCATATGTGTAAGCCTTTCCTATAATTTTAGTGGGGGTCCAGTTAATACTTCACAATTCTTACATGCTTATTAAGTCCTCTACCCCACTTTTTGCCTTCAGAATTCAGTGTCCTGTTAATATATTTTGCTGAGTCAGCTTCCACTTTGATTTTTGTTTTGATCCACTTTTTGTGCAGTTGTTTAATATGCCAGAGGCCATTTGTGTGCACATTTTAGAAGTTGAAGCACAAATAATATAAAAATGTATACTGGTGACTTTCTTTATTTTTAAAAGTAAAATTCCTTTTCAGAAATTCCTCATCAGATGTGCCCTCATGTCTCTTACTGAAGTATATCACATTCCTGCCAAAACCACCACTGGTTAAAATTAGGGCTCTGCCTGCAGGGAAGTGGTAGATTTGAGTGGGGAACCAGCAGTTTGCTCAACTGAATACTTAATACCATATGGTCTGACTGATGAGAACTATAATGGGATTCATTAACCTAAAACATGTTTAAAACTATTACATGGCAGGCATTGAGTCTGGTATTAAGATACCAGCTACCTTTCCTTGCCCACATGGATTAAATCTCCCACACAGGGAACTAGACAAGTAAATTTCAATTTTAATATGATGAGTTAAATGCCACGATAGGTAAGTACATGTAACCTACTGTTGGGGAATCAAAGGCTTTGCAGAGGAGATGATATCTAAGCTAAAGTCTGAAAGATGTGTTCATTAACCAGAATGATAAGGTTCTAGGCAGAGAACAGGTTGGAGAGATGAGTATGTATTGGAGCATGGTTAATGCCAGAAGAACTACAACTACTGGTCCAGATAGTGTTTCTTTTAGGGTAATCTGAGGGTACATTTGGGGCTTCCCAGGTGGCTCAGTGGGTAAAGAATCCACTTGCAATGCAGGAGACAGAGAAGACATAGGTTCAATCGCTGGGTTGGGAAGATTCCCTGGAGGAGGGCATGGCAACCCACTCCAGTATTCTTGCCTGGAGAATCCCATGGACAGAGGAGCCTGGTGGGCTGTAGTCCATAAGGTCACAAAGAGTTGGACATGACTGAAGCGACTTAGCACAACACAAGAATATGTCTACTTGGTTTTTAAGGACTTTTTCCTGTCCATACAAAATATGTACTGGTTTGTAACCATTAGGACTTTTTCGTTCATATGTGTTATTGCTGAGTCAGGTCTCTCCTGTCCTTTATATTTGTAATTTATTTTTTTTAAACCTCAGTGTACATTTTTCCATTTACCTCATTTCATTTAAGCCTTGTATTCATTAGTCCAGGGGTCAGCAGGTGGGTTTTTTCTTTTTTTTTTTGTAAAAGGCCAAATGGTATCTTGTGGACAATGTGGTATCTGTTACAGCTACTCAGTTCTGCCATCGCAGAGTGAAAACAGCTGCAGACAATATGAAAAGGAATGGATATGGCGATGTTCCAATGAAACTTCACAAAAATAAGCAGTTGGCCGTAGCCTGCCAGTTCCTATCTAAACCTAGACTACCTGTATTATTCTTGTCCCAAGTNTGTGGTATCTGTTACAGCTACTCAGTTCTGCCATCGCAGAGTGAAAACAGCTGCAGACAATATGAAAAGGAATGGATATGGCGATGTTCCAATGAAACTTCACAAAAATAAGCAGTTGGCCGTAGCCTGCCAGTTCCTATCTAAACCTAGACTACCTGTATTATTCTTGTCCCAAGTACCTTGCACACAGCACCAGGAAAATGAATTTCATGTCTTCCCAATCAGTCTTCATCTAGAGGTGCTGACCTGAGAAAAGAGTGACACAATGTGGATCTATAATTAAATGATTTTAATACCTCTTCTTGGCCTTTTGGCTAAGATAAAGTATTATTAAATGATTTTATTAACCATATGACTTGATCAGAGTCAGCACATTTACTTCCAGATACCCAAGCTCACAGGTTGGTTCAACATTTGTATTTAACAATCCACTGCTTAGTTACCTTTCTTAATTGCACCCGAATTTCCAAACTGCCTTGAATGACCAGACCGTTTGATCTTTTCATTATCAAATCATTGTTAGAGTGGTTTGACACCCATGACAACCTTGTTTTTTCTCCTTCTAACCCTTTTTGGTGATAGCTTATTAATACTATTTTAAGTATACAGTATAATGATTAAATATTTTTATAGATTTTACTCCATTTAAAGTTACTGCAGAATAATGACTGTGCTGTGCAATGTATCCTATAATATACCCCTGTCTTTTCCATACTCCATTCCCTCTCCCAACTGATAACCACTAGTTTGTGCTCTGTATCTGTGAGTCTGTTTCTGTTTGTTATATAAAATATGTTCATTTGTTTTATTTTTTAGATTCCACATATTAGCAATAACAAAGTATTTGTTTATTATATCTTATTAAGCAGAATACTCTCTCCGTCCATCCAGGAATACTATTAAGCTTCCTTTTATAGTATGCATGTTGTCTCCATGATCAAAAATATGTGAAAGGTGGGACTTCTCTGGTGGTACAGGGGTTAAGACTCTGCGTTTCACTGCAGGGGACATAGGTTGGATCCCTGGTCAGGGAACTTAAGATCCCATATACTGTGTAGCACAGCAAAAAAAAAAAAAAAGTGAAAGGTATGTATTCCTTTCCTCTTTATAGTGTGCTTATGTCATTTGTTATTAAGCTGACCTCCCATGTTTCACCCTCTGCATTAGTTTCCTACTGTTGCCATAAGAAACTACACGTTACTATTTCACAGTTTGGTAGGTACAGTATGGTTCAGTTGGGAACACTTCTGAGAGTCACGAGAATCTGAAATCAAGGTGTTAGTCTGGTTGCATTCCTTTCTGGAGGCTCTGGGGTGAATCTGCTTTGAAGTCATTCAGTTGGCCAACATCAGTTCCTTGTGGTTTGGCTGAGGTTCCATTTCTTTGCTGGTTGTCATTCCCAACTTGGAATTGTTCTTGGCATCTAAAGTCCACCCATATCCTTTAGCTTGAGACTTCCTTCTGCCATCTTCAAAGTGAGCAACAGTAGGTTGAGTCCTTTTCACACTTCACATCTCTCTGACCTTCCCATTCTGTCTCATCTCTTCTGTTTTTGCTGCTGCTGCTAAGGCACTTCAGTCGTGTCTGACTCTGTGCGACTCCATAGATGGCAACCCACCAGGCTCCCCCATCCCTGGAGAACATTCATAGCTTTTAAGGACTCCTATGATTAGATCTGAGCTACTTGGATAATCCAGAATAATCTCCATGTTTGAAAGTCTAAATTATATTTGCAATAAAACAACATAAAACAACAAAAAGTTCTAGGGAGGTGAATTTGCGGGGGCATTATTCTACCTATCACAACCTCATTGTATTTTTTTTTTTAGCATAATTGCTTGGATTGTCCACTTCTAAAGTATCTTAATAATATGAGTAGACTAAGTATGTTTTCATCAATGTTACATCTCATTATTTTATTTTGTAATTACACACATTGCCTGGCATTTACATTTGTGGGCTGTGAGGAAAGCTGAGCACCGAAAAATTGATGCTTTTGAACTGTGGTGTTGGAGAAGACTCTTGAGAGTCCCTTGGACTGAATGGACCAACCAGTCCATTCTAAAGGAGGTCAGTCCTAGGTGTTCTTTGGAAGGAATGATGCTAAAGCTGAAACTCCAGTACTTTGGCCACCTCATGTGAAGAGTTGACTCACTGGAAAAGACTCTGATGCTGGGAGGGATTGGGGGCAGGAGGAGAAGGGGACGATGGAGGATGAGATGGCTGGATGGCATCACCGGTTCGATGGACATGAGTTTGAGTGAACTCTGGGAGTTGGTGATGGACAGGGAGGCCTGGCATGCTGCAGTTCATGGGGTTGCAAAGAGTTGGACACAACTGAGTGACTGAACTGAATTGAATCATGGAATAGTTTTTCTTCTTAATATACTATGAACCATTTCCCCATATCACTTTGAATGCTTTATAGATATAATTTTATTATTATATAAGACTTATTGAGTATATATACTAAGTTTATGTAACAGTTGCTCTATTATTAATCATTTGGGTCTTGCCCAGTGTTTCACTAATGTAAGTAACTCTAACAAACATTTTTGTTCCAAAAGATTGCCTATATTTTGGGATTATTTTCTTAGGATAGATTTCCAAAAGTGGAATAATTGCATTGAAGACCATGAATTTTCCAAGATAGAAACTACTTTCCAAAAGGCTTGAACAAAGTTTGTATCCTCAGGAGCACTCTTACCAGTAGTGACTGTCATTAAAAATCAGGCATACAAAGTTTGAAATGAAAGGAAATTAGACAGTAACTTGAATTCATATGAAGGAATAAAAGTTTCAGTAAAAGTAAATATATAGATAATTATAACATCTAGTATTATTGTAACAATGGTGTGTGACTCCACTCTTTGTTTTATACAAGATTTAAGAGACTAATACATTAAAAATATATATTAGTTCAATAGCTAGTATTATTGTAACTTTGGTTTGTAACTCCAGATTTTATTTTCTGTATACTTTGAGGACAATGCATTAAAAATTATTAGTTTTTGTTTTTGGATACAATGTATAATGATGTTTTGTGTGACATTAGCAACTGAAAGGTATAGGATCAAAGGTGTTAAAGGAACAGAAGTGGTGAGAAGTGGTTGGAGCCTAGATACATTTTGGAGGTGCAGCTGTAGGGAATTTGCTGTTGGATTGGACATGGTATATGAAAGCTAAGGGTCTAGGGTTGATCCATGGTTTCTAACGTGAGCAACTTACTTAAATGCCTAGTAGAATGTTCAGCCTTTGCATCTAAAACACTCAGCTGTGATGTACACACCCATCTTCAGCAAGTCAAAATCCTTGAAGATATCTCTCTTCCTTAGACAAAATTAAGAACCATCTGTTGTTATTTTAGCATCTCTTTACTCTGACTGTGTGTTGTTGGGGAGGTATGATGGATTTTAGTTCCATCCCTAAATAGCTTGGGAGAATAGTAAGGAGAGAATGAATATAGATAAAAAGCAGAGGTTTAAAGAATGAACTCTTTGCCAATCCAGTGTTCAGAGACCAGAAAAGTGAGGAAAAACCAGGACAGGAGACCATGAAGTGGTGATGGAAGGAAAATCAGACAGTGGTGCCCTAAAATTTAGCCTAATGAAGACATTGTTTATGAAGGAAGGAATGGCTGACTGTTAAATGCTGCTCAGAGGTCAAAAAGATGATTGTGGGGGCAAGATTTGGTTGTCGTGGGGCACAAGAGAAAATAAAAGGTAAAATACTGGAGAGAATGAAGACAACGGTTTTAGGGAGTTTTACACCAAGAGGTAAGCTAGCTATGTAATTTACAATCCAAACTGGAATGCATTTGAAAAGGGCACTATTAATTAAACCAGTATTCAATAATAAAATGTAAACTGCAATTGTCATGGTAAACTGAAGTAGATGTTATTTTATGGAGAAAAGAAGAGAGGGCTATGGCTGAAAGTGAAGTGGGAAAAAAGTTGATTTTTTTTTTTTTAAGAAGGGAGAAATAATAGCTAGTAGAAATGATCTGGTAGGGAAGGAGAGTTTTATGGTAGAGGAAGGAAAGGACATTTTTAGGCAATTTCTTTGATTAGAGAAGCGGGGATAATGTATTGTGTAAAGGGAAGGGCTAAGAACACAGATGGAAGACAAAGAACATGAGGACCTGTAGATAAGATGATGGACATGTAGATGACATGAGGACATGTAGATAAGATGATGTCCTGGGAGCTTGTGGAAATTTTTTTAGAAAGGTTATCAAAATAGGACATTTACTATGAGTAAGGATTAGGGAGGAGTTTTTGGAGATTTTAAGAGAGAGATGAAATAGTTTCATAGACGAAAGGAGGAATGAGTGGAGTAGAGAAAATTCCAAGCACCATTCGAGTTCAATTGCATTTAATAACCATGTATTGTAAGTAAGATCAATCCATATGGTTGTGTATGTTTCTTAAACCAGGCTTTACTGTGCAAGTGTAGTCATGAAGAAAGATGAAAATGGAATTTAATCAGTTGTTTATTGTTTAGCCAAGTACAATAAAGTAAGAGAAAGACAAGGGAATTAATTCAGAGTGTATGCATGGGAATGATTTTATCATTTGGCCATTTAATACCTTTTATCATAATGTCATTATCTGACCATATATAGTTTAACCTGGTGTATTAGTTTAACAGGACTTCTGTAACAGAGTACCATAAAGTTAGTACTTTAAAATAACAGAAATGTATTCTTTCAGAGTTCTGGAGGTTAGAAATGTGCAATCAAGGTGTCGGCAGGGCCGTGTTCCTCTTCCAACTTCTGATAGCTCCAGGGGTTCCTTGGCTTGTGCTTGCATAATTCAGATCTCTACCTCTGTCTTAACGTGGTTGTCTTCCCTCTGAGTGTTGGTGTTCAAATTTTCCTCTTTCTATTAAGGACACTAGTCATATTGGATTAAGGACTGTCCTAATGACCTCAATTGATTACATCTGCAAAGCCCCTATATTAAAATAAGATCACATTCACAGCTGCTGGGGACTACTAGGTACACGTACTAGGACTTCAGCATATTTTTAGAGAGGTCACAGTTCAACCCATAATACCAAGGAGAGAGAGAAAGAAATAAGGAGATGAGCGAAAGGGTAAGAGACAATGAGATAATGGTAGGATCAATGGATTGTAGATCCCAATGGTATTGAAGGGTGTCTGGAATTGAGATTCTAGAAATAAGGTAGAGATTAGAAGATGGGATGTTTGAAATTGAGATTGAAGTGAAGTTGCTCAGTCGTGTCCAACTCTTTTGCGACCCCATGGACTGTAGCCTACAAGGCTCCTTTGTCCATGGAATTTTCCAGGCATGAGTACTGAAGTGAAGTGCCATTTCCTTCTCCAGGGGATCTTCCCGACCCAGGGATCGAACCCAGGTCTCCCGCATTTACAGGCAGACGCTTTACTGTCTGAGCCACCAAGGAAATTGAGATTATATAAAGATTAATTAATGGTAATGAAAAATCTAGAATGATTTTAGGGTGAGTAACAGAGTAAAAGGCAATGTCATTGGAGGAGAGGAGACTAAAGAACTGAGAGGCCAAGGTATTGGATAGATTATCAGTGAGAATCTCAAAATCCGCAAGAGTAAGAATAGGAGGAATCTTAGAGTGAAGTGGTCCAGGAGCTAAAATGTTCAAGGATCAAGGGAGGAGTAAACTGTGAGGTTGGAAGGTAACTTCAACAAGAGTGGTAAAGGGTGCAGTAGTCTGACGGTACAAGATTGAAAGATGAGGGAAGAGGGAAGGAAAATGTTCTGGAAGCATTAATAAAGCACTAAACACCTACTGCATTGCCAGGATATGTGATATGAAGACAGGGAGGAAAAACTACCACTGGTTGAAGCAGGGGCTGTAGCGAAGAGACAGGGTTCAGTAAGATAAATTTAGTAGAAGGAATATTTTAAAGATGGCATTAAGGAAATATGATTTGGTTGATGACTTGGGTTCCAGAAGGACTCACGGTGGGAAGATTTTGTGCACTGGAGAGGGATGGAATATTGAATCAGGAAATGTGATGTACAAATCAGTATAGGGATTAATGGCTGGATAGTGAGGGATGTGTACGGAGACCATGGCTTGTGATGAATGGCTTGTGAGGCTCTGACTTTTAAAGGAAAGAGAAGTGGAGTTTTGCCTGGGTCACAAGATTTGGAAGCTCCTATTTGATTTTGGTTTTTGGCTAACACACGGAGGCTTGCAGAGCATGGTCTGGCTCTAGCACTTGGACTCTCTTGACTGCTTTATAGCAATTATTAATATTCAAAATAATCTTATATATTCATTTACTTGATGACCTGTTTTCTTTCTTCCACATTAAAAATCACAGTCTTCGAGGGCAGGCTTATTGGCTATCTTCTTCATTTGTACAGCACTGGTGCCTAGTAGTGAGCTTGGCATATAACACTCAAAAACTGTATTGACTGGTGAAAACAAGATTACATTCTCTCAATCTATTGGTGGGTTTAAAGCCTTCTGAAGACATTCACTCCTTCAGTTAAACCCTATCTTTCTCATATCTTCAACTACTTCCTATCAGATTATGCACCAGTATTCAAACATATACTTGTATCTCCCATCCTTAAAGTGAAAGTCAAAACCCAACAAACTTCTGTGGAGCTTTTTTCTCTCTCCAGTCTTTCTCCAAGATATTGTTCCAGTCTTCTTCATGGCCACATTTCTCAGAAGAGTTACCTGAAACAAGCTGTCTCCACTTTCTCACATTCTCTTTTTTCTCAATTCCACTGCAACCTGAAGTTTCACCCCTGCCAACGCAAGTCAACTGAAACTGGTTTTGTTATCATTAGCCTCTATGTTGCAACATCTGACAAAAATGTGCATGTCTTCATATTTATGAGACTTTTTGTAGTTTTTGCACAACTGAATACTTCCTTCTTGCTCTTGACTCTTATGATTCTAACACTCCCTTGGATTTCCTCTGAAGTCATTGTTTGTTTCTTTTACATATCCTTTATTTTCTTCTTTTCTATCTAACCTTTATATGCTAGGATTTCATTTTTCATTTTGTAGGTAATATTCATTTACTGTAGTTGTAAGTATCTTCTATATGCCAAGACTTCCAGAAATGTATCTTCTACTCAGACCACTATCCTGAACTTCTGTCTTCGTTTGGATGTTTCCAAAGCATCTCACACTTAAAATGTTCAAAGTAGAGCTCTTGGTCCCCGTTTCCCTTCCCCATGCTAACATCCACCATGATAATCTTTTGTTTCTCATTTTAGTAAACAGCCCTACCACCCTCCCAGTCAAAATTCTGGATCTTTGTTTCTACAGTCTCCCTCAGCTTTTCCTCATGTACATGCAGTCCATCATCTTGTCCTATTGAGCATCTCTATACAGAGTTCCAATTTATCAATTGCTTACCACTTCTTACTTCTTTACATTCCTTCCCGGTCCAACCAACATGATTTCTTACCTTCAATAGCCACTCAGTTTTCATCCTTGCCCAGCCTCCCACCTGCCTTTTTAAAGAGCAACCAGAATGATCTGCTTAAAATAGAGGGCAGATATGTCAGTCCTCTACTTAAAATATATGACCAATTTTCAGTATACTTAAATCTCCAAATCTTTAACATGACTTGCAAGACAGCACGATCTGATTCCTGTCACATCTAATTTGTGCTTATCTCCTTTCCAGGCTTAAGGAAATGCTCCTATGTTGTTCTTTCTGTCTGTAATGCTCTTCTCCCAGTTCTTCATCTGTCTAAATATTGTTTTCAGATCCCAGCTTAAATGTTATCTAAGCCTTTGGTTTTTAATATAAGTTGCAGAGATATTTATTAAAAACAAGTAATTAGACTTAATTTTGTTTTACTTGATTATCAGCTCTTTCATAACACGATTTCCTCTCTGAGGGTTGTTTTGATTATTCTCTCAATCATTTGTCATATTTTCAAGAAAAAGTTTCTGGACAGTTGTATGTGTAGTATATTTTTTTCTAAGTATTTTTATGTCTGGGAATATGTCTTTAAAAAAATGATAGCTTAGTAGTTTTTTAAAAATTTTATTTACATAGTGGTCTGATGGCTCCCCATGACCCATGTCTTTTCCTTTCATAGAAATCACACCCCAGTAATCATTTTAGGTTCCTCACTTTTCTCAGTGTCTGCTTCCCAAAACCTTCCTTAAATCTATTGGTCAAACAACATCTGTACCTGTATACACTGCCTTGCTTGAGTGAAATGGATGGACTGCCAACTCAGGCCAAATCCTCCATTTGTGCACCAAATACTATTATTTCTAAACCACTCCAGGCTTTTTCTGCTAAAATGTTTTCCCCTCACTTTTACATCATCAATTTTTCTTTTTCTATAGGATTATGTTTTTTTTACCAACTTAGAAACATGTAAAATTTCTCAACCTAAAAAACAAACAATTTGCCCATTGATCATATATTGCCCTTCAACTTCTGATTTTTTTTTTTTTTTCTGCTCCTCTCTATAGAAAAACTCTTAAAAGTACTGTCTGTCTCTGTTTTGTCCCTTCTCATTTTATCCTGAACCAACTCCAGTTAGGTTCTATCCCTCTCTTTCCTCTGAAACTGTTCTTGTCCCATCTCCACTTTTCTTCAAGTCCCGGTCTTATCTGATCTGCTCTCTCAGAAGCATTTAACACAGTGGACCATTTCCACCTTTTGAAACACTTCATTTAGTTTTCAGGACCCAATCCTTCTGTGTTTTTCTCTTCACTTCCCTGGCTGCCTCCAATCAGTCTTGCTTAATGAATCTCCCTTATGTTCCCAAATGTCCCAAGACACACTTGTTGGTCTTCTCTGTCTATACTCACTTCCTAGTGATCTCTTCAGTCTTATGGATTTAAATATCACAAATGACTGATTGGTCCAGGTTCATATTACTAGCCTTAACTCTTCCCTGAACTTCAAAATTCATATATTCCTCTTCTGGGTATTTCTTAGTCTATACTTGGTGTCC
Organism: Cephalophus harveyi; assembly: GCA_006410635.1. Lineage (NCBI taxonomy): Eukaryota > Metazoa > Chordata > Mammalia > Artiodactyla > Bovidae > Cephalophus > Cephalophus harveyi. The sequence goes on from SJYT01077658.1 coordinate 110,575, forward strand.
CCTTCCCAGGTGGCTCAGTGGTAAAGAATTTGCCTGCCAATGCAAGAGATGCAGGAGATGTGAGTTCAGTCCCTGGGCTGACAAGATCCCATGGAAGAGGAAATGAAACCTGCTCCAGTATTCTTACCTGGAAAATTCCATGAACAGAAGAGTTTGGTGGGCTACAGTCCATGGAGTCACAAGGAGTCAGACACAACTGAACAACTGAGCATGTACATGCATACTTGATGTCTCTAGGCTTACCATGCACAGAGAAGGAGGCATCAATTTTGATAATTTAAGAACAGTACCATTCAGCAAGTTTTTCTACTTTTTTAATATTTATTTTTATATGTTTATTTATTTATTTGGCTGAACTGTGTCTTAGTTGAGGCTTGTGAACTCTTTTAGTTGAGACATGTGGAATCTAGTTCCCTGATCAGGGCTTGAAACCCATCCTCCTGCATCAGGAGCGCAGAGTGTTAGCCACTGGACCACCAGGGAAGTCCCAAGTTTTTCTGTTTTTTAAATCTAGAATTGTACACAATATTTTAAAAATAATTTTGTTTGGATACCATTGTTTGTTTACCTCATTTATTTTCTTTCTTTCCACTGTATGATTTCTCAGAGAAATGTTTGAGGTTGCTTTACTTTGTCTTTGGATTAACCAAAGAAATTGTAACATATGAGAAGAGTATATACATCAAAGTCAGAACTTGACTCAAGTTGAGAGTCCATTGCATTATTTACTGGTCGTACAATCTATATTTTACAAAAGTCTTAGTCTTTATTTCCAACATCTGTAAGATATATACTTAAAAGGTATATAGCAAGATGCATGTGAAGGCATCTTCCCGAAATCTTAGAGCTGGATAAACGTATTTTCCTGTGATTATCAGAAAACAGTAAACCCTCCTTTCCCATGAAAGAGATTGCTTTACTTAAAAAAAAAAAAAAAAAAAAGATATTTACTAGTCACAGTAATTCAGGATCTGTGTTAGTCATTTTCAGGTGTGTAATTTAAGGGATTTAGTTTGGTGAAAAATTATTTTATCTCCCAATGATCATTTGAAAATATTGTTGATAAAATATATGCTTTATCTCTTCTATAATTTTACCAGCTTTAAATAGTATGCTAATTAGCCTTCAGTTTCTAAAATCTATTTTTTTATGTTTTGAAAATGAAAACATCTGTGCATCTTCAGTCTTCTGTCATGTCTTGTGGTCTCCATTTCTCAAAATTACTGACAATGATTCTGTCATTACATCACCTAATATTATGTTTTATACCCATGGTTGTAATTCATCTGTGGTTAAAGACTTTAGCCAGTTTAATAGACTATGTGTATTCTTACTATGCTTCAGTTTTCTCATAATCATATATTTTTTAAACCTCTTAAATTTGGAAATTATTCTTCTTAATGAATTTACCCTTCACAGTAGTTAATAAGAGTTTACTACCACAGACAATAGGTTTTTCCTTTTATTTTTTCCACATCCAGTAAAAATATCCAAAATGACCTAATAACTATCACTTTTGTTTTAGACGGTAGTAAAGAATACATTGTAAAGAAAGATTAATCATCCTTGTTTGCTTATTATTATATTTAAATTTAGAAGATGTGTATAAGAGACAGATATAGTTTAACCTGGTGTATTAGTTTAACAGGACTTCTGTAACAGAGTACCATAAAGTTAGTACTTTAAAATAACAGAAATGTATTCTTTCAGAGTTCTGGAGGTTAGAAATGTGCAATCAAGGTGTCGGCAGGGCCGTGTTCCTCTTCCAACTTCTGATAGCTCCAGGGGTTCCTTGGCTTGTGCTTGCATAATTCAGATCTCTACCTCTGTCTTAACGTGGTTGTCTTCCCTCTGAGTGTTGGTGTTCAAATTTTCCTCTTTCTATTAAGGACACTAGTCATATTGGATTAAGGACTGTCCTAATGACCTCAATTGATTACATCTGCAAAGCCCCTATATTAAAATAAGATCACATTCACAGCTGCTGGGGACTACTAGGTACACGTACTAGGACTTCAGCATATTTTTAGAGAGGTCACAGTTCAACCCATAATACCAAGGAGAGAGAGAAAGAAATAAGGAGATGAGCGAAAGGGTAAGAGACAATGAGATAATGGTAGGATCAATGGATTGTAGATCCCAATGGTATTGAAGGGTGTCTGGAATTGAGATTCTAGAAATAAGGTAGAGATTAGAAGATGGGATGTTTGAAATTGAGATTGAAGTGAAGTTGCTCAGTCGTGTCCAACTCTTTTGCGACCCCATGGACTGTAGCCTACAAGGCTCCTTTGTCCATGGAATTTTCCAGGCATGAGTACTGAAGTGAAGTGCCATTTCCTTCTCCAGGGGATCTTCCCGACCCAGGGATCGAACCCAGGTCTCCCGCATTTGGGATTTAGTTTGGTGAAAAATTATTTTATCTCCCAATGATCATTTGAAAATATTGTTGATAAAATATATGCTTTATCTCTTCTATAATTTTACCAGCTTTAAATAGTATGCTAATTAGCCTTCAGTTTCTAAAATCTATTTTTTTATGTTTTGAAAATGAAAACATCTGTGCATCTTCAGTCTTCTGTCATGTCTTGTGGTCTCCATTTCTCAAAATTACTGACAATGATTCTGTCATTACATCACCTAATATTATGTTTTATACCCATGGTTGTAATTCATCTGTGGTTAAAGACTTTAGCCAGTTTAATAGACTATGTGTATTCTTACTATGCTTCAGTTTTCTCATAATCATATATTTTTTAAACCTCTTAAATTTGGAAATTATTCTTCTTAATGAATTTACCCTTCACAGTAGTTAATAAGAGTTTACTACCACAGACAATAGGTTTTTCCTTTTATTTTTTCCACATCCAGTAAAAATATCCAAAATGACCTAATAACTATCACTTTTGTTTTAGACGGTAGTAAAGAATACATTGTAAAGAAAGATTAATCATCCTTGTTTGCTTATTATTATATTTAAATTTAGAGAAATTGTATGTTTCAATGAAAGGTATTGAACATGATTAGTTTTCTCTAAACATTATCCTGTTTTGCAGGATTAAGTATAGACATATAGATCAATGGAACAGAATTGAGCATCCAGATATGGACCTACACTTAGGTGGTCAGTTGATTTTCAGTAAAGGTATCAAAGAATGTCAATTGGAAGAGAATAGACTTTTCAAGAAATGTTTCTGGAATAATTGTATACCCACATGGAAAACAAATGAACTTTAATCTCTCTTCACTCTATATACCAATATTAATTCAAAATAGATCACCAACCTAAATGTAAGAGCAAAACCATATACATCGTGTAGAACAAAGTATAGGAGAAAAACTTTGTGACTTTGAGACAACACACAAAAAGCATGAACCATAAATTTAAAAACTGATAAATAGACTTAAAAAAATTAAAATTTTTTGCTTGTTGATATCATTAAGAACATGAAAAGGCAAGCTATAGCTTGGGGAAAAATATTTGTAAAGCATATATCTGACAAGGGACTTATGTCCAGATCTAATTTAGAACTTTTCAGTTCAGTTCAGTTCAGTCGCTCAGTCGTGTCCGACTCTCTGTGACCCCATGAATTGCAGCACGCCAGGCCTCCCTGTTCATCACCATCTCCTGGAGTTCACTCAGACTCACGTCCATCGAGTCCGTGATGCCATCCAGCCATCTCATCCTCTGTCGTCCCCTTCTCCTCCTGCCCCCAATCNAACATCAGGGAGTTCACGGTTCACGTATTGCTGAAGCCTGGCTTGGAGGATTTTGAGCATTACTTTACTAGCATGTGAGATAATGAAAATGTATGTCCACACAAAGATTTATACACAAATGTTCATAGCAGCAGCATTCATAGTAACCAAACAATAGGAAAACTCAAATACCTATCAGCTGGTCCATGTGTAAACAAAATGTAGCATATACATTCAACAGAATACAACTGCAAATAAAGCAAACGATCGACACACAATGTAGAAATATCTTACAAATATAATGACAAGTAAAAAAATAAATGACACAAAAGACATAGGAAATATGAATGTGAAGTCCTGGAAAAAGCAAAATACAACAGCAGAAGACAGACCAGTGCTTGCCTTGAGGCTGGGGGGTGAGGAACTGCTTGATCACAAAGGAGAATGAGGGATTTTGGGAGGGTGAGTAAAGTGTTCCAAAGCTTACTCCTGTAGTAGTTGCACAGCTCTATATACTTACTAAAACCATACTGCTGCTGCTGCTGCTAAGTCGCTTCAGTCGTGTCCGACTCTGTGCGACCCCATAGACGGCAGCCCACTAGGCTCCTCTGTCCCTGGGATTCTCCAGGCAAGGATACTGGAGTGGGTCGCCATTTCCTTCTCCAATGCATGAAAGTGAAAAGAAAGTGAAGTCGCTCAGTCGTACCCAACTCTTCGCAACCCCATGGACTGCAGCTTACCAGGCTCCTCTGTCCATGGGATTTTCCAGGCAAGAGTACTGGAGTGGGTTGCTATTGCCTTCTCAAATGGGTGAATTTTATGTTATATAAATATGCTTCAAAATGATCTTAAAAGTATATACATTAAGCCTCAAGGAATTGTTATTCAGCAAAAAATTTGTTGCTGATAAGCATCAATTTAAAATGCCTAAAAAAAAAAATGAATTTTACTGTAAAGTTTCCCACATTGGAGGCAGACGCTTTAACCTCTGAGCTACCAGGGAAGCCTAAAAAAAATAAAAATAAAATAAAATGCCTACCAATCCATTTTCTACAAAACATAATTATCTTTGTGCAGTCTAGTTTTAATATTTTAAAATCTTAATCATACTATAAATAATTTGATACTTATCATGATTTGAATAACAGACTGAATTGTGGGATTATGAATTTAATAGTAAACT
>SJYT01077667.1:0-78942 GCA_006410635.1 Cephalophus harveyi
GACCAGATGCCATGATCTTCGTTTTCTGAATGTTGAGCTTTTAAGCCAACTTTTTCACTCTCCTCTTTCACTTTCATCAGCATTACCATGGCATTATCGGCTAATAAGGCCTGAGGTTTCAAAAGCCTCTTCTCTCTCGTCCAGCCCAAACCATAGGAATCTGCATTCGGCATCCAGTCTACAGACAGCACAGCTCCTGTATCAGACTCAGGTTCCCGGGCCTACTGAAGATGCATTGTGTCAGACTCTCGGTATGTAGTGTCTGGGAACGTGCCTGTTTACAAGGGCTCCACTGATTATTGGGCTTCCCATGTGGTTCAGCAGGTAAAGCATCTGCCTGCAATGTGGGAGACCTGGGTTCGATCCCTGGGTTGGGAAGATCCCCTGGAGAAGGAAAAGGCTACTCACTCCAGTATTCTGGTCTAGAGAATTCCATGGACTGTATAGGCCGTGGGGTCGCAAAGAGTCGAACACGACTGAGAGATATTCACTTTCACTTTCTGATGATTCTTATGCTCACCCAGATTTTTATGCTCAAAGTTTGAGCTACAATCTCATAGTTTCTTTTTCCTTTTTCTTTACATGTCTAGCAGGATCATCTTTGTGTTTAAAAAACAAAACAAGCAAAACACACAAAAAAACTACGTCATTAAGAGTGTTTTGACCAGATTCTAGAAGCATTGATTATTTAGTGACAAGTAGTCATGTATGGATGTGAGAGCTGGACTGTGAAGAAAGCTGAGCACCAGATGGTGATTGCAGCCATGAAATGAAAAGACACTTACTCCTTGGAAGAAGTTATGACCAACCTAGACAGCATATTCAAAAGCAGAGACATTACTTTGCCGACTAAGGTCCGTCTAGTCAAGGCTATGGTTTTTCCTGTGAGCATGTATGGATGTGAGAGTTGGACTGTGAAGAAAGCTGAGCACCGAAGAATTGATGCTTTTGAACTGTGGTGTTGGAGAAGACTCTTGAGAGTCCCTTGGACTGCAAGGAGATCCAACCAGTCCATTCTAAAGGAGATCAGTCCTGGGATTTCTTTGGAAGGAATGATGCTAAAGCTGAAACTCCAGTCCTTTGGCCACCTCATGCGAAGAGTTGACTCATTGGAAAAGACACTGATGCTGGGAGGGATTGAGGGCAGGAGGAGAAGGGGACGACAGAGGATGAGATGACTGGATGGCATCACCGACTCGATCGACATGAGTTTGAGTGAACTCTGGGAGTTGGTGATGGACAGGGAGGCCTGGCGTGCTGTAATTCATGGGGTCGCAAAGAGTTGGACATGACTGAGCGACTGAACTGAACTGAAACCAGAGAGAGCTGGGGTTTAAAACATCTAGGTAATAATTCTAGCTTTAAGTGGCTTTTAAAATCTGTGCAACTCAACCTTTCTGATGTTCAATATGTGTGAAACAAGAGCTTCGGGCTTGAAGTTCTGTCCCAGCTCCAGTCCTCACTATTTTTTTACTTCCAGCTCATTCCTCTGTGTGCTTTCAGTTGCTTGCACTGGCCTCTACCCCTGCTGTGCCCAAGCTCTGCATTGCTAAGAGTCCGCTTCTCAGGTATCATTCCCTTGGGCCTGATGCTTGCAGCCTTGGGTTATGACTCCTTCTCAAGGACAAGTTCTATCATGCTGTAGATGACAACCCACCTACAATGATGCTTCTTTTCTGGTCTTCTCTTATAAGCAGTACTTACTTTCCCTTGTATTCAAATTTGATTACTCTCATTACCTCTCATTCTGTATTCACTTGCAACTGAGTATCTCCACTTAGATGTCCCATAGATATGTCAAAGATGGTATGTTCTACCCTGAATTTATCACCTTCCCCCACCTCTCCGTCCTATTTCGGTCCCCATCTCAGGGGGAGCCCGTGACTGCTCTCTTCTGCTCAGTCCCAGTGCCCTGTTTTACCTTATGGTTGTTTCAGATCCATGCATTTCTTTTCTTCTCTCTCACCTGAGTAAGTCCAATAGCCTCCCACTAACTAGCCTCCATGTCTAAGTTGCCCATGTAACCCATTTTCCACAAAGAATCACATCAATAAAGTGCAAATCTGATTATTTTAGTGACCTGTTTAAAGTCTTTCAGTGGCTCTTCATTGACTTTTGGATAAAGTCCCAACCTCCTCAACAAGGCAAATAAGTTTTCCTTCATGAATAACCTTGCTATATACTCCGCCTCGTATTTTGACATCCCATCAAACTCTTTGCTTCATCCATTCCACACGGGTTGCTGTTCCCTAAATGGGTTATGCCCTGTCTCACCCCTGGGGCTTTGCCGTTCCTGTGCTCCGAGCCAGCAGTCCACATCTGCTCTCTCTCTTTATCTGAAGAACTCATCCTTCAGGGGTCCATTCAGATATGACCTTTTCATGTGTGGGAAGCCTTCTCTGACACTCCAAAGCTGGGCTAAGTGCCCCTCTTGTGAGTTCCTTTAATTAGCACTTACCACACTGTGTTGCGCCTTACTACTTATCTGTTTTTCCCACTAGACTGATAACTTCTTGAGAGCAGAGACTGGTTCTTGGTGCTCATTACAGCCTCAGCACCTAATGTAGCACCTGGCACACAATAGGCTTTTGAGAAATATTTCTGTATAAATCACCTCACGAGAGAAACGTGTACCAAAAAGATTTGTTGCCTAACTAGCTTTTCCTGTTTTCTCTCGTAATGCACAACTCCTTCATTAGATTTTTTTAAAAGTGTAAATCTGGTGATGAGATTGTGAGTGTGTTATATTAGTCTTTATGTTTCTATGTATTCTTTATAATTAAATAGAATTCTATATCAGATGACCTGTTTTACTGTGGTCAGATAAAACTATTAAATTCACAGAATGACACTGGGCATCTGTGGAGCTAGCTATAATGTATAGTGATGGTGGGAACTCTTGTGATGGGGTTCAGAGTAAATTACCAGTGAACCAAGTTGCAACCTCTAAATCCAAGTTAGGCCAGGAAGAGGTTGATAACTATCTTTTCAGAGGAGGCACTTGACGGATGAACAAGATTGTTGACTCAGCTGAGGCTACACATTGGTCTTATTTCCAGTCCTGTGTTCTTTCTACTATATTATATAATAAAAACAAAAGCACCTTCTTTGCCCTAGCAAGACTTAGCTATAAAAATTTAGGAAAACTTAGGGAGCATTTGGAGCACATACTTCTGCATAGAATGTAAAGGACATGAGGGCTCTAAATGATTGTGAATCTTCCATGCCTAGAATTTGATGAAATAACCCACCTCCTAATTCTCTTTGATTTCATTTAATCAGTAGAGCTTAAGAAGGGAGCAACATTTGCATAATATTTGTTTCTGGCCAGCTGCTCCATTCAGAACCTTAGAACTAGACAACTTATTGTATGAAAGTTCTATTAGGGGGAGGGCTGAGTACCTAGCATCTGGGGAAAAAGGAAGCCAATTTCAAACTTCTTTTCTTGAATTCCAACAGTTCCAGAAGTATTTCAAGACCCTAGGCCACTTTCACCTTGTAGGCTTAGATTTTATCACAAATACTTTGTTAACATGGTCCCAATTGGATTTGTTAACAATCTCAGATCTAAATGGTCCTTAGTTGCATGCTGGGTTTCCCTGGTGGCTCAGATGGTAAAGAATCTGCCTGCAAAGCAGGAGACCCAGGGTTCAATTCCCAGGGGTTGGGAAGATTCTCTGGAGAAAGGAATGGCTACCCACTGCAATATTCTTGCCTGGAGAATTCCATGGACAGAGAAGCCGGCAGGCTACTGTCCATGGGATCCCAAAGAGTTGGACACGACTGAACCCTCAATATGCCAGCAAGTTTGGAAAACTCAGCAGTGGCCACAGGACTGGAAAAGGTCAGTTTTCATTCTAATCCCAAAGAAAGGCAATGTCAAAGAATGCTCAAACTACCACACAATTGCTTTCATCTCACATGCTAGTAAAGTAATGATCAAAATTCTCCAAGCCAGGCTTCAGCAATATGTGAACCGTGAACTTCCAGATGTTCAAGCTGGTTTTAGAAAAGGCAGAGGAACCAGAGATCAAATTGCCAACATCCTCTGGATCATGGAAAAAGCAAGAGAGTTCCAGAAAATCATCTATTTCTGCTTTATTGACTATGCCAAAGCCTTTGTGTGGATAACAACAAACTGTGGAAAATTCTTCAAGAGATGGGAATACCAGACCACCTGACCTGCCACTTGAGAAACCTGTATGCAGGTCAGGAAACAACAGTTAAAACTGGACATGGAACAACAGACTGGTTCCAAATTGGGAAAGGAGTATGTCAAAGCTGTATATTGTCATGCTGCTTATTTAACATATATGCAGAGTACATCATGAGAAACACTGGGATGGATGAGGCACAAGCTGGAATCAAGATTGCTGGGAGAAATATCAATAACCTCAGATATGCAGATGACACCACCCTTATGGCAGAAAGTGAACAACTAAAGAGCCTCTTGATGAAAGTGAAAGAGGAGAGTGAAAAAATTGGCTTAAAGCTCATCATTTAGAAAACTAAGATCATGGCATCCAGTCCCATCACTTCATGGCAAATAGGAGTAACAGTGGAAACAGTGTCAGACTTTATTTTGGGGGGCTCCAAAAGGGGTAACAGTGGAAAGAGTAGCAGACTTTATTTTTTGGGCTCCAAAATCACTCAGATGGTGATTGCAGCCATGAAATTAAAAGACACTTACTCCTTGGAAGGAACGTTATGACCAACCTAGACAGCATATTAAAAAGCAGAGACGTTATTTTGCCAACAAAGGTCCGTCTAGTCAAGGTTATGGTTTTTCCAGTAGTCATGTATGGATGTGAGAGCTGGACTATAAAGAAAGCTGAGCGCCGAAGAATTGATGCTTCTGAACTGTGGTGTTGGATAATACTTTTGAGAGTCCTTTGGACTGCAAGGAGATCCAAACAGTCCATCCTAAAGGAGATCAGTCCTGCGTGTTCATTGAAAGACTGATATTGAAGCTGAAACTCCAATACTGTGGCTACCTGATGCGAAGAATTGACTCATTGGAAAAGACCCTGATACTGGGCAAGATTGAAGGCAGGAGGAGAAGGGGACGACTGAGGATGAGATGGCTGAATGGCATCACCGACTCGATGGACACAAGTTTGGGTAAACTCCGGGAGTTGGTGATGGACAAGGGAGGCCTGGCTTGCTGCAGCCCATGGGATTGCAAAGAGTCGGACATGACTGAGCGACTGAACTGAACTGAGCAACAAACACTAAGTTGCATACTAAAGAGAAACTACATGTTATAACAGGAGGGGATTCAGTCTGGCAAAACTGCATGAGAATAGATTTTTTAAATAGGTAGAATTCTGTATTTTAAAATTTTGTGCTAAGAATGCCCTAAAACGACTGATTTACTTCAACACAGGACACACTTAAAAAAATTTTTTTTATCTGCAGGAGTAGAGATGTTACGAGATAATAAGTAAGAAATAATACATTTAGTGGGCTTCCCTGGTGGCTTAGTGGTAAAGAATCCGCCCGCCAACGAAGGAGGTGGGTTCTATCCCTGGGTTCCAAAGATCCCCTGGAGAAGGAAATGGCAACCTACTCCAGCATTCTTGCTTGGGAAATCCCATGGACAGAGGAGGATTACAGTCCATAGGGTCACAAAAGAGTCCCTCAGGACTGCGTGACTAAAAGACAACAATACATTTGGTAAGGTGAAATGCACAAGTAAGGAACATTTTGGCCCAGCCTCAAGTCCTTAAGGAGCTGACGTCTTGTTCCAGCTTTTGTTTTTCTCTTTACTTGCAGCCAAGTAGATTTCATATGTAATTGTCTGGAGCTCCATTAGACAGGGGAAGAGTACTGATGCAACGCTATACCAACTGATGAGGTGTGTCCTCTCCACTCATAGACACTAGGTGTTGAATGAAGGCCAGTGCCTGGCACGTAGTAGGTCAGCCTAAGACACTGTAACAATCACATTGGTGTGAACTCGGAAGCACAGGTCTGGGTCGGGGGTATTGGATTTCCCACGACTTCATTATGCACGTCTCTGGTGCTGAGGCCATGGTTGGGAGCGAGCTGGATGTGAGTTTGCCGCTCTTCTTGGGGAAGAGCCACTTGGGCCCAGGGCACGCGATGGTGCACGTGGAAAGGCTGGGTAAGTCTGCACGCGTTCGGCACACCGAAGGTCACCACGGCCCCGTCTTCTCCGGCCCGCGCGGCACACGGGACTTAGCTCCGGCCGGCGGCAGCTGGGACGGGGTGGAGATCGGCCTCAGCTGCGGGGGAAACCCTGGCTGCGGGCCCGGCGAAAGGTGCCCGCACCTGCTGCGGGGCTGCGGGGCCCGCGGCGGCGCGGGGCGGAGCTTGGATGCGGGGAAATGACGTCGCCGCCCCGCGCGCTCCGCGGGCCGCGCGCCCTGGTAACGGCGGCTCCGCGGCTGCCGCGGCCTCCTCCGTGTCCCCGCCTCCCCCCGCAGCCGCCCGCCCTGGCTCCTCCTCCCTCCGCAAGCCCCGCGGCGGCCGTCTCGCCGGGTCCCGGGTCCGGGTGGGAGCGGAACCTGCGGGGCCACGCTGCCCGCGTCGCTCCCGCCTGGCGCGAGCTGAAGAGCGGGCGAGAGCGGATCGGGCCCCGCCGGGCCGCCTCCGGACCCGGGCATCTGCCCCGCGCCCGAGTCGCCCGCGGCTTCGGGCCGGCGGGGCCGCCCCCGTCCCTGGACGGCGGTGACCCGGAGATCGCGGGCGGGTGGGTGCGGGCGGCCGCGGCCGGCAGGCGCGGCCGGGTGTCGGGTCCGGAAGCGGCCGCCCGGGCTCCTGCGTCCCAGTAGCCGCGGCTCGGCGGGCCGCCCCCCGAGCGCGGGCACCCGCGCCCCGGCCGGGGTCTGCCGGGAAGATGGCGACCCCGGGCATGAGCTGGCAACAGCACTATTACGGCGGCTCGGCGGCCAAATTCGTCCCCTCGCCGGCCGCCGGGCAAGGGCACTGCATGGACTACAGCCAGGACCTGCACCTGAAAATGAGCAAGAAGATCGCCCAGCTCACCAAGGTATGGGCGCGGCCGCGGTGGGCAAGGCGGAGACCCCGTGCGCGCAGCGCGGGGCCCACCTGCCCGCCTGGGCGGCTGCGCGCCCCGCGCCTGGGGCGAGTTGTGAGGGGGCTGTTCTGGAAACCACGGCCAGAGACTTAGCTCCTAGAACCGTTCAAACTTCGGTGCAATGCCGGTGATGTTAATGTAAGCTAAACTAAACCCGACGGCACGGCTGGGTTTATGGGGCTTTGCACCCTGCTATCCTAGGATAAGCCAGCACGGAGCAAATTAGGATCTCCTTCTTTAACTGCAGAATGAGAAACCACTTTACTTTTGCTCTCGTGCATGTGCCAAGGCTCCACGAGGCTTTACACTACTGTACTGTATGAAGCACAGTACCGTATTTACCCAACATGACCTCGAGTCTTCGAAATTCGTCGGTGTCTTTTATTGGTTACGTCGTTAAGGGGGGAACAAACCTGAGCGATGTAGGAGGGGGAAACATACCTTGCCTGTCGTTTTCGGGATTTAATGAGTCATGCCTTATACCGATAGAAAGTCAAAGCTTTTTAGATGCATCATGTGTGTGCATTGAGTTAAGTGGTTCAGGTTATCAGAAGATAGTTTTCAAAAAGCAAATATGCCGGTAGATTTGGCCAACTGTAGTTTAGGGTCGTCCTTGGCTGGTGAGTTTTTTCCTAGTTGAGTAAAGGTTGATAATGAGAAACGATGGTTTCTGTGGAGCAGAAGCAATTTAGATTAATTACATTGCTCTGTTTAGATCTCATGGTAAGTTTTTCAGTTTCCATCAGGTGAGAAGTGATCCCTATCCGTGGTTTCTGGAAGCTAGTAGAAGTGATGGACCTCAGTTTAGTGTTTAAGTGGAGTTGGCTAACCACTTGTTAGGAGCGTTGATACGTGAAGAGAGGCGGGCATGGTGGGGTTTACTGCTGGAAAATCTCTAAAGTCAGATTCAACTCCAAAATTCTCATTATATAATTCCATTACTAGTTGGCACTTTTGAGAGGGTGAAGTAAGACAGTTGAAAGAGAGGGAAAGAAGGAAATGGAAGTTAAAATGGATGACAATAAGGTAAAAATATTTTGGTGAAGAAATGTGATTGAGAGTAGAAAGAAAAATAATGAAAAGGACTAAAGCATGAGAGATCAAATGGAAGATACTTTTCTTTTTACTTAGGCTTTTTAAATTTCCTGTTCTTTTATCAGGAAAAAAAAAATCACAACTGTGAAAGGTGGGAGTATTAATAGATCTTTGCACTCCCCACCTCAGATCTAACAAAGCAGGAGGCTGCCCGCTGCCAGTGTTCACAGCACTGCTTGAGTGCTACATCTAATCTTTACTGAGTATTACAGGGACTCTCTGATTTAATGTTTACAGTTACAGTCTCTAAACACTCAGGCCACCCTCTCTGCTCAGGGCCTCAGATATTTAATCTCTTCTACTAGAGTTTCTCAACCTTGGCACTGCTGACACTTTAGACTGAGTGATTCCTTGCTGGGAGTGGGCAGGGCTGTACTGTGTATTATACAGGATGATACCATCCCTGGTGCTACCCAGTAGGTGTAGTCCCCCCACATGCACACACAATAGCGGCAATAAACTTGTCTCCAAGCATTGCCAAATGTTCCTGGGGAGAGGTGGGCAGGGATCATCCCGGGTGGAGAACCGCTGATTGACACTGAAATATCCCACCTGGGTCTCTTCACCTCTATTTCTAAAACAAGGCAAGAGAATAAAGCAGCCTGATTATAGGAGTCTCTTCAGTCAACACCCTTCAGTTTCTGAAACATACACTTAAGACCTGCTGCCTTTATGTACCAGTTTGGAAACTGTCAATTTTATAGTCAAATATACTTATTGTGGGCTTCCCTGGTGGCTCAGATGGTAAAGAATCGGCCTGCAATGCAGGAGACTCAGGTTCAGTCCCTAGGTTGGGAAGATCCCCTGAAGAAGAGAATGGCAACCTACTCCAGTATTCTTGCCTAGAGAATTCCATGGAAAGAGGAGCCCAAATCCTATGACTGTGGGCTTCCCTGATAACTCAGTTGGTAAAGAATCCACTTGCAATGCAGGAGATCCCTGGTCGGGAAGATTCCCTGAAGAAGGAAATGGCAACCCACTCCAGTATTCTTGCCTGGAGAATCCCATGGACGGAGGAGCTTGGTGGGCTACAGTCCACGGGGTCACAAAAAGTCGGACACAACTGAGCAACTTCACTTTCTTTCTTTCACACTTACTGTAAATTCCATAAGAATGATGAGTAATATATCAACTTTTACTGAACTAGGAAAAAGCTCACCAGAAAAGGATGATCCTAAACTACAGTTGGCCAAATCCTTGGTCGTATTTGCTCTTTGAAAACTTATAGATTGAGCCATTTAACTGAATGCAGATACATAATTCATCTAAAAAGCCTTGTTTGACATTTTTTCAGGATAAGGAATGACTCATTAAATTCCCAAAATGGCATGCAAGATATGTTTTACCTTCCTATCAAATACAGAAATTTTATTTGTGTCTGCTATAAGTTTACTAAGAAAATCACATCAGTAGAGGTGTATGTTAATAGAACTATGGTTGACCTGACAATGGCTTATATTTCAGAATTAGAAATTATAAAGATAACCATTAAAATAGGGTTTTATTTCTTTTGGAAATGAGTCAACAGAACTTACCTCTTCAGCCTTATTGTTAGCATGGCTTGGGAATCTGACATACTGTCTTGAGTTAAAACGCCTCTTCTACCATTTACTAGTAGTATTACCTTGGGCAAGTCATTAACTTCTGGGCTTTAGTTTTTTAATCTTTAAAAGAGAGATGATGATACTGTAACTAAGATAGTAGCCCCTTAATTCAGGCTGTCACTGAAAAGACAAATATACCAGTAAACAAAGTATTAGTAAAATACTGGCTAATATACTTTTAAAAATACTTTTTAATATACTTTTAAAAATAAATCATCCTGCATTAATGGCATTGTGTGATACTATATTTCTTTGTGGGTTTTCTGCTAAACTCTTTAAATGTATATAGTAATTTTTCTAATATTTGAATATCAGAGCTTAAAATATTCACATTTGCTCTCTGTTTTTGTAGTACAGTGTTAAAAATACAGTATGCATTTTTTCAGAGATTTGGCTGACAACAAAAGAAGGATGAACGTAATCTACATTATAACATTACACATAATAACATACATTTAACTAAAAAGTCTCTAAACACATCTGAACAGAATTTGTTCAGATTCTATTTTCTAAGAACCTAACCTCACCGTCACATGGAAAGAACACAGCAGTTCTTTAAGCATCTTTTATGTAAGGGCGCTTCACTAAGTGTTAGAGAGACGTCAGGGAACAAGACAGTCTCTGCTTTTTAAAGTGAGTCTATTATATTTTGGTTGCTCATGCCAAATTTTAAAAAGTACTGTTAGATTCCCGAGTCCTGTTGTGGCAGATTTTTGGAATTGTTAATGACTGAGCCATCTCAAGATAGAGAAGCTGGATGGGCTGAGATACGTTTTATAAGATCACATTTTTGTACTTCTCTGCTCTCCCCCTTGTCGACTCTTTTAGTGCGTTTGGTTGAAAAACAGGGCTTGTGGGATGAAATTCTAAAATGGTTTATATTTGTCATTCACTGTCCCTTTCAGTTTACTTGTGAGGCTATCATGCCCTCTGCACATGGATAAACTTGACTTTTCTGGTTGCTTTGAGATAATGGAAATTGTCCTCCAGTAACTAAGTCACAAAAATCTCAATTTGATTATTAAAATGTCTGCTGCTGCTAAGTCGCTTCACTCGTGTCCGACTCTGTGCGACCCCATAGAGAGCAGCCCACCAGGCTTCCCTTTCTTTCCCTGGGATTCTCCAGGCAAGAATACTGGAGTGGGGTGCCATTGCCTTCTAGTACCAACAAATTAAAGCCCCAGACTGAACCTGAATTAAAGATGAAGCTTCTCCCCCATGCCCACTTCCTAGCTCTGCCCATTGCAAGGGGGAAGACAATCGAGGATTTGTTTTCCTTCTGACTGGGTTTTTCTGTTTCTCCTTTGTCTTGCCAGTCCTAGTTTCTCATCCCTCCCAAGCTGGACAAGGAAGAAGGGAAGAGAGGAAAGAAGAGCAGCAACTAACTCACTCATGCTTGATTAGTGCCTGGTGATTTAACTTCAGTGCTGTTGGGGGGGTTGAAAGTTCTTTCTTTGCCTGTGGATCCTCTGCCTCCCATGTCAGCTGCTCGCCTCCCATTGTTTGACAGTGAAAATCCATCTATATTCTGGCTTGATTTTTATGTCCTCCTCAGCTTCTTGGATCTGGCAGGACCATCATGTTCATTTTGCTGAGATCTGTTCAAGCTCCAGGTCACCCCCTGGGTTGGACCCGGATGACATCACCCCAGCTTGCCCTCTCTCTGTCTCATAGGACCCACACTGGTCCACAGGCAGCACTCACTGTTTGTCCAGAGGAACTCTGGAAGTGGTCCCAATTCAGCTGTCTCTCTTTTGCTCTCATGTGCCTCTTCATCCAGCTTCTTACCCTTTAGAATTTCCAGGGATGAATCGGGTGCCACTTCAGTATGTTGTTCAAAGTGCTTGAGACACATATCAAGCTCTTCAAGTAGTCCCATCAAAGCCTTTCTCGCTAGGCTTTAAGTGAGAGGCAGGCATCCATCTCCTGCCCTCTCCACAAGTGCAGGCAAGGGCACTTGTTCCTGTACCTAGCTCCCCTGGAGGAACTCTTCTCCAGCCCCCACCCTTACTCCCCATGAAGCTCCTCTCACTAGTGTTGAGGGTAGGAGGGAGCACATCTCAACCCTTTAGACTGCCTCCTTTGGAAATATTGAGAATGTTCTGGCACCTGCTTTGGAATGTCAGTTGTCTATGGTTCTCAGCGGAAACTTCCCTTTTAATATCCTGTCATTTTAGCTGCCCATCCAACACTGTTTTGGTTGATTGCACTTTTGATGCAGTTTAGTTCAGTTACCAGTTACAGACCTCCTAATATAAGGTTGGGTATAAGGTTCCAAAGAGCAGGAACAGTTAACGTTGTGTTTTCTGTGCTCAGCATCAAATCCTTCTTAAAAGTCTTCTTTTAATACTCAACTTATGTCTCTCCTCCTAAGAACTGCCCTGAGCAACCTGGACCTTTTTAGGTTTGCCTTGCCTTAATATTTATTTTCCTTACTTCTCATTCGATACCTAATAATACAAATTTGCAAACAGTTTATTTTTGTTTCTCTTATTTGACTATAAGCTCCTCAGCTGTAGAGACTGTTTATCTCATGTAACCTTAATATGAATCCTTTGCAGATAGTATAAAAGCTTAATAAATACTCACTGAAGATAGTGATGTGCCAAGAAATGTTGCTGTATAGTAGGGAAAGTCAGTAAATATTTTTGAGTTGTATCTGCTCCTCTTGTGGATTAATGCTAGATCATTTCAGCAGACTTAAAATTTCTCTTAACTATTTAAATATTTATTTGGCTTCCCCTTAAACTGCTTCTAAAAGCTATATAATTTTATTATTTTTGATGCAAGAATAAAAATGTAAAGCATGCTATCTAAAATATAAATATTATTTATCATTTCAAAAGCAAGGGTCAGTATATCAAATTCTTAGCAAATATGGAAAAACAGTCTTTTGATCATTTAATACTAACTCTGCTTTTACTATATTCACAACCTGAATATGTTCATATAATATGAAAACCAGCGAAATTTTCAAACAATTTTGTTTTCTCTCTTAAATACTGATTTCTCACTAATTTGTTTGAATTACCTTAGATTGTGTTTCATAATAGTCTTTGGTTTGGATTATGGCTTGGATTGTTTCAACTTCAGCTCAGTTCAATTCAGTTGCTCAGTCATGTCCGACTCTGCGACCCCGTGGACTGCAGCACGCCAGGCCTCCCTGTCCATCACCAACTCAGGGAGCTTGCTCAAACTCATGTGCATTGAGTCGGTCATACCACCAACCATCTCATCCTCTGTCTTCCCCTTCTCCCCCTGCCTGCAGTCTTTTCCAACATCAGGGTCTTTTCCAATGAATCAGTTCTTCGCATCAGGTAGCCAAAGTATTGGATCTTCAGCTTCAGTATCAGTCCTTCCAATGAATATTCAGGACTGATTTCCTTTAGGATGGCCTGGTTTGATCCCGGTGCACTTGAAAGGACTCTTCAAGAGTCTTCTCCAACACCACAGTTCAGAAGCATCAGTTCTTCGGCGCTCAGCTTTATGGTCCAACTCTCACATCCACACATGACTACTGGAAAAACCATAGCTTTGACTAGATGGACCTTTGTTGGCAAAGTCTTGTCTCTGCTTTTTAATATGCTGTCTAGGTTGGTCATAGCTTTTCTTCCAGGGAGCACGCATCCTTTAATTTCATGGTTGCAGTTACCATATGCAGTGATTTTGGAGCCCAAGAAGATAAAGTCTGTCACTGTTTCCATTGTTTGCCCATCTATTTGTCATGAAGTAATGGAACCAGATACCATGATCTTAGTTTTTTGAATGTTGAATTTTAAGCCAGCTTTTTCACTCTCTTTCACCTTCATCAAGAGACTCTTTAGTTCTTCTTCACTTTCTGCCATAAGGGTGGTGTCATCTGTATATCTGAGGTTATTGATATTTCTTCCAGCAATCTTGATTCCAGCTTATGCTTCATCTACCCTGGCATTGCGCATGATCAGCTTGATACATGCCAAATGTAGCATCTTTTTTCCCCTCCTTTGTTACATTGCAGCTTTGCCATTCTACTATGCATTAGCTTAGATGTAATCTTTCAGTCATAGCAGAGTGGTTTGAATTAATTTCCTGTACTTTACTAATGGGCACAAAAGCATGATATGCCATTAACATTAATCAATTGTCTAAAAAGTTATAAAGGGACATCCTTTAGAGTTAAAATGTTTTTCTTCTTTAGAAGAAACCATAGATTCTTACCAGACTAATCCTCTCATTTTATAGATATGGAAGTTGAGGGCCTCAAGTCATTTTAAGATCATACAGCTTGTTATAGGTAGATCTTGGACTGGAACGTAGGTCCCTGGAATGGTCTAGGAGATGGGCACCATACTCACAGGGCTCCTATTACTGTGTATGCCTTCCTTCTAACTGATATTACCCACTCAGTTCCTCAGAAGCCACGGAGCTGTTTTTCCCCACTTTAGAACCAGGTTTTGCTTACCATTTGAATCACTGCCCTGGTGAGAGTGAAACCAATGAGCCTCTCCCATTCAGTGCACAGTTTCTGGACATGTGGGTTGTACAGTTTGTAAACATGGCTTTGGTAAATTTGGAACAGCTATTTTACTTTTTTTGTATTCTCAGATAAATGTCATAATATTGTCATGTTTTATTAACAGCTTTAGTCATTCCAGACTTAAAAGCTTCTTTAATTAGGTTGATTTAGATACTGTCATACTTGGTGTCAAAGTTACTACTGTGTTGTTATTGTAAATATTTATTCTTTGACTGCTTGCTTTCTTAACTGGATTGTTGCCTATGGTCCCATTTCTGAGGGCAGTAAGTTGAAAGTTTTCCAGTTTTCCTCCTCCCACCCCCACCTGTTGTGTTTATGAAAATCTTTTTCTGTCCTCTGATTTCCAACCCCTTAAAAAGTAGTATGCCCAGCAATCCCACTGCTGGGCATACACACCGAGAAAACCAGAATTGAAAGAGACACGTGTACCCCAGTGTTCATCACAGCACTGTTTATATAATAGCCAGGACATGGAAGCAACCTAATGTCCATCAGCAGATGAATGGATAAGAAAGCTGTGGTACATATACACAATGGAGTATTCAGTTCAGTTCAGTTGCTCAGTAATGTCCGACTCTTTGCGACCCCATGAATCGCAGCACGACAGGCCTCCCTGTCCATCACCATCTCCCGGAGTTCACTCAGACTCACATTCATCGAGTCCGTGATGCCATCCAGCCATCTCATCTTCTGTCATCCCCTTCTCTTCCTGCCCCAAATCCCTCGCAGCATCAGAGTCTTTTCCAATGAGTCAACTCTTCACATGAGGTGGCCAAAGTACTGGAGTTTCAGCTTTAGCATCATTCCTTCCAAAGAAATCCTAGGGCTGATCTCCTTCAGAATGGACTGGTTGGATCTCCTTGCAGTCCAAGGGACTCTCAAGAGTCTTCTCCAACACCACAGTTCAAAAGCATCAATTCTTCGGTGCTCAGCCTTCTTCACAGTCCAACTCTCAAATCCATACATGACCACAGGAAAAACCATAGCCTTGACTAGACGGACCTTAGTCGGCAAAGTAATGTCTCTGCTTTTGAATATACTATCTAGGTTGGAACATGTATACAATCAGGTAAGAAACGAATCGCCAGTCTATGTTCTATACAGGATACAGAAGGCTTGGGGCTGGTGCATGGGGATGATCCAGAGAGATGATATGGGGTGGGAGGTGGGAGGGGGGTTCAGGATTGGGAGCTCGTATACAGCCGTGGCTGATTCATGTCAATGTATGGCAAAGCCAATACAGTATTGTAAAGCAAAATAAAGTAAAAAAAAAAAAGTAATATGAAGGATAGATAAGAGTTCGGCAAATGTGACTGAAACAATTTATTTTAATTAATAAGTAATTTCTTATTGTTGTTGTTCAGTCAGTCATGTCTGACTCTTTGTGACCCCATGGACTGTAGCACACCAGGCTTCCCTGTTCTTCACTGTCTCCCAAAGTTTGCTCAAACTCATGTCCATTGAGTACATGATGCTATTTAGCCATCTCATCCTCTGTCGTCTCCTTCTCCTCCTGCCCTCAACCTTTCCCAGCCTCAGGGTGTTTTCCAATGAGTCGGCTCTTCTCATCAGGTGGCCAAAATATTGGAGCTGCAGCTTCAGCATCAGTCTTTCCAATGAATATTCAGGACTGATTTCCTTTAGGATGGACTGGTTGGATCTCCTTGCAATCCAAGGGACTCTCAAGAGTCTTCTCCAACACCACAGTTCGAAAGCATCCATTCTTCAGCACTCAGCCTTCTTTATGGTCCAACTCTCACATCCATACATGACCATTGGAAAAACCATAGCCTTGACTAGACGGACCTTAGTTGGCAAAGTAATGTCTCTGCTTTTGAATATGCTGTCTAGGTTGGTCAGAACTTTTCTTCCAAGGAGTAAGCGTCTTTTAATTTCATGGCTGCAGTCACCATCTGCAGTGATTTTGGAGCCCCCCAAAATGAAGTCTGTCACTGTTTCCGCTGATTCCTCATCTGTTTGCCATGAAGTGATGCGACCAGATGCCATGATTTTCATTTTCTGAATGTTGAGCTTTAAGCCAACTTTTTCGCTCTCCTCTTTCACTTTCATCAAGAGGTTTTTTCACTTCCTCTTCACTTTCTGCTAAAAGGGTGGTGTCATCTGCATATCTGAGGTTATTGATATTTCTCCCAGCAATCTTGATTCCAGCTTATCTTCTTCCAGCCCAGTGTTTCTCATGATGTATTCTGCATATAAGTTAAATATGCAGGGTGACAATATACAGCCTTGATGTACTCCTTTTGAGTCAGTCCGTTGTTCCATGTCCAGTTCTGTTACTTCTTGACCTGCATACAGGTTTCTCAGGAGATAGATAAGATGGTCTGGTATTCCCATCTCTTTAAGAATTTTCCACAGTTTGTTGTGATCCACACAGTCAAAGACTTCAGTGTAGTCAGTGAAGCAGAAGTAGATGTTTTTCTGGAATTCTCTTGCTTTTTCCATGATCCATCGGATGTTGGCAATTTGGTCTCTGGTTCCTCTGCCTTTTCTGAATGCAGCTTGTACATCTGGAATTTCTTGGTTCACATACTGTTGAAAACTAGCTTGAAGGATGTTGAGCATTACCTTGCTAGCAGGTGAAATGAGTACAATCTTGTGGTAGTTTGAACATTTTGGGGCATTGTCCTTCTTTGGGATTGGAATGAAAACTGACCTTTTCGAGTGCTGTGGCCTCTGTTGACTTCTTCAAATGTGCTGCCATGTTGAGTGCAGCTTTTTAACATTATCTTCTTTTAAGATTTGAAGTAGTTAAACTGGAATTCCATCACCTGCACTAGCTTTGTAGTAATGCTTGCTAAGACCCACTTGAATTCACATTCCAAGATGGCTGGCTCTAGGTGAGTGACCACATGATCATGGTTATCTGGATCATTAGGAACTTTTTGTACAGTTCTTCTGTGTATTCTTGCCACCGCGTCTTAATCTCTTCTGTTAGGTCCTTGCTGTTTCTGTCCTTTATTGTGCCCATTTTTGCATAAAATGTTCCCTTGGAACCTTTGATTTTTTTGGAAGAGATGTCTAGTCTTTTCCATTCTGTTGCTTTTTCTCTATTTCTTTGCACTGTTCAATTAAGACTTCCTTATCACTCCCCACTATTCTCTGGAACTCTGCATTCAGTTGGGTATATCTTTCCTTTTCTCCATCGCCTTTGGCTTCTCTTCTTTTCTCAGCTATTTGTAAGGACTCCTCAGACAAACACTTTGCCTTCTTGAATTTCTTTTTCTTGGGGATGGTTTTGGTCACCACCTCCTGTACAGTGTTACAAATCTCCATCCATAGTTCTTCAGGCATTCTGTCTACCAGATATAATCCCTTGAATCTATTCATCACTTCCACTGTATAATCATAAGGGATTTGATTTAGGTCATACCTGAATGGCCTAGTGGTTTTCCCTACTTTCTTCAGTATGAGCCTGAATTTTGCAATAAAGAGCTGATGGTCTGAGCCACAGTCAGCTCCCAGTCTTGTTTTTGCTGACTGTATAGAGATTCTCCATCTTCAGCTGCAGAGAATATAATCAGTCTGATTTCAGTGTTGACCATCTGGTGATGTCCACGTGTAGAGTTGTCTCTTGTGTTGTTGGAAGAGTGTATTTGATATGACCAGTGCATTCTCTTCGCAAAACTCTTTTAGCCTTTGTCCTGCTTCATTTTGTACTCCAAGGCTAAGCTTGCCTGTTACTCCAGGTATCTCTCGAATTCCTACTTTTGCATTTCAACCCCTTATGATGAAAAGGACATCTTTTTTTGGTATTAATTCTAGAAGGTCTTTTAGGTTTTCATAGAATTGTTCAACTTTAGCTTCTTTGGCATCAGTGGTCGGGGACATAGACTTGATTACTGTGATGCTAAATGATTTGCCTTGGAGACAAACCAAGATCATTCTGTCATTTTGAGATTGCACCCAAATAGTGCATTTCAGACTATCTTGTTGACTATGAGGGCTACTCTATTTCTTCTAAAAAGGGAATTTTGCCCACAGTAGTAGGTATGATAATTAAATTTACCTATTCTGGTCCATTTTAATTCCCTGATTCCTAAAATATCGATGTTCATGCTTGCCATCTCCTGTTTGGCCACATCAGTTTATCATGATTCATGGACCTAACATCCCAGGTTCCTATGCAATATTGTTTTTTACAGCGTCGGACTTTAGTTTCACCACCAGACACATCCACAATGGGGCATCCTTTCCCCTTTGGCTCAGTGTCTTCATTCTTTCTGGAGCTATTTCTCTGCTCTCCTAATAGCATATTGGACACCTACTGACCTGAAAGACCATCTTTCAGTGTCATATCTTTTTGCCTTTTCATACTATTCCTGGGGTTCTCAAGGCAAGAATACTGAAGTGGTTTGTGATTCCCTTCTCCAATGGACCACTTTTTGTGAGGCCCTGACCAGCAGGGACAGGCCCTTCAGCTGCTCCACGTAGCTGTAGGACATGCCCGGCACCCTGGTTGTCCCACTGCTGGTCCTCCCGAGTGTGTGAACCTTCACCAGCCACTGGGTGTCGGTCAGCATGTCACCTGAGGGCCTGGGCAAAGGCCCTGCTGGAGTTGTTGGCTGGAGCTGATCAATGATGATGGATGGCTAGGAGCGGAGGGCTCCTCGGCTCCCTGATGCCGCTGGCTACCCCGGGCCAATCTGCCACCCAGGAGCTTCGAGGAGCAGGGAGATGAGAATGGAGTAGCCTGGATCTCTGTAAAGCCAGTTAACTTCCAAATGAGAATAGGAAGTGATAGAGGTGGGGTGAAGTGGTAAAATACTGTTGTTACTCTGCCCCTTCAGTTTATCTTATGAGATTAAAAATCCTTTTTATCTGTAAGCAATTAAACTTGAGTATTATGCTGTGAAAATGGGGTTGATGTGAAAAATAGAAATTCTTAATGCCATACTTGTTTTTTCACCAGCAGAAGTTTCTATCCTTTAGGCTACTTTTGAATGAAAAGAGCAATAAATCTACTGGAATTGGTGTCCCCTAGTCCTTTTGAGGAGAGAAGAGAGAAAATTGCTAACTGATTTAACTTTTTTTCATTTTGTAAATAAAAACAATTTTATATTGTGTGGAGGAAATACTACTTTTGGGTATGGTGTGAGCCATAGTTTTTTTTGCTTTTTTTTTTTTAGATTGACCTCATAGCTTAATGATCCTTTAAAATATTTTAGAAAGTAGTCTCTGACTGCTAATCAATTAATATATAAAAATCAGTTTGGAAACAGCGATCTTTGCAGGTTGAGGATCACCAGTTATAGTCAGTATCTGGTATACATAATATTTGAGACCAGAACAAAAGTTTTAGAAAACAGACCTTTTATTTTTAGCTTTCTATTAAATTACAACAGTGTAGTTTAATTACAGACAATACAGAGTATTGCCATTTGTAGGCCTCATACTTATTTCATTGATGATTGCATCTTTCTTTCTTACAAAACTTTAACAAGAATGTATTAAAAGTAGTGAAGTTGAATATGTACAAAATTTGTCTTGTATCTTTTACTGCTGTCATTCGATATATCAAGGGAGGCTCAAACTACCAAAGGACCTTTGTGTGTGTGTGTAATCAGTCATGTCCACTGCAGCCTCATGGACTATAGCCCACCAGGCTCTGTCCGTGGGATTTCCCAGGCACGAATACCGGAGTGGGTTACCATTTCCTCCTCCAGGGAAAGGACCAATAGTGGTGGAAAACAAGACTTAATGATTAAGCATAACACTTGGGATTTGGATAATAGATTCAGCTACTAACACCTTATTTATTATAAGGGAGATAGTATTTTAATGAGTTAAAAATTACTAGTCTGTATTTCTTTACATGTACATCTCTGTTTTGAGGTTTCAGAAGCTTTGAAAACAAAGTTTGTTCTTAAAGTACATTATAAAATGAAGGCACTCAGTCATGTCCAACTCTTTGCGACCCCATGGACAGTAGCCTGCCAGGCTACTCCATCCATGGGATTTTCCAGGCAAGAGTACTGGAGTGGGTTGCCATTTCCTTCTCCAAGGGATCTTCCTCCAAGGGATCTTCCCAGCTCAGGGATCGAACCCAGGTCTCCCACATTGCGGGCAGACTCCACTGTCTGAGCCACAAGGGAAGCTCTTAAGTGAAAGTCATTTGGTTGTGTCTGACTCTTTGCAACCCTATGGACTATACAGTCCATGGAGTTCTCCAGACCACAATACTGGAGTGGGTAGCCTTTCCCTTCCCCAGGGGATCTTCCCAACCCAGGGACTGAACCCAGGTCTCCTGCATTGCAGGCGAATTCTTCATCAGCTGAGCCACAAGGGAAGCCCAAAGCAAGGGTGAAGATCCCAGAGGGAAATTAGGTGCTAGTCGTTCAGTCGTGTCCGACTCTTTGCCACCCCACGGACTGTAGCCAGCCAGGCTCCTCTGTCCATGGGGGAGTCTCCAGGTAAGAATACTGGAGTGGGTTGCGATGCCCTCCTCCAGGGGATCTTCCCAACCCAGTGATCGAACCCAGGTCTCCCACACTGCAGGCAAATTCTTTACTGACTGAGCCACCAGGGAAACCGTAAAGTACGTTGCTCATATTTAAATTACAGTCAAATTGCTAATTTCAGTAAAATATTAGGATAAATCCCAGTTCAAAATTGTTGAGAGAATTATTTTAGTTAACTAGAAGCTGCCATAGGGATTAATGATTTTTTACCTTCCGAAACAATATGCTTACATTTAAATCATACCATTCAGAAATTCTATGGAGTCTGTTTCCACTTCCAGATCCTTTTTGATAATCAGTACATTTATAGGAGATTAGGCCAGACCTATACTAATGCTATGCCAAATGCTTAAACTTTATTTCTGAATAAATTCTGTTACTTTCACTTTTATTTGCCATATCACTCTTATAAAATGAAGTGCAAAGTTTGAATATTTGCCTACTCTAGATATTGAGCTTTTTGGTTGGAAAGATTTATTTTATTCTGGTCCGTGTGTGTGTCTGTGTGTTCATAGGTATTTGCATTTTTCATCTCATTTCTCCTTAAAGCACAGTCTTAACAGAATCTTATGTCTTTGAGAAAACATTTCATAACCCAAGCACTAAATAGTATTGTATTTTTATTCTTAGATCTTTTGTCTAGTGAAACACTGTGTAATTGAAGTACCGTATGTGTTTGTGTGTGTTTAATATAATGGCCTACCCAGAACAGCAAAGCAAAATAGTCGTGTCCGACTCTTTGGGACCCCGTGTACTGCAGCATATTAGGCTTCTCTGTCCTTCACTATCTCCCAGAGTTTGTGCAAAGTCATGTCCATTGAGTCCGTGATGCTGTTTAACTATCTCATCCTCCGTGGCCCCCTTCTCCTGCCCTCAGTCTTTCCCACCATCAGGATCTTTTCCAGTCAGTCAGTTCTTTGAATCAGGTGGCTAAAGTATTGCAGGTTCAGCATCCATCCTCACAATGAATATTCGGGGTTGATTTTCTTTAGGATTGATTGGGTTGATCTCCTTGCAGTCCAGGGGACTCTCCAAGAGTCTTCTATAGCACCACCATTTGAAAGAATCAGTTCTTCAGAGCTCACCCATCTTTATGGTCCAACTCTCACATCCATACATGACTACTGGAAGAACCATAGCTTTGACTGGATGGACCTTTGTTGGCAAAGTGATGTCTTTGCTTTGTAATATGCTGTTCAGGTTTGTCATTGCCTTCCTTTCAAGGAGCAAGTGTCTTTTAATTTCATGACTGCAGTCACCATCCACAGTGATTATGGAGCCAAGAAAATAAAATCTGTCACTGCTTCCACTTTTTCCCCTTCTACTTGCCATGAAGTGTTTGGACTGGATGCCATGATCTTAGTTTTTTGAATGTTTAGTTTTAAGCCAGCCTTTTCACTCTCCTCCTTCACCCTCATCAAGAGGCTCTTTAGATCTTCTTCACTTTCTGCCATTAGAGTGGTATCATCTGCATATCAGAGAAGGCAATAGCAACCCATTCCAGTACTCTTACCTGGAAAATCCCATGGACGGAGGAGCCTGGTGGGCTGCAGTCCATGGGGTCTCGAAGAGTCGGACACGACTGAGTGACTTCACTTTCACTTTTCACTTTCATTCATTGGAGAAGGAAATGGCAACCCACTCCAGTGTTCTTGCCTGGAGAATCCCAGGGACGGGGGAGCCTGATGGGCTGCCGTCTATGTGGTCGCACAGAGTCAGACATGACTGAAGCAACTTAGCAGCAGTAGCAGTATCTGCATATCTGAGGTTGTTGATATTTTTCCTGGCAATCTTGATTCCAGCTTGTGCTTCATCCAGCCTGGCATTTCTCATGATGTACTCTGCATAGAAGTTAAATAAGCAGGGTGAAAATATACAGCCTTGACATACTCTTTTCCCTATTTGGAACCAATCAGTTGGTCTGGTGTTCCCCTCTCTCTAAGAATTTTCTACATTTTGTGATCTACATAGTCACAGACTTTCATACAGTTGATGAAGCAGCAGCAGCAGATATTTTTCTGGAATTCCCTTGTGTTCCTGTAATGCAATGAATGTTGGTAATTTGATCTCCGGTTCCTCTGCCTTTTCTAAACCCAGCTTGTACATCTGGAAGTTCTCAGTTCACATACTGCTGAAGCCTAGAAAGATTTGAAAGCCTAGAAAGATTTCAAGCCTAGAAAGCCTTGAAAGATTTTGAGCATAATCTTATTTAAATATGATTAAAGTGTAGTGTGCAGATCTATAAAGTTGGTAAACTTTTGTTGAATGTCTAGTCCATGAAAGAGTCTATGCTGGGCATTATTAATTAATACTGTCAATTTACAGGACTGTTTTTAGACTACATATTTTTCCTGTTTTTTCCCATGGAGTTTTGAGAAAATGTGACCAGAATAAAGTAGGTGGACATTTTAATCAAGAACTGTAGTAATTTAACGATTCTAAAAGTTTAATTACGTACAGCTTTTCCTGTTTGATTTATTTGTTTTGGGTAGGATATATATATATATCTGATTTTCTTAGATAAAAATTTAAGATAATTAATTTTAGATAAATAGTTTAAAGAATAACCTTGACACATTCTGTGGTTACAGATCTCTGTAGTGACCAGGGGTAAAGGGAATGAGGGAAATTTCAGTCTTTTGAACCCGTGGAATTAATGGATATGTTTTGGGTTTCGGTCTTTCGTGGGTGGGCCAGAGACCCAATTCCCAGAGCCACTGGCCTAGAGAGGCAGCCAGGCCCGCCATATGAGTCAGACATGTGGTTCAGTGGCGTAGACCCCAGTTTGAATTTCTGCTTCACCTCTTAGTAGGCTGTGATCTTTAGTAAGTGTTTTAACCTCTCAGAGCCTCAGTTTCCTCATTTGTAAAATAAGAATGACAAAGTCTATCTTCTAGAATTACCGTAAAGATGAAACAAGATAATTTGTGTAGGGGAATGCATGCTAAGTTGCTTCAGACTTGTGTCCTTCTCTTTATGACCCCATGGACTCTCGCCCACCAGGCTCCTCTGTCCATGGGATTCTCCAGGCAAGAATACTGGAGTGGGTTGCCATGCCCACCTCCGGGGGATCTTCCTGACCCAGGGATCAAACCCACATCACTTATGTTTCCTGCATAGGCAGGCAGGTTCTTTACCACTAGTGCAACCTGGGAATCCCCTTATATAAGAGAGGGGGTCAATAAATATTAATCCCCTCCTCAGGCCCCTCCCCCTTGTCAGCATCTGCTGACATTGTCTTTAACAAATATATTTGTGTATATATTTTCTCCTCTGATGGAGATATATTCTACATTATTAGGGACCACAGGTATCAAAAGTACAGGTTGAACAGATAGTAAAATACAGTTGATTTTCATTATTTGAGGTAGCTGTGTTCTACCAAGGTGTGTATGGAAAATATAGGGTCATGTTTGTGACACCCTCTGATTACATTCTCATCAGGCCTTCAATATATTACCTTGTTTTAGGTGTATTTCTGTTTAATGACACTTTAATACATATCATTGGTTCATCAACAGTAAGTGCACGGTAACTCATGCTTGAATGAAGCTTATCTAACACACTATCAGTGTTAGGTTTTGAGATTACATATAGATATTAGCAAGTAGGCAGAGTTGGAAATATGGAATCCATGAATAACGAGGATCTACTGTATCTAAAAATGGATGTAGAACTTTGCATCTGTTGTTTACTTAGCCCTGCTCTGGTTTGGCAGATGTTGTCATGGGCCTGCGTGACTGTGACTCTTATTACGCCCAGAACACCCTCACATGAGTGTGAGTTTGACTTATTATTTCCCTTAATACCCTTCAGATGGGCGGGGTGATAGGGGCGGGAATACTCATCTTTTGTGTGAGTTGCCAATCACCCAGCAGCCACCCTGCAATCATGAACATGGGCTAAAATTACAATCAGATTCTCTCTTTGTATGTAAATTGTAATTTACATAACCTGAACTTGGATCTACCACTTTGCCCTAAGTCAGAAGAAGAAATAATATGTAAAAATTATTTCATGGCATGGAGTAAGCCCTTTAAAAAATATAATGTTGACTTATTTTAAAGTCTTATTTTTTGTAGTCATCGTTTGCTTAAAATGTTTGCAGTTACAGTTACTTTCTTCCCAGCACAAACTGTCAGCGTGGGAGTTGCTTTTGTTAAAAGCCTTTGTCTAGGTACCTAAAGTTAACTAGAAATCTTTGACATCCTGAGACTGTAGCACATTTGGTTGGATGTTTCTGGATTAACTTCATGCACCATACAGAAAACTCCCAAACTGTTTATTCAAATATAGGCTGTCTTTGGCAGATAATTAGTCTTGCTGGTTTCTATTCTGACCTATGCCTTCCTTAAATGACCTAGGAGAACGTGGACTTTCAATGTTGTTTATTGTAAGATGTGTTCAAGTGAACGCACATCTTCTTGTCCCAGTCTCCTAGTGATAATCAGAAAATACTAGTGAGAAAGGAGCCCAGGTAAGACTACTCTGTGGTTAGGAATGTATTAGCAAAGTTAAGTGCTATAGGAAAAGTTCGAGTTTGACCTGAAGCGAAGCCTGTCCCTTTCTTACTGCATTTTAGGACTCTGCATATCTTCAGCCTTCAGTCCTGAATCACCCTTGCTGTGTGTTTTCTCTCTTTCTGTTTCTGGATTGTGGAACAGTGCTAAAGAAAAGTATGGGCCTGGACCATGGTGAGATAATGCCGCCGCTCCCCCCACTTCTAAGAGGTCTGGGTCCTGATGCCTGGAACCTGTGAATACGTTACATTTGCCAGTATGGTTAAATTATGGGTTTTGCAATGGAGCGATTGTCCTTGATTTTGTGGATGGGGCCAGTATAATCACAAGGATTCTCCCAGGTGGGAGAGAGGCAGGAGGGTGACTGTCAGAGTGATGGTGCGAGACAGACTTCAGCCTTTGTTGGCTGTGGACATGGAAGGGAACCTCGAGGCAGCTAGAAAGTTAGAAGCAGCTAGAAAAGAAACACTCCCCAAGAGCCTCTTTTCAGACTTCTGACCTTCAACTATAAGATGAATAAATTTGTTTTGCTTGAAGTCGCTGACTTTGTAATAAACTGGGACATTAGCAACAGGAAACCGGCGCGTGGACTTAACATGACTCTGCAGCCTCCAGTGGTGGTGGTGTTTAGTTGCTAAGCTGTGACTGACTCTTTGCGACCCCGTGGGCTGTAGCCTGCCAGGCTCCTCTGTCCATCAGATTTTCCAGGCGAGAATGCTAGAGCGCCTTGCCATTTCCTTCTCCAGGGGATCTTCCTGACCCAGGGCTCGAACCCTTGTCAACAGCGGGGAGCCCAGTGATTTCTGCTCACTCAGTGTGGCTGCACTGTGTCGTGCTGCCGTCTCTGAATTGTCCACAGTTGTATCCTCTCCTCTTTCTACGTGCACATTGGGTAGGTAAGCTGCTTTCTCTTTCACTAAGACTGTCAGGACTATCAAGCTTAAGTTACTTGTCCACAAAGATTATGGGCTCTTTTATTCCTTGAGAGAGCTTTTTCCTGGTCCTGCCCCCTCAGCTCTTAGGTATGTGCTGTTTCTCTGCACACTTGACAGGGACAGAGGAGGCTCAGGGAAACTCATTGGAAGTCTGTTGTAATAGAGTTGTGGAGAGAGTTGTGAGTGCCTGAGTTAGGCCACTGGTGAGAGAGAGAGAGAGGTGATTTGAGAAATCCCAAATCTGAGAGGCAGAAACATTTTGCAGATAAACTTGTCAAGATTTAGTGACATTTTATTATATGGAAGAAAGAGGATAACCAGTCTCTGTCACATTCTAAGAACTCATATATTGGTTAAATGAATGAAAGAGCAACTACATAGATACTGATGTCAGCTGAGATTAATTATAGGAAGGACATCTATTGTTGTGGGACAAGTTACCCCCAAATTTAGCATCTAATACAACAAACATTATCTCATAGTCTCTGAGGTTCAGGAATCCAGGTGTCATTTAGCTGAGCGGTTCTGGCTCAGGACTCCTCATGAGGTTGCAGTCAAGTTGAAGACTTGACCAGGTCTGGAGTCTCCATTCTTGAGTTGACTTGTGTGGCTCTAAGTGCAGGACTTCAGTGCTTTACCAAGTGAGACTCTCCGTACCAAGTGATCTGAGGTGAGGCAGTTGGATTGGGCTTCCCTGGTGGCTCAGCAGTGAAGAATCCGCCTGCATTCAGGAGCTGCAGAGGATTTGGGTTTAATCCCTGAATTGGGAAGATCCCCCGGAGGCGGTCATGGCAACCCACCCCAGTGTTCTTGCCCGGAGAAGCCCGTGAATAGAGGAGCCTGGTGGGCTACAGTTCATAAGGTCACAAAGAGTAGGACTTTGTGAAGTGACTTAGCACACACTGACACATATACTGCTGCTGCTGCTGCTGCTGCTAAGTCGCTTCAGTTGTGTCCGACTCTGTGCACTAATACAACAAACATTATCTCATAGTCTCTGAGGTTCAGGAATCCAGGTGTCATTTAGCTGAGCGGTTCTGGCTCAGGACTCCTCATGAGGTTGCAGTCAAGTTGAAGACTTGACCAGGTCTGGAGTCTCCATTCTTGAGTTGACTTGTGTGGCTCTAAGTGCAGGACTTCAGTGCTTTACCAAGTGAGACTCTCCATACCAAGTGATCTGAGGTGAGGGAGTTGGATTGGGCTTCCCTGGTGGCTCAGAGGTAAAGAATCTGCCTGCATTCAGGAGCTGCAGGGGATTTGGGTTTAATCTCTGAATTGGGAAGATCCCCAGGAGGCGGTCATGGCAACCCACCCCAGTGTTCTTGCCCGGAGAATCCCGTGAACAGAGAAGCCTGCTGGGCTACAGTTCATAAGGTCACAAAGAGTAGGACTTTGTGAAGTGACTTAGCACACACTGACACATATAGGTGATTATTAAAGTTATGAGTGACTGGGGTCTTAAGCAGAATAGAAAACATTTGGAATAGCTGTGGTGGGAAGGAGGAAATAATACCTGACCAGATTCAAGTGAAAGAATCAGTGAAGTGTGTGGTTGTCCCAAGAGGAAATTAGATGTGATATTTGGTATCAGTTTGCTGCTTTGCATCAGTCTGCTTTGCGTTTTCTGCAAAGAGCTGCCACCATGTGGAGAGGACCATTGGTCACAAAATGTGGGAGATAAGGCATATTATTAAAGGATTAATTCAGAGTGTGAGTTTAGCCTGAGAGACATAGCAGAATTGGGGTTTA
The DNA here is from genome assembly GCA_006410635.1 of Cephalophus harveyi. Classification (NCBI taxonomy): domain Eukaryota; kingdom Metazoa; phylum Chordata; class Mammalia; order Artiodactyla; family Bovidae; genus Cephalophus; species Cephalophus harveyi. The sequence continues at coordinate 27,962 of SJYT01077667.1, forward strand.
AGAGAATTAAAGAGCTTCAATAGAGAGTAGTTCAGTTAATCTCCCCTTTACTGTGTGTTGCATAGGGAGGGAAGTGAGGTGAGTATGCAGTTAAAAAAGGAAAACAGAAGGATTGAAAAAACCAGCAGTGTGTAATGTAGATAATGCCCAGTGGTTGAGGGATAACACAAGAGGGGGCCATATTAAGACTTCTGAGATGGAATAATTTATAATTTAGAACCAGGGCACTGTCTTGAGAATGTTGATAGGGAAGTGAGCTTCTGAGAGTTAGGAATCCCAAAGAACTTTAAATCTGGTCTTTTGGATTCTACATGTATTTTTGAAATCTTCGAAGATGATGGTGGAGTTAGAATAGAAGGATAATTTGTGAGTCCCATGCCTAAATTCTGAATGTGGGCAGTGACTTACTGTGATAAGGTAGGTGGAGTGATAACGCTAAATAACAGGGTGAGTTATAACTCAAGAGGTAATTTTGTTGTTGTTGTTCAGTCACTAAGTCGTGTCCTACTCTTTGCAACCCCATGGACTGCAGCACACCAGGCTCCCCGTCCTCCAGTATCTCCTGGAGTTTGCTCAAATCCATGTCCACTGAGTCGGTGACGCTATCTGACCATCTCATCCTTTGCCGCCTCCTCTCCTTTTGCCTTCAATATTTCCCAGCATCAGGGTCTTTTACAGTGAATCGGCTCTTCACAGCAGGTGGCCAGAATATTAGAGCTTCAGCTTTAGCATCAGACCTACCAAAGAATATTCAGGGTTAGTTTCCTTTAGGACTGATTGATTTGATCTCCTTGCCGTCCAAGGGACTCTCAAGAGTCTTCTCCAGCACCACAGTTTGAAAGCATCCATTCTTCAGAGCCCAGCCTTCTTAATGGTCCAGCTGTCACATCCATACGTGAATACTGGAAAAATCATAGGTTTGACTGTGTAGACCTTTGTTAGCAAAGTGATATCTCTGCTTTTTAATACACTGTCTAGGTTTGTCATAGCTTTTCTTCCAAGGAGAAAGCATCTTTTAATTTCATGGCTGCAGTACTGTCCACAGTGATTTTGGAGCCCAAGAAAATGAAATCTGTCATTTGGAATGATTTGAAATGCTTAACAGTAAATACCACTTTAAAGCGGCCTTTACATGCTATTTTCGTATGATATTTAGTTCAGCTCTCACTGTACACTGTGAGATTGGTTTGAGGAAGTTGAGCGTTAGAGAGGTTAACTGAGTTGCCCTGGGCCATGCTGCTGGAGGAGCTGGGATTTGAACCTTGGTTTTCTGACTCTGACATGTTGCCCTTTTTAGACAGCAGTATTAGGCTGCTAGGTGGATGCCCACATCAATTCTGGGCCCCATGATGTATTAGGCATGACATAAAGCCTGGCTTCTGTTGGAAGAGAATCTATGTCTGTGGCTGAGAGGGGCGGAAATGGTGTTCTGAGGATGTAGGGAATTAGGGGTGTGTGTGTGTGTGTGTGTTGTTTATTATTTAAATACCTGCTCAAAGATGGTAGAGAATATAGTAGGGGGGCAGGGGTTAGTAGAGAAAGGACCAAGGAATGAGGATGGATACTGGGCTTACAGCCTTTCTGCAGTCTTATGTCTAAACAAGGTGAAATGTGGTCTTACAGTGCAGACTTATTATGCTTGCGTGTGTGTGTGTGTAGAAAGTTAGAAGCAGCTAGAAAAGAAACACTCCCCAAGAGCCTCTTTTCAGACTTCTGACCTTCAACTATAAGATGAATAAATTTGTTTTGCTTGAAGTCGCTGACTTTGTAATAAACTGGGACATTAGCAACAGGAAAGCGGCGCGTGGACTTAACATGACTCTGCAGCCTCCAGTGGTGGTGGTGTTTAGTTGCTAAGCTGTGACTGACTCTTTGCGACCCCGTGGGCTGTAGCCTGCCAGGCTCCTCTGTCCATCAGATTTTCCAGGCGAGAATGCTAGAGCGCCTTGCCATCTCCTTCTCCAGGGGATCTTCCTGACCCAGGGCTCGAACCCTTGTCAACAGCGGGGAGCCCAGTGATTTCTGCTCACTCAGTGTGGCTGCACTGTGTCGTGCTGCCGTCTCTGAATTGTCCACAGTTGTATCCTCTCCTCTTTCTACGTGCACATTGGGTAGGTAAGCTGCTTTCTCTTTCACTAAGACTGTCAGGACTATCAAGCTTAAGTTACTTGNGTGATTTCTGCTCACTCAGTGTGGCTGCACTGTGTCGTGCTGCCGTCTCTGAATTGTCCACAGTTGTATCCTCTCCTCTTTCTACGTGCACATTGGGTAGGTAAGCTGCTTTCTCTTTCACTAAGACTGTCAGGACTATCAAGCTTAAGTTACTTGTCCACAAAGATTATGGGCTCTTTTATTCCTTGAGAGAGCTTTTTCCTGGTCCTGCCCCCTCGGCTCTTAGGTATGTGCTATTTCTCTGCACACTTGACAGGGACAGAGGAGGCTCAGGGAAACTCATTGGAAGTCTGTTGTAATAGAGTTGTGGAGAGAGTTGTGAGTGCCTGAGTTAGGCCACTGGTGAGAGAGAGAGAGAGGTGATTTGAGAAATCCCAAATCTGAGAGGCAGAAACATTTTGCAGATAAACTTGTCAAGATTTAGTGACATTTTATTATATGGAAGAAAGAGGATAACCGGTCTCTGTCACATTCTAAGAACTCATATATTGGTTAAATGAATGAAAGAGCAACTACATAGATATTGATGTCAGCTGAGATTAATTATAGGAAGGACATCTATTGTTGTGGGACAAGTTACCCCCAAATTTAGCATCTAATACAACAAACATTATCTCATAGTCTCTGAGGTTCAGGAATCCAGGTGTCATTTAGCTGAGCGGTTCTGGCTCAGGACTCCTCATGAGGTTGCAGTCAAGTTGAAGACTTGACCAGGTCTGGAGTCTCCATTCTTGAGTTGACTTGTGTGGCTCTAAGTGCAGGACTTCAGTGCTTTACCAAGTGAGACTCTCCATACCAAGTGATCTGAGGTGAGGGAGTTGGATTGGGCTTCCCTGGTGGCTCAGAGGTAAAGAATCTGCCTGCATTCAGGAGCTGCAGGGGATTTGGGTTTAATCTCTGAATTGGGAAGATCCCCAGGAGGCGGTCATGGCAACCCACCCCAGTGTTCTTGCCCGGAGAATCCCGTGAACAGAGAAGCCTGCTGGGCTACAGTTCATAAGGTCACAAAGAGTAGGACTTTGTGAAGTGACTTAGCACACACTGACACATATAGGTGATTATTAAAGTTATGAGTGACTGGGGTCTTAAGCAGAATAGAAAACATTTGGAATAGCTGTGGTGGGAAGGAGGAAATAATACCTGACCAGATTCAAGTGAAAGAATCAGTGAAGTGTGTGGTTGTCCCAAGAGGAAATTAGATGTGATATTTGGTATCAGTTTGCTGCTTTGCATCAGTCTGCTTTGCGTTTTCTGCAAAGAGCTGCCACCATGTGGAGAGGACCATTGGTCACAAAATGTGGGAGATAAGGCATATTATTAAAGGATTAATTCAGAGTGTGAGTTTTGCCTGAGAGACATAGCAGAATTGGGGTTTAAGAGAATTAAAGAGCTTCAATAGAGAGTAGTTCAGTTAATCTCCCCTTTACTGTGTGTTGCATAGGGAGGGAAGTGAGGTGAGTATGCAGTTAAAAAAGGAAAACAGAAGGATTGAAAAAACCAGCAGTGTGTAATGTAGATAATGCCCAGTGGTTGAGGGATAACACAAGAGGGGGCCATATTAAGACTTCTGAGATGGAATAATTTATAATTTAGAACCAGGGCACTGTCTTGAGAATGTTGATAGGGAAGTGAGCTTCTGAGAGTTAGGAATCCCAAAGAACTTTAAATCTGGTCTTTTGGATTCTACATGTATTTTTGAAATCTTCGAAGATGATGGTGGAGTTAGAATAGAAGGATAATTTGTGAGTCCCATGCCTAAATTCTGAATGTGGGCAGTGACTTACTGTGATAAGGTAGGTGGAGTGATAACGCTAAATAACAGGGTGAGTTATAACTCAAGAGGTAATTTTGTTGTTGTTGTTCAGTCACTAAGTCGTGTCCTACTCTTTGCAACCCCATGGACTGCAGCACACCAGGCTCCCCGTCCTCCAGTATCTCCTGGAGTTTGCTCAAATCCATGTCCACTGAGTCGGTGACGCTATCTGACCATCTCATCCTTTGCCGCCTCCTCTCCTTTTGCCTTCAATATTTCCCAGCATCAGGGTCTTTTACAGTGAATCGGCTCTTCACAGCAGGTGGCCAGAATATTAGAGCTTCAGCTTTAGCATCAGACCTACCAAAGAATATTCAGGGTTAGTTTCCTTTAGGACTGATTGATTTGATCTCCTTGCCGTCCAAGGGACTCTCAGGAGTCTTCTCCAGCACCACAGTTTGAAAGCATCCATTCTTCAGAGCCCAGCCTTCTTAATGGTCCAGCTGTCACATCCATACGTGAATACTGGAAAAATCATAGGTTTGACTGTGTAGACCTTTGTTAGCAAAGTGATATCTCTGCTTTTTAATACACTGTCTAGGTTTGTCATAGCTTTTCTTCCAAGGAGAAAGCATCTTTTAATTTCATGGCTGCAGTACTGTCCACAGTGATTTTGGAGCCCAAGAAAATGAAATCTGTCATTTGGAATGATTTGAAATGCTTAACAGTAAATACCACTTTAAAGCGGCCTTTACATGCTATTTTCGTATGATATTTAGTTCAGCTCTCACTGTACACTGTGAGATTGGTTTGAGGAAGTTGAGCGTTAGAGAGGTTAACTGAGTTGCCCTGGGCCATGCTGCTGGAGGAGCTGGGATTTGAACCTTGGTTTTCTGACTCTGACATGTTGCCCTTTTTAGACAGCAGTATTAGGCTGCTAGGTGGATGCCCACATCAATTCTGGGCCCCATGATGTATTAGGCATGACATAAAGCCTGGCTTCTGTTGGAAGAGAATCTGTGTCTGTGGCTGAGAGGGGCGGAAATGGTGTTCTGAGGATGTAGGGAATTAGGGGTGTGTGTGTGTGTGTGTGTTGTTTATTATTTAAATACCTGCTCAAAGATGGTAGAGAATATAGTAGGGGGGCAGGGGTTAGTAGAGAAAGGACCAAGGAATGAGGATGGATACTGGGCTTACAGCCTTTCTGCAGTCTTATGTCTAAACAAGGTGAAATGTGGTCTTACAGTGCAGACTTATTATGCTTGCGTGTGTGTGTGTGTATGTGTGTGTGTGTTTTAGTGTCAGCTACAAAATTAAAGATATTCAACAAATGTTAGGAGGCTAGAATTTTTAAGAAAAATGTGATGCTTTTAAGTGAATTATTTGATCAAATTGTCTTTTAAACGTGATTATTACTTTATTTATACAAAATTTCTAGATAGTTTACCATCCTAAAAATAGTGAATAACATCCATAAAATTATCTGTTTACTAAACTTATGGAAATTTTTAGGTTATCATCTTTTTATTGATTGATACTTCATCTTAAACCTGAAAATGATGTTTTATAACATCTGAATGTCCTTTCTTCATGGCAGATAGATGGGGAAACAGTGGACACAGTGGCTGACTTTATTTTTCTGGGCTCCAAAGTCACTGCAGAAGGTGATGGCAGCCATGAAATTAAAAGATGCTTGCTCCTTGGAAGGAAAGTTATGACCAACCTAGACAGCATATTAAAAAGCAGAGACATTACTTTGCCAACAAAGGTCCATCTAGTCAAGGCTATGGTTTTTCCAGTGGTCATGTATGAATATGAGAGTTGGATTATAAAGAAAGCTGAGCAACAAAGAATTGATGCTTTTGAACTGTGGTATTGGAGAAGACTCTTGAGAGTCCCTTGGACTGCAAGGAGATCCAAGCAGTCCATCCTAAAGGAGCTCAGTCCTGGGTGTTCATTGGAGGGACTGATATTGAAGCTGAAACTCCAGTACTTTGGCCACCTGATATGAAGAGCTGACTCATTTGAAAAGACTCTGATGCTGGGAAAGATTGAGGGCTGGAGGAGAAGGGAACGACAGAGGATGAGATGGCTGGATGGCATCAGCGACTTGATGGACATGGGTTTGGGTGGACTCCGGGAGTTGATGATGGACAGGGAGGCCTGGCGTGCTGCGATTCATGGAGTTGCAGAGTTGGACACGACTGAGCGACTGAACTGAACTGAAATGTCCTTTAGGAAACTAGCATAGAAGTTATTTAACAAAAGAAGAGATACCATGCCAAATGTAGCCTCAGAAATTACATCTCTGAGGTGTGGAACTTTGCTTATGTTTACTTTATTCAGCAGCCATTTAGAGTGTCTGGTAAGTACTAGACACAGTGGGGAACATGAATAACGTCCTCCAAGAGCCTGCAGCCTAGCAGGGGTACAAGACAGAAATTACCTGTGGCAAAGCTGCATTTGTATTAAGTAAACCTTTTTAATGTTTGGTGTGATCTGGGTGGGACTCTGGCCAGATCAGCAAGAACACTGTGAGCCCTTTCATTCCCTCCACCGAGACAGCTGACTTCACCGCAGCACAGGAAGCAGTGGTACTGACCAGTCGTGTCCCCCACACACCTCGTTACACTTCCTTGGGAGGACCATGCCAATAACGAAACCATTAAACCAAAAAGCCTAGTGTAGCAGGCACTGTGTTGAGCAGTTTATGTCATTTCATCATCATAACTTTATGAAGTAGGCGTTATTCCCTTCATTTTACAGAAGAATACCTGAGTCTTAGAGGTGTTTAAAGTAACTTTCTCTCGCAGCTGTACCTGCAAGTGATCTTGGAGAGGCAGCAGTGGACGGTAGCTTGAAGCGAGATCGTAGTTTCCTGCCCTGGAATTGAACCTGGGTTGCCTGGATGAAAACCAGGAATCCTAGCTGCTAGTCCACCAGGAGCTAGAAGCTAGAGGCAAAACTCCCCTGGCCCTTGCCCCCTCTGAAAACTGCATTCCTCAAGGAGGCAGAAACTATAAAAACAGACACAAAGTTTATTATTAGAGACACAAGAAGTGGGAAAGCAAGTAGAGTAATAGTTTGTTTAGTTAAGACAGAAGCAAGGCCAGAGATAGACACAGGGAGAGAAAGGATGTGGGCATCCCCCCATTGAGGAGGAGCCCAGTAAAGAGGTGGTTAAATCATTTACATGGGGCAGTTCTTTCCAGTCTTTGGTTCCCTTTGATCAATTATCTGGTTTCTTTTCCCACCATGACCTGCTCTAGGCCTGTCCCCAACATCCATGCCCAACTTTTTTCCAAGCTGTATTTGAGGCTATAGGCCTGTTGGGTGCCTTGGCATCACCTGTTCTGGGGTGGTGTGCACTCCTTTCTGATCCCCAAGGAGGCTTTCTGCACATGTGCAGTATCTCCTTTGTCCCAAGGATGGGAAATATATGACCTGTTGATCTTTTACTCAAACACAGGTTAGCTCCTCTGGGTTCTTGCCATTACTGTTCCTGCCATCACGTTGGCAGGAGACAAAGCTTGGCTCTTTACCCTGCTTCTGTTGTTATTTCTGTTTCGATGTGCAAACAGGAAGCTGATTGAAATGCCTAACCTGGAGCTCATATGGTCTCCTGCCTCGGAATTAAGAAGGCTAACCCTGGTCACTTTTCTCTAACATACATGGAATCTTGTGTAAAGTCCACAGTCCGCTATGTTCAAAGTGGTAAGACCAGAGCCTTGGATGCTCCAAGCCAGCTCTTTCTATCTTACATCATGTCTTTGTCCCTGGACCTGGCTCCAAATACAGCCTCCTGGTCATCTGGCTTATCCTGGGGCAGTTGTGTTTTCTTTTCCAGGACATTTATTGGGTTTTTATTCTTGCTCTCTGGAACTCAGCAAATGTCTCTGCAGCCACATCTCATAAAATATCCCACCTCCTTACTTCAGTTGAAAACCCGGCTCCCTCCTGAGGACCCTGCCTTCCTTGCTGCATTTGCAGGTGACTGCTGCTGATTTTCACGTCTCATCAACCGCATACTCCTCAAGAAACCGAAGTTCCATCAGGAAAATGAAGAGCTTGACTTTTTATGCTGTAATTTATGAATGACCAGTTTATACTTAATAAATATAGTAGCAAGTTATATATATAAAGGCTCTATTTATAAAAATGCAATGAAGAGTTTATATTAAGATTGTATATCTAATAAAAAGTGTCTTTTTGTTGAAGATAGTAAAATGTGCTTTTCTGCCAAAATAATACTTGAGGATGAGAGTAAATGTGTAAAATTCAGTACGGCCAATTCTCATTAATAAAGCATTGATAATGATATACATCTGAAGTACTGTATAGTGTTTCGTTTATGATAAATGCTGAATAATTTTTATGCCTGACAGAACATTTACTTGTGATGGTTTAGTTGGGTGCACAGCATTTGCTTCAAGTAATTATGTCTTTAGTCATGACCTAATTCAAACACAGATTGGAATAAAATGGTGAAAAAAAGCTGAAATCATTTCAGTAAGTAAAGAGGATGCTAGAAAGAAGCTTTTAAAACCAACTGGAGACCAGAGCCTAGGTAGTATCTTTATTGGATTTGGTGATTTCTAAAGCTGAACTGTCAAAATAAATTGGGGAAATTAACAGGGGATATTTTTATTTGCAAAAGTGTGGAAATGAAAGTTTCAGTAAAGGTCAAGAAAAATGTGGAATATGGTTATTAAAGTAAGGAGATGGCCATGGTTACCTAATATACATTCCAGTTACCTGTTGCTGCCTTTCATACCATCCAAAACCATGTATAAAACAAATGCCATTTTATTCTCTTACAACCTTGCATTAGAATTCAGAGAAGAGACAGTGGGGATGCTGTGTCTGCTTGACAGTGTCTGGATTTTCAGATGGGAGGACTAGAATGGCTGGGTGTGACTTGACAGAAGGAGAAGAAACAACTGGGGTGGAGAATCCGCTTTCCGGATGACTCCCTTACCCATGTGGCACCTGGCCTGGGATGACTCGAAGGCCTGGCTCCCCTGGGGCAGTTGACACATACGTCCTCTCCACAGAGCTGGGGCTTTCACAGGATGGCAGTTTCTGGAGACTGGGTGCTCCAGACACACAGAGAGCGAGCTGACAGGCTTCTACTGAGCTGTGCTCAGAAGTCTCAGTCTCACTTTTGCCACATTGTGTTGGTTACAAGCCAGTCATTCATTCAAGCGATTGTAGATTTGAGAGGAGAAGAGCTGAACTCTACTTCTTGAGAGGGCAGTGGCATGGTCACACTGCAGGAAGAGCATGTGGATTGGGAAATGTGACCATTTTCAGAAAATATAGTCTGCCAAAACCTGCACTTTCTGGGAGTAGAGGGGAAAACTTAAACCACATTTACAGCCTTTTCGGTTAGCCACACACTTTAAAGGGATTAAAAACAGACAGACTGTAGTGTGATGTATTTACGTATTAGGAAATAGCTCTTACTGCCATTTTAAACACCAGTATAGAATCTCCAGATTAGCGGAGACACCGTTTCCTCAACATTTAATAAAGACTGACTGGCTATATGGTCATATATGGTAATAAGGACTGATGCTGAAGCTCCAGTACTTTGGCCACCTGATGCGAACCACTGACTCATTGGAAAAGACCCTGATGCTGGAAAAGATTGAGGGCAGAAGGAGAAGAGGGCAGCACAGGATGAGATGGTTGAGTGGCATCACTGATTCAATGGACATAAACTTGGGCAAACCCTGGGAGATGGTGAGGGATAGCCAAGCCTGGTGTGCTGAGTCCATGAGGTCATGAAGAGTTGGACACAACTTGGCCACTGAACAAGAACAACAATATGGTAATAAGAAAGCTTTTATTGTAAGTGTAGCAGAAAGTTAGAAAATATACTAGTGTACACTTTGGATACTGTGATTGCTTAGCCACTTGCCTATCTTGTTGGGACAGTAAGCAAGAAGACCATCATTTCAGGGCTTTTGAAGATCGCTTCCAAGATTGTGGGTCTTTGGTATTAGTGTATATGTGTGTATTTGGGCAGCAGCCTTTACTGGTTTCAAGTTACACTACATTAATTTTCAACCATATTGTGGAAGAAATTTTTCAATCTGGTTAAGCTCTTATTTCTTTCCTCTTCGAAAAAGGGGCAGATGGTACTATTTACATAAGTAGTGTTGTGTCAGGAAGGAAGAAAACCAAATCTTTGACATACTGTTGCGTTTCTACCAAGTCAGGCTTTTCCAGGACATATTCTCTTCTAGTTGGAGAAGGGCATGGCAACCCACTCCAGTATTCTTGCCTGGAGAATCCCATGGACGGACGGAGTTTGGCAGGCTACAGTCCATGGGGTTGCAACAAGTCAGACACGACTGAAGAGACTTAGCCACAGGGGGCTTTAAGGTTAGCGATACTGTGGTTTCAATCCTGAATATTTATGAATAGCACTTTGTTCTTGGCTTCATTTTATCACAGTGTAAATGCTCAGCATGTTTGAGTGCCCAAATTTACATCACTTTGGAGAGGATGAAAGTGCTTATATGAATTGCTTTAGTTGGGGAGATATTTGAAGATTTTAGTGACAGAACTGATAAACTAAATGCGTGGTAGAACTGTGATTCAATAGCCAGTTACTTTGATGCTCAGTGTAAAGTGATGCCCTCGAAGAAGGTGAGAGATATATTCTGATGAGCATAAAATGTTGCTGTGGGATGGTAGAACCCTAAATTAATTTTAGGAAGCTTCTGTCCATTTAATTTTTAAGCCTGTCATCTGTACCTGGCTGTCTGCCATCACCTCAAACACCACATGTCCAAAATTGAATTAATCATCTTCTCCATCAGACATCTCCCACATGCCAAAGAACAAAGAAATAGGCCAAAAAACCTAGTTTCCTTTCTCAACTCTACCATTTCTGTCTGACTCTACCCTCCTTTGAGAGAAGAATTTTGAAATCAAAATTTTTTCTTAAGTATTTTTGTTTTCTTTCTTTGGAATTTCTTTTAGGTTTTCCTTTTTATATGCATTCCCCCAGGTAGGAATCAATGTAGACCTTGCATTTTGTATTCTCCTGACTTTCATATTTTCCCTGTTTCAGTTCACCTTGCTTCTTAGTGCTGGGGTGCTATTAATAAATGTAACCCCTGCCCGAGTGTTCATTTTCTCTTTGTTGTTCACTAGAGCAAATCTAAACTCCTCTGCATGTTTTTTGCTTATTTGCCTATTTGTAGGATAAGGTAGATGCCCCCAACTTCTGGGATCTAATACCCAGTGATCTGAGGTGGAGCTGATATAATAATAATAGAAATTAAGTGCACAGTAAATGTAATGTGCTTGAATCATCCTGAAACCATCCCCACCACCACCCCACATCCCATCCCGTGAAAAAACTGTCTTCCACAACACCAGTCCCTGGTGCCAGAAAGATTGGGGACCGCTGGGGTAAGGAGCTTAAGCACCTCTATTAGGTTTCTCCAGAGAAACAGAGCCAGTAAGATACATATCGTTAAGTTGATTAAACAAGGAGGCTGTTAGACCGAGGTGGTTCTAATGCCATGGTTGCCTAGGTAAGCAGACCAACATCTAAGCCTATAAATGCCTCATGACTGTGAAATCTAAAACTAAGGACAGTGCATCACAAGGAGCCAGCTAGGCTTCAAGCTGTAGCCAGTTTCCTTGCTTTGCTTTAACCTCTTCTCTGTTAAAGCCCTTCCCCGAGCCCCTGTCAGAGGAGTGTTCTGAGTCACTTCAGTTTTGCGCTGCCCAGTTTGATTCAGTTTTTGCTCAAATAAACTCTTACAGTTTTAAATATCCAGTTTATCTTTTAGCAATATATGATAGGATATAGAAAGAGGATTTATTATTAGGCACTGGCTCACATGATTATTGAGGCTGAAAAGTCCCAACATCTATAGTCAGCAAGCTGGAGACTCAGGAGACCCCAGCCCTCTCCCAGGCAGCAGAGGACAGATGTTCCAATTCAAACGGGACGAAGACATTCCCTCTTACTCAGCCTTTTTTAGTCTATTTAGGTCGTCACTTGCCTGAGCAAGGCTACCCGTGTTAGGGAGGGCAATCTACTTTATTCAGTCTACCAAATCAAGTTAATCTCAAGCAGAAACACCTCCTAGACACACTCAGAGTAATGTTTGACCAAATGTCTGGGTACCCTATGGTCTAGTCAAGCTGATACATAAAATTAACCATCACAGCACTTTGATTGGAAAAGGTTTTCTTCCATTTTTGCTTTAGTCAAGAACTCAAGTGGCAGACAGGCTTCAGTCTGTAGTGAGAAGTGGGGAGTAGAGCAAAGAGAGTGGGATAACATTTAATAGTGCCTAGGAGAGAGGGTCAGTGAAGGGGTAGGTCTGTAGGGCTTGTAGCCAAATGTCTGTCAACTGATGAATGGGTAACAGAATGTGGCATATAATGAAATTGTCACTTCAGTCACTAAGTTGTGTCTGAATCTTTGCAATCCCATGGACTGCAGCATGCCAGGCCTCCTGGTCCATCACCAGCTTCCAGAGTTTCCTCAGTCTCATGTCCATTGACTTGGTGATGCCATCGAACCATCTCATCCTCTGTCATCCCCTTCTCCTCCTGCCTTCAGTCTTTCCCAGCATCAGGGTCTTTTCAAATGAGTCAGTTCTTCTAATCAGGTGGCCAAAGTATTGTAGTTTCAACTTCATAATCAGTCCTTCCAATGAGTATTCAGGACTGATTTCCTTCAGGATGGACTGATTGGATCTCCTTGCAGTCTAAGGGATTCTCAAGAGTCTTCTACAGCACCACAGTTCAAAAGCATCAATTCTTCAGTGCTCAGCTTTCTTTATAGTTCAACTCTCACATCCATACATGACTACTGGAAAAACCATAGCTTTAACTAGATGAACCTTTGTTGACAGTGTAATGTCTCTGCTTTTTAATGTGCTGTCTAGGTTGTCCTAACTTTTCTTCCAAGGAGCAATTTGAATTTTATTTGGCCATTAAAAAAATTGGGAATGAAGTACTGATACATTCTAAAACATAGATGAACCTTGAGAACATTGGAAGTGAAAGAAACTTAACACAGAAAGCCACATATTATATGATTCCATTCCTTTGAAATGTCCAGAATAGGCCAATCCATTGAGGCAGGGTAGATTAGCTCAGGGCTATGGGGAAGGAGTTGGGAGGGCAGTAAGGGAGGAGTAGGGTAGCTACTAATGGTTATGGGCTTCCCTCATGGCTCAGATGGTAAAGAATCTGCCTGCAATACAGGAGACCCTGGTTTGATTCCTGGATTGGGAAGATCTGCTGGAGAAGGGATAGGCTGCCCTCTCCAGTATTCTTGGGCTTCCTTTGTGGCTCAGCTGGTAAAGAATCCTCCTGCAACGTGGGAGATCTGGGTTCAATCCCTGGATTGGGAAAATCCCCTGGAGAAGGGAAAGGCTACCCCCTCCAGTATTCTGGCCTGGAGAATTCCATGGACTGTGTAGTCCAAGGGGTTGCAAAGAGTCAGACATGACTGAGCGACTTTGACTTCACTTGAACTGGACTTCCCAGGTGGCTCAGTGGCAGTGAACCGCCTGCCGATGCAGGAGATGTGCGTTAGATCCCCGGGTTGGGAAGATCTCCTGGAGAAGGAAATGGCAACCCACCCTGGTATTCTTGCCTGAGCTATCCCATGGACAGAAGGCTGGTGGGCTACAATCCATGAGCTTGCAAGAGGAGTCAGACAACAACGTCGTCTCTGGAATTGGGTATCGATATTGATTATACAACCTTGTGAATATACTCAAAACCAGTGAATTGTACACTTTAAAAAGATGAATCTTACGGTATGTCAGTTATCTTTCTCTCTTTTTTTTTTTTTTTTTTTTTTAAAGAAAAGGAATTGTTGCAGTGTTAAATTACTCAAGGCTTAGAACAAGAGCATCCTTGAATATAGGACCTATAAGACAAGATATTTGTGTTAATTCCTCTATTTTAATCTCATTTTAGGTAACAATATATGACTTTACAGATTTGATGAGCTACTTATGTTGTTTCTAGGGACCATTAAAATAAATATATTGATTACTTAAAGTCATCTCCTGTGCCATACTTTGGAAAAATTTGGATTGTTATGTCCGATTACCAAACCAGCCTGCTTTAATTTTGTGATTCACTCTTTTATGTTAGCTTTCCTTTCAGGTTTACATACAGTATTTTTTTTTAATTTTGCTTTTTAAAAAAGCAGAGACAAGGTTGTGGAAAGAATATGTTTGGGCGGGGGGTGGTCATTAATATGACTTTTTTCTCTGAAGAATTTAAATGTTGACAACTTCAAAGTTCTTTTCTAGAATTTCATTACCTTTCTTTAGATCCTTTCAGAATGGCACTGAGGTTTTCTCAGTAGGAAGAGTATCATAATATTCGTTTCATTAAGCTATATGTAGTTCCTGCTGAGAAGTAAATTGAGACCTGAAAATGTTTATCACCATAAAAAGCAAGAGAAAAAAAATATTGCAAAAACACAGAGTACCTTCCCTTAGAATTTTTTAGAATTCTTATTCTTATAGAATAGGTTGGCATAGTATTTCTTCTTTTTAATTACTGAATTAACTTTATAAGCCCTTATCTTTGCATTTAGGAAAGCAGTAGGTGGTTCTCAGTCTTTTTTCCAGTCAGTTGCTCCCCTTGGTGGATGTGTGGATAGCCACCTGAAAGGAGGGAAATGAGTGTGTAGTTTTTTAAAGGACACGTCTTACCCCTGCATCAAATTGAGAATGACTACCATAGTGATCAAAAGTTATTACTGGAAAAAAAGTTATTAATGGGATTGTAATCTCCTTTTGACTGTTGGGTTGAAATGATTAAGCTTGGTTAGCCTTAGGGAAGGCTGGAGAAATTTGGGGTGATGTAGTTTTAGAAGTGCCTGTTCTACTGCAAGATGAGAGCTCAGAACTGTGGACCTGGAGTTACAGGTTCCTGAGTTGTACCCCATTCCAGCCCAGGTCTGTGTGAAACAGGAGATCACTTTTGGGGGTGGGCAGCATGTGAGTAACCTCAGTTAGTAGGTGCTCTTTACAAGTTCACCCTGTGACTCATATGAGCCCCGACTGAAGACAGAATAAGATTTGTAGAGGTGTATAACCTCCTTGACAAACTGAACAACTGGGAGAGGGTATCTCTCCTCCCACTTTGAATCAACCACCTGTGTGTGTGTGTTATTTGCTCAGTCATGTCTGACTCTTTGTGATCCCTGGCTCCTCTGTCCATGGAATTCTCCAGGCAAGAATACTGGAGTGGGTCACCATTCCCTTCTCCAGGGGATCTTCCCAACCCAGGGATCGAACCCCAGTATCCTGCCTTGCAGGAGGATTCTTTTCTGTCTGAGCCACCAGGGAAGCCTCTCTTGCTTTGTATGACTTCCTAAATAGCTCTTAAGTCAGGTCTCATCCCTCCGCTCCAAGGTTTGTGTTAGAAACCTCAGGCTGTTTCCTGAGTTATTTTGATTCATTTTGACTGTTCTTCAGTCTCCTCTTATCTGATGGGTCCTCCACAATGCTGTCAGCATTTTAATTTCTAAAATTCAAGTCAAATCAGGTTATTTCTCTGTTTAAAACCCTTCACTAGTTCTCTGTTACCTACAAAGAAAGACATGTTTATTGAATTTCATAGAAGTGTGTTGGTACCTTGACTTTGGTTGATTTCATTATATTGGGGTGCTTCCTTTAAGAAAACTCAGTATATAGAAAAGCAGATGCCCCATGAGCTTTGCTCTAAGCCTCTCTTAGCACAGCCTGCTGGTCTCTAAGCTGCTGCTGCTTCCTAACCTGTCTCTGGGAATATGTTTGTTGATTCCTTTGGTGAAAGTGGCATTAGGCTTCGGTCAGGAGTGGGGACCAGATCAGGTGCAACTTTAAAGGCCAAAGAAAAGGATGCTGAGGTTGAAAGCAAGGGTTAATTACTAGTTACTGAAATACAAATAGCAGATTTATATTTTGAGAGGACCATTTGGCTGTTAGTGGGGAATGGATTGTAGCATGGTGTAACTGGGAGCGGGAGGTCATTGAGGAAACCACTGCAGTGATCCTTGCTCTGGAGCCACCGGTGAGGGTGGCCTGCTCTCGGGTGTTTGCACTGGAGATGGAGAACAGTGCAGAGATCCATGGTATATTTTGGAAGTATAACTGATAGATCTAATCATGGCTGCATGTGGGCAGTGGGGAAAAGAGAAGGAAGAACTCTTAGGTGACAAAGTTTGTATATTTTCACTCTAAATAGCATGCTGCTGCTGTTAGGTCACTCAGTTGTGTCCACTCTTTTGTGACCCCATGGACTGTAGCCCGCCAGGCTCCTGTGTCCATGGGATTTTTCAGGAAACAATACTAGAGTGGGTTGTCACTTCCTCCTCCGGGGAATCTTCCTGACCCAGGGATCGAACTCGTGTCTCCTGCTGCCCCTGCATCGCAGGGGGCTTCTTTACCATTGAGCCGCCAGGGAAGCCCTTTAAATAGCATATTTAGGTGTAAAAGGGGGAAATGAGGAAAAATATAGTATAGTTGCTATACCCAAAACAGATAATGAATATTAAATCCTTGGATTCGGCTTAAGTTAGGAAGGGAACGGGTGACTTGGAGGATGTAAGGGCTGGTCAAGGGCTGACATGGTGGGGTGGTGGGGGGCACAGTCTGGAGAAGAGCTTGTGAGCAGGCGCAGTCCCCTCTGTGTCTGTGGCATTTTGGGTTTTGTGTCTCACCCTTGCCCACTGCTGTAACTTTGCTAAATTAACATTTGTTAAGTAGAGCCCTGGGGTGATGGATGGTTCAATAAAAGACCACAAGAGAATTGAAATCGAGTTCAGTACAGGTCATGGAGGAGGTACACAACACACCTTAAGAGGCCAAAAAGGGTGGTCCAGACAGGGTGTAGGCAGAGATCGGGGTGGATCCTGGAGGAGTATTTTGGGGTTCCCAGGCTAGAGTCAGATTGGTCAGTTCAAACCAAAAAGAGGGAGAGGTGGTTGGGGTGGCCTCAGAAATCTGTTTTTATCCAAGGGGCACCAGGGGAAGACCCCGGGAGGTGAGGGAGACTGATGATCCAAAGGGCAGTTGCAGGGGGGTCATATCGGGAACTGACTCACTGGTGAGTCTGTGGGCTGTTTTCTAAGATATGCACACTCGATGGAGAGGTTGGTATCAGTTCAAAGCCCTGCAGGCCACTTGGCCACACACATGGATGCTGAGGCAGCAATATTGTGGAGTATGTTAGCAAAACCCAGGCTTTACCTTTAAGAGATTGTTATAAATTTTAGCCTCATTCTTCTTACCCAGTTGTTTGAGCTCCTCATCTTTTCTGTGCTCTGTCATAGGTGAGCCAGAGTTTGTATCCTGTGTATTAGAGTTAAAGCTGGGAGGATATGCTGGGGTTCTGCTCTCTGATAGGTTGAAGAAAGCTAATGATTTTGTAGGTTGTTTGGTATTTTTTGTTGTTACTGGGAGCACTGCTCTTCTTACATCTTTCCATATCCTGCATAAAAGCCCATCAGACCATTTATTTTAATAGCACACATACCCCTAAATGTCATTATGACTACGTTTTCCTTTGAGTGGTTCATTTTCTCCAAAAGGTTCTTTAGTCTGCTGCCAGGGATTTGTTATAAGAATGTGCTCCAGCAAATCATTTACTGCTTTTGCATTTGGGCTTTCTATCCTCTGGTCTCGCTGGCTTGAACTGCTCACGTTCTGTAAGGACTCAATTTAAACTTGTTCTTTCGATTCTGGTTTCCTCAGTGTGTATGCCCAGCAGTGGGATTGCTGGGTCATAAGGCAGTTCTATTTGCAGTTTTTTAAGGAATCTCCACACTGTTCTCCATAGCGGCTGTACTAGTTTGCGTTCCCACCAACAGTGTAAGAGGGTTCCCTTTTCTCCACACCCTCTCCAGCATTTATTGCTTGTAGACTTTTGGATCGCAGCCATTCTGACTGGTGTGAAATGGTACCTCATTGTGGTCTTGATTTGCATTTCTCTGATAATGAGTGATATTGAGCATCTTACACATGTACCCCAATGTTCATTGCAGCACTGTTTATAATAGCCAGGACATGGAAACAACCTAGATGTCCATCAGCAGATGAATGGATAAGAAAGCTGTGGTACATATACACAATGGAGTATTACTCAGCCATTAAAAAGAATACATTTGAATCAGTTCTGATGAGATGGATGAAACTGGAGCCGATTATACAGAGTGAAGTAAGCCAGAAAGAAAAACACCAATACAGTATACTGACACATATATATTGAATTTAGAAAGATGGTAATGATGACCCTGTATGCGAGACCGCAAAAAAGACACAGATGTATAGAACAGACTTTTGGACTCTGAGGGAGATGGAGAGGGTGGGATGATTTGGGAGAATGGCATTGAAACATGTATACTATCATGTAAGAAACGAAGCGCCAGGCTATGTTCGATATAGGATACAGGATGCTTAGGGCTGGTGCATGGGGATGATACAGAGAGATGATACGGGGTGGGAGATGGGAAGGGAGTTCAGGATTGGGAGCTCATATACTCCTGTGGCGGATTCATGTCGATGTATGGCAAAACCAATACAGTATTGTAAAGTAAAAGAAAGTAAAAATAAAATAAAAAAAAAATAAACTTGTTCTTATGCCTTCCTTGTTGTTAATATCCAAAATGTACAAATATCCTTTTCAGATTGGTTTCTTTTACTTATAATATGCATTTAAAGTTCATCCATGTCCTCTCATCATTTGATAGCTCGTTTCCTTTTAGTGTTGAATAATATTGCATTGTCTGGAGGTACCACAGTTTATTTATCCATTCATCCACTGAAGGTAACTTGTTTGCTTCCAAGTTTTGGCAGTATAATTCTTCCCAACTCATGAGATGTTTAAATGTGGGGTGGGGAAAGAAAGAGATGTCTTAAAATCATTGTCCAGCTCCATTCCGAGTATAAAAACAGAAAGATATGTATAGATTTTAAATCTCCCAAAATTCTTAGACTCATTTCCCAGTTAAATTGCTGGAATGAAACTCATTACCAGGCATGTGTTTGACCCTAGCTGGCTTTCCCTGACACCAGCCCGTCTTTCTCTTCAGGATGATCTGACCACACCAGGCACCCACCAGAACCATTCCTGTCTTGTGCAGGAAGACAACTTAACTCGGGTTGCTTTCCTCACAGTTCTCTCTACCCGCCATTGCCCTTTCTAGCCTTTCCATTTACTGAAGTCTTTGCCCAGTTTCTCTACTGAAAACCTCTTGTGCTATATATACAGTATTCTGTTACTCAACAGCTTGACACTTTACATATATTATCTAAAATTGTCTGCCATTATTTCGTATGTGTTAAGCAGTTCTATTTAAGCAAGATTAAGTAAGAACATTCCTGCCTTTTTTAAAAAAATCATAATGTGTATAAAAAAGTACCGAGAACACGGTAAGGCATTCAAAGTTTGTTTGATTTTTTTTTCTTTTGGATAAGATTTGATAGCACAAATCTCATTGCATGGACCCTAAGTAATAAGCCTTACAATATTAATAAGACTTCTGTTTGCTTTTTCAAAAGTCAAGTTAAATCTTCTTGGGGAAACAGATATATTCTCTATTGCCATCAAGGAAAATACCTCCATGTTATTAGACTTTATATTTTAA
Organism: Cephalophus harveyi; assembly: GCA_006410635.1. Classification (NCBI taxonomy): domain Eukaryota; kingdom Metazoa; phylum Chordata; class Mammalia; order Artiodactyla; family Bovidae; genus Cephalophus; species Cephalophus harveyi. The sequence continues at coordinate 47,524 of SJYT01077667.1, forward strand.
AATAGAGTTTTCTAACAGTTATTATAGAAATGCATAGAGAGCAAGCATATCTTTAAAGGTAGTTCTTTCCCAAAGCAATTGGATTTTAAAGCTCTTTTAAAATTAGGGTTTTACAGTACCCTTGGCTTAAATAAATCCAAATGAGCTTTTTTTTTTTTTAACTGCCTTGTAAATGTTTTATCTGGACATAAGTCTATTGTTGGAATTAATTTGATCACATTATGAATGGGGAACAGCCTTTGTTTTATTTTTTCAAACTTTTTTTCTTTTAATTTTATTTTTACTTTATTTTACTTTACAATACTGTATTGGTTTTGCCATACATTGACATGAATCCGCCAGAGTTGTATATGAGCTCCCAATCCTGAACCCACCTCCCACCCCATATCGTCTCCCTGGATCATCCCCGTGCACCAGCCCCAAGCATCCTGTATCCTGTATCAAACATAGACTGGCACTTCGTTTCTTACATGATAGTATACATGTTTCAATGCCATTCTCCCAAATCATCCCACCCTCTCCCTCTCCCTCAGAGTCCAAAAGTCCGTTCTATACATCTGTGTCTCTTTTGCTGTCTCGCATACAGGGTCATCATTACCATCTTTCTAAATTCCATATATATGTGTCAGTATACTGTATTGGTGTTTTTCTTTCTGGCTTACTTCACTCTGTATAATCGGCTCCAGCTTCATCCATCTCATTAGAACTGATTCAAATGTATTCTTTTTAATGGCTGAATAATATTCCATTGTATATGTGTATCACAGCTTATATAAGAAATATGTATCTGGGGATTCCCTGGTGGCCCAGTGGTTGAGGATCTGCCCGCAGGGGATATGGGTTTGAGCCTTGTTTCTGGATGATTCCACATGCCACCGAGCAACTAAGCCCCTGAGCCACAACTGCTGAGCGCATGCACCGCAACTACTGAAGCCCCCATGCCCTAGAGCCTGTGCTCTGCAACAGGAGAGGCCAGCCGCAATGAGAAACCCGAGAACCGCAGCTGGAGAGTAGCCCACCCACCCCCTGCTCTCAGCAGCCAGAGAAAGCACCACACAGCAGCAAACACCCAGCATGGCCGAAAATAAATCTTTAAAAATATTAAAAATAGTTGAAATATGTATCTGCACACATCACACTCATTGTTTTCTCTGTATAAGATTGACTCTAACTGTATATAGTAACACGTGCATTTGCCTTATACGCAAAGCTTTTTCTTTGAAATATCCTCCTAAATGAGATGTGCTCTTCGGTGGTTTCCTGGTATTACATTGTGTGAATGTATCATCCTTTATTCAGTGATTCCCTCACCTTAGCAGTGTTAAACCTGTTGTATAATATGCAGCAATTTAAAATATTTTTAGGTAATATACTTTCCAGGGAACATACTTTATTACTAATGAGTTAGCTGTTAATGAGAACATGTTTATATTGCCAATGTATTTTCTCCATCAACCATAACAAAATACCATAGACCTTCTTGCTGTGTCCTCATGTAGCAGAGTCAGAGTAAGGAAGAAAGTGTTCCTGTGTCTCTTATAAAGGCTCTGAGTCCCACCGTGAGGAGCCCATCCTCATGACCTCATCTACATTTCATTACCTCCCGTTATCTCCATGTAACATCATACTGGGGGTGAGGGATTTCACCACATGGCTTTTGTGGGATTGGAGGGGAGACACAGTTCAGTTCATAGCAGTCAACAGTGAGAACTATTCAGACGCAATTTCTTTTTACCTAAGTATCATTTTACCTAACTAGAGATTTGTTTTTACCTAAGTAGCATGAAAAGTTGGTTTAAAACTCAACTTTCAGAAAACTAAGATCATGGCGTCTGGTCCCATCACTTAATGGGAAATAGATGGGGAAACAGTGTCAGATTTTATTCTTTTGGGCTCCAAAATCACTGCAGATGGTGATTGCAGCCATGAAATTAAAAGATGCTTACTCCTTGGAAGAAAAATTATGACCAACCTACACAGCATATTAAAAAGCAGAGACATGACTTTGCCAACAAAGGTTCATCTCGTCAAAGTTATGGTTTTTCCAGTAGTCATGTATTGATGTGAGAGTTGGACCATAAAGAAAGCTGAGCCCTGAAGAGTTGATGCTTTTGAACTGTGGTGCTGGAGAAGACTCTTGAGAGTCCCTTGGACTGCATGGAGATCCAGCCAGTCAATCCTAAAGGAAATCAGTCCTAAATATTCATTGGAGCGACTGATGCTGAAGCTGAAACTCCAATACTCTGGCCACCTGATGCAAAGAACTGACTCATTTGGAAAGACCTTGATGCTGGGAAAGATTGAAGGCAGGAGAAGGGGATGAGGAAGAGGATGAAATGGTTGGATGGCATCACCGACTCAGTGGGCGTGAGTTTGAGTAAGCTTCGGGAGTTGGTGATAGACAGGGAAGCCTGGTATGCTACAGTCCATGGGGTAACAAAGAGTCAGACATGACTGAGCTACTGAGCTGGAGTAGCATTTAAAAAACTAGGATGTAGAATTGTTCTCATTTTATCTGCAGGCAGGATTATCTGAAAATCTTAATAGGAAAAATAAAATTTTCAAAATTGCTTATTCATCATGTGATGTATGGTTAAATTATGCATTATTGGCATAAAATGCAACTGTGAAATTGCATGAAATTGCGGAAATGGTTGTACTGTCCCATTCCATGAATGTTCATAGTTCCAGAAAAATTGCAAATGGCTCTTAATGTCTTTTAAAATAGTTTATGAAAAGAGACATTAGAGAATTTCCTTTTCCTATGTGGAAAATGATAGCCAATTTTATGGATGATTATGATCACTTACTGTAGTTTCTTTAAAATTGGTCTCGTTCTCTCTGAAAAATAAATGATATAACTAATAATGAAGCCTCCATATCTTATAGTGCTTTATATTTTTTAAAAACAGCTTTATATGACATCATTTTAAAATGTCAATGATAAGTTGACCTTATAACAATGTCACTAGTAGAATAAGTATGATCCCCATTTAACTGAGAAACTTGAAGCTTGGAGAAATTATTTTACCTAGGGTCAAAATTTCAATTTGAGTCCATTCTGTTCCTTCAAGTCATGTATCTTCTCTGTGTTCAAAGAACATGGAACCATCTATATTACCTTTATCTGAGAAATAGTATTTAATCAGAGAAACATACTAATAAATAGTTACCTAGTAAATGTAATTGTGTAGAAAAGTGAGCAATTGGAAAACACTCTGTATAGTTAAGGTACTTAGCTCATTTAAAAATAATATAATTAAATAGTATATTTTAAATTATTTATGAGAGCACTGCTAATTGTACTTGGCATAAGTACAACTGTTATTATTGACACTGTTAATTGTTATTGTACTTGGCATCTTTTTATTGTTCATTTTAAAATTTTTAGAAATTTATTTTAACATTGCTTTTCCTGGAAGATACAAATATATCTTGTATCTTCCGTATGATACTATATTTATTTTGTAAAATATATTTTCAGAAGCACATAATTGGTATTCTGTATGTATGGTACAAAGCCTGGACTGTTTAGTAGAGAGTAAACAAAGCTAGTGCAGAATCATTAAAAAAATTTTTGTTTGGCTGACAGTTTTGACTGGTAAGATAGCGATGTATAGTTTAGAAGAAGAGTTGGTAATAAGGTCTTTTCCACATCTGTTCAACTCTACCGTTTCAGTGGGAAAGCAGCTGTAGGCATGCATGACAGAATGGGCATAGCTTTGCTCCAATAAAACTTTGTTTACGAAAGACAAACAGCAGCCATATCTGGATTGCAGGCTCTAGTTGGCGGATCCCTGGATTAGAATATAAAATGAAATAGAAAGCCTCACCATAATATTTCCCTATTACTTATCAGATGTTTTGTTTACTTTTCTTAAATTCTGTTTTAATTTAATGCTTTAATTCGTAACCTCTGCCCTTTTTTATTTCACCTTTTTATTCACATCTTTATGTGCTCCTGAGCTTTTGTAATTTTCAGCTACTTTTCTGGGCTCTCTAACATTGTTAGCCAGCTGTCCAGCCTTCTGGTCAGGGACCCCCAAATCTAACCCATCTAACATTTACCAAGTGTCAGGAATGAGTGGTAGTAAGGAAATGGTGACATTGGGTATAAAGAAAAAAAAGAGAATCCCATGGATGTGCGTGGTCTTGGAAGACTAAAAAGAGGTTAGAACTTGAGCTGACTCTCAAAGACCAGAGGGAAATTAAATTAGAAAAAAAAAAAAAGAGAAGGGTATTTCAATAAATAGTTGACAAGGGGAAGCTCACATATTGCTGCCCTCTCCCTTTTTCCCTTTTAATCCCCAGTTATATCGGATTCCTTATATATTCCTTATGTTCCTTAGTCTGGTCCTTTTCAAGATCGTTTCCCGAAGCATAGTGGTGACAGTGTGAGTTGTTTTCTTGGGGAATGGCACCTCTTTGGATGATCTCTTTTCTCCCACGTGCTTAGTAAGATGAAGAGGGAATGCATGCCGACGTGCCCTGGGAAGGTCTGCAACCTGTGACCTAGACCAGCTCTGATTTAGTCCTCTGGCAGATGGACTTCTCTCTGGCCAGTTGGTGTCTTTTTCCATAGTGCTCCCTCCAGTCTTTTTTGCATCTGTGTGGTAAACAGGTGTCACCTTGAGGGAAGGGAATAGGAAACCACCCAGCTTTCTTGGTTGTAGGCTACCTTTACGATTAAATGTGTAAATGAAAGGAGTCTTCCATGGGGATCTGTGTTAGCTCATTAGGAACATAACTTGGAATTTGGAATTAGGTTTATGCAAAAAAGAGAGACACTGTGAATAAGCTTTTATTTCCCTTCGGTGCACATAGCTTCCTGTGGTCCTTGTAGGACAAAGGGTAGTTGTGGCCGGACAGAAGGTATCTGGCCATCTCTCAATCTGTTTTCCTTTGGTATAATTACATGTCACTCATGCTGTAAGAAAATAGATATAGCAGACCTAGTGAAGTATGGTCAGGGACTGAGTGTCTAAGACAGAGCCCTGTACAGAGAGAGTGAAGTCCTTGCAGTGGGGTAACTCCAGGGTGAATTCTTCCTTCTGCCAGTGTAGCTGCAGGCCTAGCAGGTGCCAGCCTAGATTTAGCAGCAGGATCTGAAATTCCCAGGACCTGTGGAGAGCCAAGTGCTCTCAGTTGCCTCAGGCTGCATAAACAAGTTCTCTACAAAAAGGGCCACTTCTGCACCATAATTTTACATTCTTATTTTGTATTAAGCTTTGAAACTTGGTATGTATTTTATCCTTATGTGTGTTAGTCTCTCAGTCGTGTCTAACTCTTTGTGACCCTATGGACTGTGGTCCGCCAGGCTCCTCTGTCCGTGGAATTCTCCAGGCAAGAATACTGGAGTGGGTTGCCATTCCCTTCTCCAGGGTATCTTCCCAACCCAGGGGTTGAACCTGGGTCTCCTGCATTGCAGGCATATTCTTTACCATCTGAGCCACCAGGGAAGCCCCTGCATAATTGCAGAAGTATTTGGTGCTGGGTTTCATTTCTAAATCCAGAGTAAGATCACATTAAAACGAACAAAGTTCCAGGACACTGATATTTAGCTTCTGGATTGTTGGAGTGTATAGTTTTTATGTTTATGTCTTTTTACTTCATAAAAAAGTAGGCACATTTCTAATAAGTCTTAAGTAACAGCTGTGGATCTGTTGGACCACAGTGCTGTAATGAAAGACATCAAGGAACATAAAGAGTGGGAGTGTTACTATAAAGGGAACATGTTGTCATGGGAATTAGGTGAGGAAATCTCAATGGAATCATTAAAACCCAAGGATGAAAATGTAAAGAAAGACCTGTACTCAGAACACTCTGGCTCTAGGAATTTGGCTTGCTTGGAAGCAGAAGGAAAATTAGGCAGTGAATAAAACCACAGCATTTGATAGGTGAACACAAAAGTGCTAATTGAATTTTGTGAGACCACTTAGAAGTGAAAAGGATCAGATTTAAAAACAGAGCATACGGGAATTAGAAAAGGAAATTTCTACATTTAAAATATACCAGACTTTAAGCAGTTGAAAGAGACCTTTGGGAAGACCTAAAGCTTCCCCTCATGCACTGTACTTAGTCACTCAGTCGTGTCCGACTCTCTGTGACCCCATGGATTGCAGCCCGCCAGGCTTGACACTGGCAGCAGCAATCCTGGGAGGCTCGGTGTACTGGTATAAATCCTTTTGGAAGAGGTCATAGGGATAGAGGCCATTACCCCTACCATAGTTTGGCCTCAGGTCAAACTACTGGGAGGGAACAAAGCCCCACCCATCAGCAGAAAATTGGGTTAAAGATTTACTGAGTATGGCCTTGCCCACCAGAGCAAGACCCAATTTTCCCCAGAGCCAGCCCCTCCCATCAGGAAGCGTGCACAAGCCCCTTATCCTTATCCATCAGAGTGCAGACAGAATGAAAACCACAGTCACAGAAAACTCACCAAAATGATCAGGTGGATCACAGCTTTGTGTAACTTAATGAAACTATGAGCCGTGCCATGTGGGGTTACCCAAGATGGATAGGGCCATAGGAAAACTCCATCCTCATAGACCAGGTAGCCTTGTCACTTTCATCCTCACTGTTCATTTCTAGGAAAAAAATAAATCCTTAATTTTGAATGCTTTAAGATTCTGATTAAAAAGTCTTCAAATACAGAGTTTAAGATTAGTGTGAAGTCGCTCAGTCATGTCCGACTCTTTGCAACCCCGTGGACTGTAGCCCACCAGACTCCTCTGTCCATGGGATTCTCCAGGCAAGAATATTGGAGTGGGTTGCCATTTCCTTCTCCAGGGGATCTTCCCGACCCAGGGATCAAACCCAGGTCTCCCGCATTGCGGGCAGATGCTTTAACCTCTGAGCCACCAGGGAAGCCCAAGTTTAAAACTGGGTTAAGTAAATTTGCCTAGTAAATCTGTGAGTACAAAAACAATACATGAAGTTTTAGTATTTAATATTTATCATAGCTAATATTATGTACACAGAAAAAAATATCGACCCAAATGAATGAATGAACAATTAGAAAATAATATGGTTTACTGGATTCTTCTTCCTTTTTCTTTAAAACCATGCAGGTAATATATGCTTTGAACACTAAAAATGATGAGCACGAATCTGCAATTCAAGCCCTCAAGGATGCTCATGAAGAAGAAATCCAACAAATTCTTGCAGAAACAAGAGAGAAAATATTGCAGTATAAAAGCAGAGTAACCGAGGAGTTAGACCTTAGGAGAAAGATTCAAGTTTTAGAAGCATCCTTAGAAGATCACATAAAAATGAAGCAGCAGGCTTTGACAGAATTTGAGGCTTACAAGCACAGAGTGGAGGACATGCAGCTTTGTGCAGAAGCCCAGCATGTCCAGCGCATAGTAACCATGTCTAGGGAGGTTGAGGAGATCAGAAGGAAATTTGAGGAAAGATTACGGAGTTTTGGACAACTCCAGGTGCAGTTTGAAAAAGACAAACGGTTGGCATTGGAAGATTTGAGAACCGCTCACAGACGGGAGATCCAAGAGCTGCTGAAGTGCCAGCAGGATCACAGTGCCTCAGTCAACAAGGGGCAGGAGAAAGCGGAGGAGCTGCACAGGATGGAGGTGGAGGCCTTAAATAAGACCCTGGAGGAGCTCAGGCTCGAGCGGAAGAAGCTCATTGAGGATTATGAAGGCAAGTTGCATAAAGCTCAGTCCTTTTATGAACATGAGCTGGATACTTTGAAAAGGTCACAGCTTTTTACAGCAGAAAGCCTCCAGGCTAGCAAAGAAAAGGAAGCAGATCTTAGAAAAGAATTTCAGGGACAAGAAGCAATTTTGCGAAAAACCATAGGAAAATTAAAGACAGAGTTACAGATGGTACAGGATGAAGCCGGAAGTCTCCGTGACAAATGCCAAAAGCTTCAAATAGCACTGGTTACAGCGGAGAACAATGTTCAGGTGAGTAAAGAATAGTACATTCCACACGTGGATTTTTTTTCCCCCAGTTTTGTCTTTTTCTTTTTCATTGGACCACCTTTTTTTTTTTTTTTTTTTTTCCATTTGGCATTTTTTGTACTTTTGTGAGAAAATCAGTGGAAGGGTAATCTTTATTAGGACTTTATTTATTTTTACTATGACTTCTCTGTAGCTCAAACGGTTAAGAATCTGCCTACGATGCAGGAGACGAGACCAGGGTTCAATCCCTGGGTTTGGAAGTTCCCCTGGAGAAGGGAGTGTCAATCCACTCCAGTATTCTTGCCCAGAGAATTCCATGGACAGTGAAGCCTGGCGGGCTGCAGTCCATGGGGTTGCAAAGAGTCAGACACGACTGAGCGACTAACACACACACAGTCTTTATTACCCTGTAGCTGTTATTTCCTATAACAGTTTCATATATTAAAGGCCCAAAAGACAAGCTTAAAACCTTGTTGATTGTTTACAGGAGGATTTTATTTAAATAATATATTAATAGTTTTCCAGTGATTTGGGAAGTTTAAAATACTGGTCTTTAGTTGTGTTTTTTTCTTTCCCTTCACTAATGATGGTCTGTACATTCTTTGATATTCAGCCACTGAACAAAAAATTAACATTGCTTTATAAACCTGAATTAAATAGGGGTATGGAACAATTTCTGAAAGAAAAAAAAAAAAGCCAAAGAGTCTCTATAGAAAGTCTCTTAGTTTTATTGGCATAGAAAATTTCATAGGTGTGTTTTTAATATCTGTGGAGCATTTAAATATATTGGAAAGGGTTACATAGCCAACATGGAGATCACAAGATATGTGTCACTAATACAGATAGAAAACTCTAGTTATTGTTAAGTTTGACTTTTGAATAGGATATAGTTGCTGCTGGAAATGTACATGAATTATTTAGCTTAGTATCATTCTTACGTATTGATAATGGCTATTTGATCTTTCTTAGGTTCTTCAAAAACAGCTTGATGATGCCAAGGAGGGAGAAATGGCCTTATTAAGCAGGCACAAGGAGGTGGAAAGTGAGCTGGCAGCAGCCAGAGAACGTTTACAACAGCAAGCCTCAGATCTTGTCCTCAAAGCTAGTATGTCCGACCACAGTTCTTAATGTATTCCTCAGCTAAAACCAACACTTAAATGTTAATTCAAGACAAAACTAGCCTTTTTTATTATCTCATATTTTAAAATTCTTTAGGTTCTAAATATGTTAAAGGGTTCTGTTATTGATTAATCATAAGAGAAGCAAATGATAACTTTTAGGAATGTATTTCTATAAAAAGTTAAGATTTATAGGTTTTTATTATTTTTTAAGTCTTTATTGAATTTTTGAATTTATTGAATTTATAGTAAAATTTATATTGTATGTTTTGTTTTTTTGGCCAAGAAGCATGTGGGATCATAGTTCCCCGACCAGGGATTGAACCTGTACCCCCTGAATTGGAAGACAAAGTCTTAACCACCGGACTGTTAGAGAAGTCCCAAGAGTTATAGGTTTTAGCGCCAATAAGGCAGTCACTAAAAGAAAAACACTCTAAGAGGCTTCTTTGTCCTTTAAAAACATAAATATTTTAAAGTGCTTAAATTAGTAGAACTGTATTTCAGTTATAGCAGCCTCATTTCATTTGGTTTATTAATAAGGATCATTGCATACACTGAAGCTGGGCTGCCCCACCTGCTGTGACTCACGTGCCCAGAGGAGGAGGGTGACCCATCTCAGTCTGAAGTGACATTTTGGTGAGCCCAGGGGGGCCTCTGAACAAGTTCTGTGAGGACGTCATCTGATCGATTGGCTCATCAGTGAATCCCAAATTACCTTGCCCCTGAAGTAGCAACTTCTGATCTTTTATGTGTATGAGAATCACCTGGACAGCTTGTACGACCACAGGTGCTGGGCCCCAACCCCAGAGTTTCTGACGAGTAGGTCTGGGGTAGGCTTCGTTTCTGACTGGTGGTCCCAGATACTGCCTGTGTTGTTGGTTCAGGGCACTTTGAGAGCCTCTGTTCTAACACTTGCCTTGAGAAATTTTTCTCGTGTTCACTTTTCACCGCTCTAGCTCCGCTTGTATCCTCCCCTTGCCCCCAAACCTTTTTTTTGCTGTTGTCATTTCAGTTTTTCATAACCTTGCTCTTCTTATCTCTCTCTTACTCTGCCTTAGTTCTTTATCAGGTCTGTCGTCTAAAACAAATTTAGTTTCAACCACACTGCTGCCTGCCATCTTTGCTTGCTGCATGCAGATTTCTTCCTTTTTATGTTAGAATTTGGAAAAAAAAAGATTGGAAAAGAATAAGTTACTCATTTTAATGCCACAGTGCCACTCAGTGCATCTTCTCTTACTTTGTTTTGCTCCCAAGACTTTGATATGTACCCTGAGGAGTTGTTTCTACTTCAGTTTAAAATAGCTTGAAATCTTCAGAAATGATTGGAATGGTCCTGGGTGCAGGGAGCAGCATCAATGATGTAATACGTATTGTAATAAGTACTTGAATAATAAGTATTCCCAAGGTCAATATACCTATTGAAACCGAAGAACTATTTGTACGTGCAGACCATTTGTTTTACTTAAGTATTAAGGACACTGTGTCATTAACTATAAACTATTTTGTACCACAGGGTAACAGATTTGAATTTGGGGCTTTCTTTTGGGGTGTTAGGTCATATTGGAATGCTTCAAGCAACTCAAATGACCCAGGAGGTTACGATTAAAGATCTAGAATCAGAAAAATCAAGAGCCAATGAAAGGTTATCTCAACTTGAAGAAGAAAGAGCTTTTCTGCAAAGCAAAACTCAGAGTCTGGATGAAGAGCAGAAGCAGCAGATTTTGGAACTGGAGCAGGTAGAGTCTTGGAGGAACCCCCTCTCCCTCGCACCACCCATGAAAGGAAAAGAGGAAAAGTCCAGTTTTATTCTTTTTCAGATTTGATTTAGAGTGTTTACTTCTGTTTCATAGTAACAGTTTATTTCTTAACTATAGTAATTTTTCATTTTTATTTTGAGAAAAGGTATAAAGCTGGATTATCCCATATTGGGTATATGTTCAAAATATTTTTGATAACAATTTGTAATGTAAAAACTTAGGACATTTCACCGTATTTCAGGCTAGGAACTGAATCGGTGCATGCTGAGTTGCTTCAGTCGTATCCGATTCTTTGCTACCCTGTGGACTGTGGCCCACCAGGCTCCTCTGTCCATGGGATTCTCCGGGCAAGAATACTGGAGTGGGCTGCCTTGCCCTCCTCCAGGGGATCTTCCTAGCCCAGGGATCAAACCCGTGTCTCTTACGTCTCCTGCATTGGCAGGCAGGTATTTTTACCACCACGCTACCTGGGAAGCCCCTAAATGAAAGGTACATTACAGTTAATCATACTTGCTTTTCTATTCATGAAACATATTGTGTATACACCTAGGAAATGTCTATAAAACTGAAAAGGATGACAAGAACCATGCCCTGAAAATACATATACCAACATACTGAATTTCTAAATTAAATAAAACAGGTCATATGTAGAGTAGTTGCTTGAATATGTGTTCCAGTTTTTCACATATTTGCAATACCAGGTGGGAGCTTCAAACACTCTTTCTCCTTCTTTCAGCCACCAGGCGTATTGAAAAATGTCTGTTCGCCTTGCTCACTTCCCGCTCACTCCTCACCCGGTCCGGACTGGCTTCTCTTGTTACCAGTCCATAGACTCGGCCTCAGCCTCCAGTGACGTTCTGGTTGCTGGACTTGGGGGATCTTGTCTTCCTGTGGTACTGACTTGTGTCTGATTCACAAGCATCTCTTTGGTTCTCTCACACTTTCCTCCTGTCTCCCTGGCCCTGCAGTCTTGTCTGGGAGCTTCCCTCCTCCGTCTGTGCTCCCCTGGTGTTCCTCTCGCATTCTCAACTCATTCCACAAGCTCATCCATTCCAATGACTTGTTCAGTGGTAGCTCCCCAAACCGTCCATCTAGGCCGGATCTGCCCCTTCTTCCTCCCTCCCCACTTCTCTGGTTGGACCCTGACTGGTACCGTGCTGTAGGGAGACGCTATGATCTCTGATGAGGGGCACTTCATGTCTGAGCTGTGAAATGAAAAGACCCTTAAAATGTTGCATCCGAGTATTCAAGCAGGGGCTCTGGTTTCTGGGACCCCAAGTCAGGGAGAGCTGAAGAGGGGTTGGGATCCAGTCCTAGAATACTGCTCTGAGCCCTGAGCCCCTCATACCACCATCCTTAAAGGGGAGGCTGGAAGGGAAAGACTGAGGCCCAGGCTGGCCCAGGCCGGAAAGGAGGAGGCTGGGAATTTCTGTTTCCTCTATCCATACCTTCTGGTTTTAACAGGAAAGAAAGTCCAGTGCCTTACATTCAAGAATCTTCCTCGGGCTTTCCCCCTTTATTGGGCCTTGGGAATAATTACAATCTCTTATGATGTAAAATAATTGCTAACAACTATAAAATATTTACAGTGGGCTGGGAATATTGCTAAATATTTGGGGGCATATTAGCTCATCTTTAGCAACCCTGTAACATAGGTTCTACCTTATCACTCCCATGTCACAGATGGAAAAACCGAGGCTTACAGACATGATGCACTCATGGTTCCCATGGTCACATGTCTAAGTGGCAGAGCTGGAACCTGAACCCAGGGCTGTGAGACTCCAAAACCCATGTCTCCACCTCTATGTTATGTTGCTTTCTGTGTCATGAGGCCCTTGTATTTCCTCCTGGGTAGTTCCAGAGACCCACAGATTGGGCCAGGAGGCAGGTAGATGGCAGCTGCCATCGAGGCCAGACGGCAGGATGGCTCTGCCCGCCCAGGAGGCATCAGTGACCCAGAGGAGGTGTGTCTGTCTTCCAAGAGTCTTACAGAGCAGCAGGGAGGGGTTCTGCAGCAGCCCCCAGCGAGAATTCAAACATCTTTCAACCTCACTGTCTTCAAATTTTACTTTCTCACCTTCCTCTTCCATAACATCCCATAGCTTGTTGAAAGAATAGCCTTCACCCAATACCTCCATTTCCTCTTTTCTGTCTGGCTCCCCCCACCCCACCTCCGCTCTGTTGAACTGGATCCTAAGGCATCAGTGGGAACACCACCACCACACCCAGAAGCCGTACCCATTTTCTCAGCAGCACGCACTGCTCTTGGCCCAGCGTTTGTCTCTGCAATGCTGACCCCTCCTGGCTCTCCTCCTCCCCCGGTCACTCACATCTCCCTCACTGGCTCCTCGTTCTCCTCCTGCTCCCTGATTTCAGGTACTCCCCAGAGTTCTTCCTGTCCTTGTTTCCTTTCTGCTCCTTCCCCTTCACAAGTTGTCTTAGTTTGCTGGGGCTGCTATCACAAAATGCCATAGCCTGGGTGGCTTAAACAACAAACATTAAAAATCAATGAATAAAAACTAAAAAAAATTTTTTTTTAATATCAGTCACTTAAATCACAGTGATTTCTCATTCCCATCAGAACAGACTCTAGAGTCCTTAGCATAAAGACGTCTGGTCATCATTTGACCCTGCCTGCTTCTGAGCTTCCCTCCCTCTCCGCTCCCAGCCTTGAATCCTGTGTTCTCGCCACACTGCTCAGCTGCATGGCCATCTAGCTCCCCAACTTCACCACCTGGTGAACTGCTTCTCAGCTTTCAGAATGCTGGACGTGATTACGAATGCAGGCTTTAGACAGCAGATCTAGATTTGAATTTTCTCACCTCTTGTTTCCTGATGGGCTTGTAAGAATTAAATGAGAAAATGTGTCATTATCAGCAGCTCAGCTGTGTTCCCTTCTGGAATGCCTTTGCTGACCTCTTTCCCTCTCTCTCTCTCTCTCACACATCCCCCACATCATCTCCCACCCCATCCAGGTTAAGCTCCTTTCCTGTATACTCTCACAACACATGATCTATGCTCCTTTCATAGAACTTAAAAAATTTCATTGCCACAGTCTTTTGACTTTAAGGCCTATACTTGGCTGTTGATACAGTTGTATCAACTAATGTCATTTGAGTGGGTATTGGTAAGCCATTTTGTGTACCACTTCGACATGGAGGAAGCTTTTTTTCTCTTAAGCCTGCAATAGTGCTGACTCACACTTGATTCTAACCTAATAATGGTGTATTTTATCATTGTCTTTAAAATTACTCATTTTGGCTGTGCCACCTTGTAGAACACCCAATGATGTATTCTCAGGTACCATGGTCTAATCCTGTAGCATTCAGTTCATCCAAGTTTATCTACTTACTGAATATTTAAAATACTAATAGCAGTAATGAAAAAAGCAGATTGACCTTTTATTTCTGTTCAATTTTAGAAAGTAAATGAGGCAAAGAAGACTCAGCAAGAATATTATGAGATGGAGCTAAAAAACCTGCAAAGTAGACTGGAAGGGGAGGTGGCTCAGTTGAATGAGGCCCATTCTAAGACTTTGGAAGAATTAGCTTGGAAGCACCACATGGCAATGGAGGCTGTCCACAGTAATGCGATTAGGGATAAGAAAAAACTGCAGATGGTGAGTAAAACTTCAGCTTCTCGTTGTATTATAAATTGGTGGACTTTCTATAATGACCTAGTTGCTATCTCCTAATCATTCTGAAAATCTCAGTTCAAAGAGTAAAATACATAAAAGTTCCTACAGGGGCTGTAGTTTATTAAATTGATATGAGGCATTTCTACTTTGTATAGCCATCATGGAAACACTCCCTTGATCTTGAGCTGTCTCTTCATCAGACAACAACGTCGGTTTCTCCTCAGGAAGCCTCATTAGTTGGAGCGCTTATTCTCCTGGAGACAGTTTCCTTCCCTGGGAAAATGATCTGTTTTTTGTTTTATTATTGCCCTTAATTAAGTAATAAGCTTGCTAATTGTAATACACGACAGACAGTAATTATATAGTAGAAAAAGCAAGGTACCTGACAGATGGGGCCTTAACACTGAGTCCTTTGCTTACTAGCTGCTTTTTCTTGGGTCCCAAAGGCTATACCTGAGGCTGCTCACTTGAAGATGAAGATATTAGGTTGGTGCAAAAGTAATGGTGGTTTTATATTGTTGAACTTTGCTATTTGATATTGGAATACATTCTTAAATAAATGTGGTTATGTTGTACATCATTGTAATGTGCATTTCTTGCTTTATTTTTGTTAATGATTTATTACTTGCTGCTTATATTTATTTTAGACTATAGAAATGATATTAGACAGCAAATTCAAGCGATTTTCTTGAGTTCAAAATGGGTCGTAAAGCAGCGGAGACAATTTGCAACATCAGCAACACATTTGGCCCAGAAACTTCTAATGAATGTACAGTGCAGTGGTGGTTTGAGAAGTTTTGCAAAGAAGATGAGAGTCTTGAAGATGAGGAGTGCAGTGGCAGGCCATCAGAAGTTGACAAAGACTGATTGAGAGGATTAGTGAAGCTGATCTTCATACAACAAGAAGTTGCTGAAGAAATCAAAGTTGACCATTCTGTGATCACTTGGCATTTGAAGCAAATTGGAAAGGTGAAAAATCTCGTTAAGTGAGTACCTCATGAGATGACCAAAAACCAAAAGAAATCATTGCTTTGAAGTGTTGTTTTCTCTTATTCTATGCAACAACAATGAACCATTTCTTGATTGGATTGTGACGTGTGATGAAAAGAGGAGTTATATGACAGCCAGCATCAGCCATCTCAGAGGTTGGACAGAGAAGTTCCAAAGCACTTCCTAAAGCCAGACTTGCACCAGAAAAGGTCATGACCACTGTTTGGTGGCCTGCTGCCCATCGGTCCCACTATAGCTTTCTGAATCCTGGCAAGCCCTTACATGGAGGAGTATGCTCAGCAAGTCAATGAGATGCACCGAAACCTGCAACGCCTACAGTTGGCATTGTCAACAGAAAGGGCCCAATTCTTCTGCACAACAACGCCCAACCTCACATCATACAACCAGCACTTCAAAAGTTGAATGAATTGGGCTATGAAGTTTTGCCTCATCTGCCGTATTCCCCTGACCTCTCACCAACTGACTACCACTTCTTCAAGCATCTCAACAACTTTTTATAGGGAGAATGCTCCCATAACCAGCAGGAGGCAGAAGATACTTTCCAAGAGGTCGTTGAATTCTGAAGCACAGATATTTTTATGCTACAGGAATAAACAAAATAGTTTCTTATTGGAAACAATAAAGTGTGTTGATTGTAATAGTTTCTATTTTAATTAATAAAATGTGTTTGAGCCTAGTTATAATGATTTAAAATTCATGATCCAAAACCACAGTTACTTTTGTACCAACAAAAAGATTCATCTTGTAATATCCCTGAGGATTAAGTGAGATAAAGTGTTAAGAACCGAGACACATGTGAGCATGCAGTGATAAATGTTAGTATTTCTTACTGTGTTTACCTGACGCTGCAGTGGTGTTTTACACTTGTTTTTTCATTTAGTTCTTGCAGGGCTGCTATTGGTTTGATTTCTGTACCCATCTTACTGAAGAGGGGTGGAGACCCAGAGGGGTTAATACTTGCTTAAGCACATGCAGCTAGGACGAGTCATCAGGCCTGAATTCAGGTCTCAGATATCAAACCCTAAGGCATTTAGCCACCACCTTGTGTCAGCATGTATTAAAGATAGTTGTTACATGTTTTATATAATAGCATTTTATAGTTTCCTAAAAGCTTTCTAGTTCTTGCCCAGCTAGTTTATGTCTGAGCCTAAGCTAAAACCATCCTCCTTCCTAATAATCTTTCTCCAGTGTCCTTTTATCTTTTAAAGAACTCTTAGCTAAAAGTGACTTCACCATCCCTCATGACTTAGTTACCAGAAAGGGTATGAATATACAAAAAATCCATGCAGAAAAGAGATAACGCAGTAGCCTTGAAAGTGCCATTCTTAGAAAATGTGGTGCAAAATTGGCCATTGCCTGGTGTCTGGAGGTTGATTTTCATGAGAATTCTCGCCATTTCCTGATGAGAGCGGCTCACTGTGCCTAAACTGTTTAACTAGACAATATGGATTATGCTGAACATGTGCTCTCATTCTTGGAGTCTGAAATTGTGGAACATACTAATCAAGGGGGTACCTATGTGACCAGCCCCCACTAAGAAACCCAGCACTGGGTCCCTCGTGAGCTTTCCTAGTAGACAGCATTTCACATGCATTGTCCCAGCTTGCTGGAGAGTTCTGTGTGAGAGAACTCAGAAGCTTGAGTCTGGTTTTCTGCAGACTTTGCCCACGGTGCCTTTTCTCTTTGCTGATTGTCCTTGTATCCTTTTGCTATAATACATCATAGCTGTGAGTACAGATTCATGCTGAGTCCTGAGAGACTTCCCCTTAAACCATCAACCTGGGGTTTGTCCTGGGGACTGCCAGTACAGAATACTGTTTGTTAATATTAGTCTTCTCACCTTGCACTGTAGATGTACTTGTAATATGCTTTGTTCTTGCTCTTTGTTCCTCCGTGGTTGTTGCACGTGCATTTTCTTCTGCCTAGACTGTTGAATCTTCCTCTTCACCACCTTTCCTTACTGGTCCACTCCTTCAAACTATGCTTAGGAAACTCTCTCTGTAGAAGTTTCACACCAAGCCACAACTTATTAGTTCTCCATTCAACCCCCATTACAACTCATTTTAATCATATATTCTTTAATGAGCTTATTAAGGGCAGGCACTATGTCTTATTCCTTTTATATGCCAAGTAGTGAGCAGCATGCCTGCCAAATAGTTGGTCTTCTTCAGTTCAATGTTAGTAGTATTGCTCTTTAGATACTTTAATTTTTTACTTGTTAAAGCTTGACTAAATTCCAATCCTAGAGCACTGAGTTCCAGAAGTGTTAATAGTCTTTGTATTTTTATGTCAGTATGAAAGAATTACGAACTCAAGAGTTAGAATTTTTCTCATCTCACAAGATTATAATTTATAGCACACATTTCTGTTTTTTTGGACTTCAGCTTGCTCTAGATTAAGCAGATATTTTTACCATTTAAAAAAAATGACTTAATTGCTACATCAGAAGTGATTTAGAATGATAGACTCAAAGCCCCTAGGATTAATTAGATTCATTGTTAACTCTGTTATTAATATTTAAGTACATAATAATATTTAAGTATAAGAGCAAAGCATCCATTTAAAACAGAATAATCTTTTTCTTGGAGTCTTTGAAGTATATGATATTTGCAGTTTTGTTAATTTTTAAAAATTTTCTTTTTGTAAGGAATTGGAGGAACAACATAAAAAGGAAAAACTAAACCTGGAAGAGGATAAAGATCAGCTTCAACAGGAGCTAGAAAACCTGAAGGAAGAATTGGAAGACAAACTGGATTCAGCCAATCAAGAGGCAAGTACTTTATTTGCTAATGTCATGTAAGTAGATGAGCCTGTGTGGAAGGTAACATATGTAGAGTAAAAATAATCAAAAACTTTCTTTGATGTTGAATTTTTCATAATACATTGATGATATCTCACAAGGTAAAAATTTACTACAAAAACAACTAAAAAAAACACCTAAATTTGGAGCAAGGTGCTTTTGCAGGGGAAAGCAAAACAGAAGACAGTATCCCCTTATAGGAAAGAAAACAAGAGGTTTTTTCCTACTCTTTTGCAAAACATTGACTTCATATTCTTTATACCAAATCTTTACAGTTCTAAATTCTATATGAAAATAGTATTGTTTAGCCTGGAAAAGAAAAGATTAGGAATAGTCTGTAATAAAGTGTTATAAATCACAAAAGTTGTGAATAAAATAAATGTAAAGATCGTTGAAAGGTTATACTATTGTTTGTTTCATCACTTTTTCTCTTTTGTCCTTATTCACGTGTGTCCCCCAGCAGCCCAGCTGGAACAGTCCTCTTTTCTTTCTGTTCCAGCTCATCTTTCATGGGGCTCCTAGACTGGTGTTCCTAAAGCAGGTTCTTTTCTTGACCCATCTCATCTTGACAGCTGTTCCTGCCTCACTAGCCTCATCTGGCCAAACAGTCTTTATGTCCTACTTTCTCATCGCTCTCCTGCTCACAGAAAGCACACCAAAACACGAATGCCCCAGGCAGGTTAATGATTTGCAATTGGTATTATTTAATTATCTTTAAACATTTATTTAGAGAAAGGTTCCAAGCATGGCTTTAGGGTACAGTAGAGAATTAGATTGTTATTGATATTAGCTCAGTCTGTCCTTGATTGTTCAGGATCATCCCCTGAACACCTCCCTCAGGGTCTGTGATCCTTGTGGTTTCTCTCATTAAAAGGTGGTTTAGTGACCATCTGTGTTTCTCATGCAAGTGCCCTGGAGTTTTCCTCCTTCTTCCAAGTGGTTTAAGTATTCCTCCAGCCTACTTACTGTTACCTCACTGAGAAGAGTTCTGATAAATACATAATTGATTTTCCTTCTGGATACATTCTCAATTATGTTTTAGCACCCTGGTAATATTGTAGTGTCATTTTAGATTGGCTCCCCAAGAATATGCCTGACTCATCCCTCGTGTGCATCTACCTGCCCTTCACCCTGGGGCATTTTCTTTCCTGCCTTCCTTTGCTGGCTAAGATCTCCAGAGATAATAAGCATTCTTGTTTTATTTCCAGCTCTTAAAATGAAAGGTGTCAATATTTCACAGTTAATTATGATGCTTCCTTGAAGTTTTATTTTGTAAATGTTTTTTATCAGGTTTAGAAATTTCTCTTGTAGTTCTAGTTTCCTAATTTAAAAAACAATCACAAATTGATGTTGATTTTTCTGCATCTATTGGGATCTAACTCCTTTTTGTTTAACTTAATGTGGTACCTTTGTTGTTGTTCAGTAGCTAAGTTGTGTTCAACTCTTTGTGACCTAGTAGACTGCTTACATTAATCAATTTTATAATTTTAAATCAACCTTGAAGTTCTAGAAGAAGTCCTAGTTATCCATCCCAGATTATACATTTTTTATTTTCTTTATAGTTCCACTATACATTACAATTATTTTTAAATAGATGAATTAAGATTTTTGCTTCCTTGATAGCTCAGTTGGTAAAGAATCTGCCTACAGTGCGGGAGACCTGGGTTTGATCCCTGGGTGGGGTAGATCCCCTGGAGAAGGAAAAGACTACCCACTCCAGTATTCTGGCCTGGAGAATTCCATGGACTGTATAGTCCATGGGGTCGCAAAGAGTCAGACACAACTGAGAGACTTTCACTACTTCACTGTACATTACAATTAATTTTAAGTAGATAAATTTAGTATTTTTAGTTGGAGTTTCAATATCAAACTCTCAAAAATAATAGAATGAATAGACAGAAAAGTAGAAGGATATAGTAGACCTGAAAAGCACTAGGAACAATTCAACATAATTAAGATATGTATAATCTCATACAACAGCAGGATACAAATTCTGTTCAAGTTCCCATAGACTATAAACCAGAAGACACTATAGCATATCCAGGGACATAAAACAATGTACAAATATTTCATAGTCTGTTGAAATCATAGTGTGTTCTTTTATCACTGTGAACTTAGGTTAGAAATCAGTATCGAAAGATACCTGAAAATATTTTCAAATCCAATGTGACATTTATCAAGAGAGGTCTTTGACTTAGCCATTGAAACTATCAATAAAGTTAAAAGACTGAAAAAACACAGAAAGTGATTGCAGAGAAGGAAGCTGAAACTATCAATAAAGTTAAAAGACTGAAAAAACACAGAAAGTGATTGCAGAGAAGGAAGCACTTAAATGAGAAATTAATCTCAAAGTGAGAAATTAATATTGAAGATATTTTAAAAATCCCATGTATTTGGAAATAAAATGTCCACTTTAAGTGATGGTATACCTAAGAAGTTGTAGAAAGGAAAATATTTGTAACAGAATTAAAAATGAAAAGAAAATTTATCAGGATTCATTGCATGTAGCTGAAGCTACTCAGTGCAGCTGAATGCAATGCAAAATCTTAAATAAGGTATGAAAATAATGTATACTAGCATAAACTGTTGTGACATTTAAACAAAATCTGTACTTTAGTTAATAAAACTATTACATGTTAATTTCCTGTTCTTTTTTTTTTAAACATAGTATTACTTTATATTCTCAGATTTTTAAGCCTAGACTTGAATAAGATTGCTCTGTGCTTTTCCTTTTTTATACCATCCTTTTCTCGTTTTGGAGTCAACGTTATATTAGCCTTATAAAACAAAGTAGGACTTGTGCCCTTTCTGTTCTCTGGAAGAGCTGTGTGACTCAAAATGTCTTTAACCTTAATGACATTGTGGTTCATATGAAAATAATTTGTGAAACTTTTTAAGGCAAGCATAGTAACCTCGCATATGAGAGAAGATTAATATTCTGAATGCATCCACTTGTTTAATGCAATGTAATCTATATTCCCGTTCATTAAAGCAGAATTTTAAGCCGTTTTCTTCAAATATTTTGTATTCTTTTTGGTTTATCTTCTTTATTTATCAGCTTCTAGAAACTGATACTGTGATGATGGGTTTGCTTATTTCTTCTTACATTTTATCATTTTTTCCTTTGTACATTTAGAGGCTTTTGTTAGATGTGTATAAGAGACAGGTTCTGACCAGTTAGAGCCAATTTTGCTCCAAGTACCATCTCCTCCTTATCAAGATTTTCATCAAAGCACGTGTTTCCTAAAATTTTAATAATAATGGAAACTTAAGCCTCACTGGTAAGGACTGCCTCTTTCGGAGGCATTTTGACTAAGGAGGGTGATCTGGAAAGGCTGTCCGGGTGACTGTGGGACAGATGTTTCCACATGTGGTCCTGGAGCAGAAGTGGCAGCATGGGATGAAGGAAAGTACACTGAAGTAGAAGCTGCAGGATCTGGATTCAGTCCCAGCTCTGATGTTACCATATAAAAAACTTACAAATAATTGGCTCTCATGTTGTTTATGGAGACCTGCACATGTGGAGGTGAACATGAAGATAAATGAGGACACACCAGGTCTTGTCACCCAAAGAGTTCTGCACTGAGGTCAAGCCTTGTACTTTTTCTTAATGAAGTAATATGGGGCAAGAGTTTGGAATTCAGTCTGGGAGCAAACTAAAAGGTCATGTGATATCATCTCCTCATTTGAAATGCCCAGACAGAAATGGTCTAAGAAAGTGGCCAGTCCACGGTAAGGTTGTGGTTTAATAAAAGAGCTATAACCAGCACAGTTCTTGCTTGACTTTCCATTCCTGTGTCTGAACCTTGACTAAAAAGCCAATGTGTCAATGCTTTTGAGTTGATGCATTTAACTTATGTTGTT
The DNA here is from genome assembly GCA_006410635.1 of Cephalophus harveyi. Taxonomy (NCBI): domain Eukaryota; kingdom Metazoa; phylum Chordata; class Mammalia; order Artiodactyla; family Bovidae; genus Cephalophus; species Cephalophus harveyi. The sequence goes on from SJYT01077667.1 coordinate 69,633, forward strand.
TGTTGTTTAATCATTAAGTCTTTTGCGACCCCATGGACTGTGGCCCATCAGGCTCTTCTGTCCATGGGGATTTTCCAGGCAAGAATACTGGAGTAGGTTGCCATTTCCTTCTCCAACATTTAACTTATATCTTGAACATTTACTATGTGTAAATTCCTGAGATCTCTGTTATAGAAGAGACAATGAAAAACACAATTAGATGTGATCCTTGTTATTACGGTCTCAGAAACCAATTTAAACTAACTTTAAAGAGTGGGGATTTTGAAAGAATATTGGGTATCTCCTTAAATCCAAAGCTGAATGACTAAGACTCTGCAGAAGTGGGGAGCAAGGAAGTTCAGAGGACCTAGGGAAAAGGAGCCAGTTTTCTCTTCGATACTATCATCAGTATGGCTCATCTGTCTCTCCTTTTGAGATTATAATTTTCCGTAAGAGAGCCTCTGACTATTCCAACTGAGTCAGCTCTTCACTTCAGGATTAAATTGCTGTGGTCAGAGGTGTGCAGACAGATACTGCACACAAGGCAATTGGGGCTCACACCTAACAGTTCCCAGAGAAGAAAGAATCATTATGAGTCAGACAACTCCTCTAAAATGAGATCCAGTTCAGTAAAATAGAGCATTGGGCTTTAATGGGTTTACTATCTAATCAGTGTAGCAAGCATGTAAAAGGAGCTGTAACAAAGAGCCAGGAATTCATATGACACAGTAGATGCAAGAAAAGCATGTGTGTGTGTGGTGGTGGCGGGCGGGGGGGGGGGATCAATAAAATATAAAAATTAAAAAGCTTTAAAATAAAATTTATGGGGTTTGGTGTGGTGAGTCAGAGAAAGAGACCCAGGTGTCTCCTTAGGTGTTTGGGACAGCTAATGATGCCGCTAGTGCAAGACAGGAATTACAGGGGAAAAAACACATTGAATGGCAAGACACTGAGTAGTTTAGATTTACTGACTTTGAGGTGATTTTAAGACATCTCTGCTGGAACTTAGTTTAGGGTGTGGATTTGGAGCTAAAGATCAGGCAGTTCTTGAAGCCATTTAAGAAGAGTTCACCCAAGGATAGTTGATGAGAAGATTGCTGGTAACAAGAGGAATACCAATATTGAATTAATGGAGCCAGGGAACAAAACTGAAAAGGAGGAATCAAAGCATGAGAATAAGGATAAATGGATATTAGAAAACCACGAAAGCAAATACTTGAAGAGGGTTGGAAGTGCCTCACAATGTCACACAGTGATTAGAGTCAGACTGTGAGGCCTGGAAAGGTCATTCAATCAAGAGTGCTCTGAGGACCTTTCTATCATGTCAGTAGAACAGTAGGACAGAAGCTAGAGTTAATAGGTTTAATATGAATCATAGTGGATGACAGTACTTTTTAAAGACTACATAGCAATGGAAGAGAAGAGGAAAATAAAGTTAGATTCCTTCTTCAACCTGGTACCAAAAAAATCCCAGATGGGCTAAGCATTGAAATGTAATATTAAATCATGAATATAAATAAAATATGAGAATACCAGGAACAAAAATAAAAGGACAGAGAAAGCCTTTTGAAATGTCATGGCAGTGTCATGAATTAAAAACAAAATATTTGTACAGTTAAAACTAAAACTTCTGTATATCAAATTGTGCGTGCATGCTCAGTCGTGTCCTACTCTTTGCTACCCTATGGACTGCGACCCACCAGGCTCCNAACAAAAATAAAAGGACAGAGAAAGCCTTTTGAAATGTCATGGCAGTGTCATGAATTAAAAACAAAATATTTGTACAGTTAAAACTAAAACTTCTGTATATCAAATTGTGCGTGCATGCTCAGTCGTGTCCTACTCTTTGCTACCCTATGGACTGCGACCCACCAGGCTCCTCTGCCCATGGGATTTCCCAGGCAGGAATACTGGAGTGGGTTGCTGTTTCCTTCTCCAGGGGATCTTCCCAACCCAAGGACTGAACTTGTGTCTCCTGCATCTCCCGCATTGCAGGTGGATTCTTTACTGTGGAGCCACCAACAAAACTATGAGAGAGGAAAAACGGGGAGGGTGGAATAAAGGATTGGCAAACTATATGAGTAACAGAATTTAAGTCTTTAACACCAGAAGACTGTTTACAAAACAGTAAGAAAAATGCACTGTAGTTTTTTTAAAATGGGCTAAAGAAAATACATGGAAAACAATTTTAATATCACTATCATTTGAAAACTGGAAATCAGTAAGATGTCATTTCATTAAAATATTTGTAACAGAATTAAAAATGAAAAGAAAATTTATCAGGATTCATTGCATGTAGCTGAAGCTACTCAGTGCAGCTAAATACAATGCAAAATTTTAAATAAGGTATGAAAATAATGGACACTAGCATAAACTGTTGTGACATTTAAACAAAATTTGTACTTTAGCTAATAAAACTGTATTACATGTTAATTTCCTGTTCTTTTTTTTTAAACATAGTATTTCTTTATATTTTCAGATTTTTAAGCCTAAACTTGAATAAGATTGCTTTGTGCTTTTCCTTTTTTATACCATCCTTTTCTGGTTTTGGAGTCAACCTTATACTAGCCTTATAAAACGAAGTAGGATTTGTGCCCTTTCTGTTCTCTGGAAGAGCTGTGTGAGCTCAAAATGCCTTTAATCCTAATGACATTGTGGTTCATATGAAAATAATTTGTGAAACTTTTTAAGGCAAACATAGTAACCTCGCATATGAGAGAAGATTAATATTCTGAATGCATCCACTTGTTTAATGCAATGTAATCTATATTCCCGTTCATTAAGGCAGAATTTTAAGCTGTTTTCTTCAAATATTTTGTATTCTTTTTGGTTTATCTTCATGAGCTCAAAATGCCTTTAATCCTAATGACATTGTGGTTCATATGAAAATAATTTGTGAAACTTTTTAAGGCAAACATAGTAACCTCGCATATGAGAGAAGATTAATATTCTGAATGCATCCACTTGTTTAATGCAATGTAATCTATATTCCCGTTCATTAAGGCAGAATTTTAAGCTGTTTTCTTCAAATATTTTGTATTCTTTTTGGTTTATCTTCTTGATTTATCAGCTTCTAGAAACTGATACTGTGATGATGGGTTTGCTTATTTCTTCTTACATTCTATCATTTTTTTCTTTGTATATTTAGAGGCTTTTGTATGCATTTTATGTGCATTCAAATATAAAATTGCTTTAGCTACTTAGTGAATCATTCTTTTTGGCTTAGTCTTTGTTATTTGATACTGTATAAGCTGACTAATATATATTTTTTTAATCTACTGACTTTGTTTTTCTGTATCCTAATGTTTACATGTGCTTCTTGCCAATCACATATAGCTACATTTTAAAAAAATACCAAGTCAGAAAATTTTGCCTTTTAAATAAAGGTTTTATTCCACTTATATTTATTGGATGGAAAATAGGAACATTTATGGAAAGACAGGAAGAAAGAGTTAGGGGGGTAGTTTGTAAAGACTGAAAGTGATCATTTTAGAAAAATTTGGAAAATGTCCTATTTTCATAAGTTGATAGATCTTGATACTCTTAAAAGTGAAATAGCCTAAAAACATAAATAGTTCAACTGTGTATTCAGATGATAAATTCATGAATTCCAGAGTCATAATAGAATATTAAGGGAAGCTAGTGAATTTAAAATCTCAGGTGGAAGATAACCGTTTAATCCTATGAAATGGTACTTTGGGATCACCCCCAAAGGCAGAAGTGTAAGCTGAATCATCAATCAATCTGACCATTATGGTCTTTGAAAATGTTCTTATAATATTTAAGTTGTTGATTTTGGGGACTTTTCTGGTAGTCCAGTGGCTAAGACTCCTTGCTCCCAATGCAGGGGACCCAGGTTCAATCCCACATTGCCACAACTAAGATATCCTGTTTGTCTCAACTAAAGATCCTGCAGGCTACAACTAAGACGTGGTTCAGGCAAATAAATAAATACACTAAAAGAATATTTAAGCTGTTGGTTTTCTTCTGAAAATAACTTTTGAAGTCTATATATATTTTTTCAATATTTTGTTAAAATGAAAATAATTTGGATTTGTTTATTGTACAGTGGTCTATCACAATTGTTATGCTGCCTGACAAATGGTAGTAGGTCAGTAAATACTTGACTCAATTAGTAGCCATATTTTTTTAATCTGTCTCCTAAGGTAAAAGAAATAAAAGCAAAAATAAACAAATGGGACCTAATTAAAATTAAAAGCTTTTGCACAGCAAAGAAAACCATTGACAAAAAGAAAAAACAACTTAATGAGGTAAAATATTTGCAAATGATATGACAGATAAGGGGTTAATATCCCTTATATATATAAAATATATATAATATCCCTTTATATATATAAAATATATAATCAGCTCTTACAACTCAATATAGAAAAACAGCCCAGTCAAAAAATGAGCAGAATGGGCTGCTCAGTAGTAAAGAATCCACCTGCAGTGCAGGAAATGGTAGGAAACATGGGTTCAACCTTTGGGTCAGAAAGATGCCCTGGAAGAGGGTATGGTAACCCACTGCAGTATCTTTGCCTGGAGAATTCCATAGACAGGGGAGACTGGTGAGCTACAGTCCATGGGGTCACAAATATTTGTAACAGAATTAAAAATGAAAAGAAAATTTATCAGGATTCATTGCATGTAGCTGAAGCTACTCAGTGCAGCTGAATGCAATGCAAAATCTTAAATAAGGTATGAAAATAATGTATACTAGCATAAACTGTTGTGACATTTAAACAAAATCTGTACTTTAGTTAATAAAACTATTACATGTTAATTTCCTGTTCTTTTTTTTTTAAACATAGTATTACTTTATATTCTCAGATTTTTAAGCCTAGACTTGAATAAGATTGCTCTGTGCTTTTCCTTTTTTATACCATCCTTTTCTCGTTTTGGAGTCAACGTTATATTAGCCTTATAAAACAAAGTAGGACTTGTGCCCTTTCTGTTCTCTGGAAGAGCTGTGTGACTCAAAATGTCTTTAACCTTAATGACATTGTGGTTCATATGAAAATAATTTGTGAAACTTTTTAAGGCAAGCATAGTAACCTCGCATATGAGAGAAGATTAATATTCTGAATGCATCCACTTGTTTAATGCAATGTAATCTATATTCCCGTTCATTAAAGCAGAATTTTAAGCCGTTTTCTTCAAATATTTTGTATTCTTTTTGGTTTATCTTCTTTATTTATCAGCTTCTAGAAACTGATACTGTGATGATGGGTTTGCTTATTTCTTCTTACATTTTATCATTTTTTCCTTTGTACATTTAGAGGCTTTTGTTAGATGTGTATAAGAGACAGGTTCTGACCAGTTAGAGCCAATTTTGCTCCAAGTACCATCTCCTCCTTATCAAGATTTTCATCAAAGCACGTGTTTCCTAAAATTTTAATAATAATGGAAACTTAAGCCTCACTGGTAAGGACTGCCTCTTTCGGAGGCATTTTGACTAANTACGCATTCAAATATAAAATTGCTTTAGTTACTTAGTGAATCATTCTTTTTGACTTAGTCTTTGTTATTTGATACTGTATAAGCTGACTGATATATATATTTTTTATCTACTGACTTTGTTTTTCTGCATCCTAATGTTTACATGTGCTTCTTGCCAATCACATATAGCTGCATTTTAAAAAATACCAAGTCAGAAAATTTTGCCTTTTAAATAAAGGTTTTATTCCACTTATATTTATTGGATGGAAAATAGGAACATTTATGGAAAGACAGGAAGAAAGAGTTAGGGGGGTAGTTTGTAAAGACTGAAAGTGATCATTTTATAAAAATTTGGAGAATGTCCTATTTTCATAAGTTGATAGATCTTGATACCCTTAAAAGTGAAATAGCCTAAAAACATAAATAGTTCAACTATGTATTCAGATGATAAATTCATGAATTCCAGAGTCATAATAGAATATTAAGGGAAGCTAGTGAATTTAAAATCTCAGATGGAAGATAACCATTTAATCCTATGAAATGGTACTTTGGGATCACCCCCGAAGGCAAAAGTGTAAGCTGAATCATCAATCAATCTGACCATTATGGTCTTTGAAAATGTTCTTATAATATTTAAGTTGTTGATTTTTGGGACTTTTTTTTCTGGTAGTCCAGTAGCTAAGACTCCTTGCTCCCAATGCAGGGGACCCGGGTTCAATCCCACATTGCCACAACTAAGATATCCTATTTGTCTCAACTAAAGATCCTGCAGGCTACAACTAAGACGTGGTTCAGGCAAATAAATAAATACACTAAAAGAATATTTAAGCTGTTGATTTTCTTCTGAAAATAACTTTTGAAGTCTCTATATATTTTTTCAATATTTTGTTAAAATGAAAATCATTTGGATTTGTTTGTTGTACCGTGGTCTATCACAGTTGTTATGCTGGCTGACAAATGGTAGTAGATCAGTAAATACTTGACGTAATTAGTAGCCATGTTTTTTGAATCAGTCTCCTAAGGTAAAAGAAATAAAAGCAAAAATAAACAAATGGGACCTAATTAAACTTAAAAGCTTTTGTACAGCAAAAAAAACCATTGACAAAAAGAAAAAACAATGAGAGAAAATATTTGCAAATGATATAACAGATAAGGGGTTAATATCCAAAAATATATAATCAGCTCTTACAACTCAATATAGAAAAACAACCCAGTCAAAAAAATGAGCAGAATGGGCTGCTCAGTGGTAAAGAATCCACCTGCAGTGCAGGAAATGGTAGGAAACATGGGTTCAACCTTTGGGTCAGAAAGATACCCTGGAAGAGAGGATGGTAACCCACTGCAGTATCTTTGCCTGGAGAATTCCATAGACAGGGGAGACTGGTGAGCTACAGTCCATGGGGTCACAGAGTCGACACAATTGAACCGAGTGAGCACACACACACAACATACAATAAAATATACTGGAGTATATATAGAAAAATTTTAAATAAATAGGTAAAAACAAAACAAACCCAAGATGAGCAGAAGACCTAGATAGCCATCCACATGTATTCTTTGGAAAAAGGTCTAACAGGCACATGAAAAGATGCTCAACATAACTAATTATTAGAGAATGCTAATCAAAAACAATGAGATACCATGTCTTACCTGGCAGAATGGTTACTGTCCAAAATGTCTGTAAATAACAAATGTTGGCCAGGATGTAGAGAAAAGGGAACCCTTGTACACTGTTGGTAGAAATGGAAATTGCAGTCAATGTAGAGAATAGTATGGAGATTCATCAAAAAACTAAAAATAACATGTGCACCCATGGCTGATTCATGTGAATGTATGGCAAGAACCACCACAATATTGTAAAATAATTAGACTCCAATAAAATTAAAAAAAAATTTTTTTTAAGTGTTGACCACACCAAAAAAAAAAAACACCAAAAACCAAAAATAGAACTACCATGATTCAGCAATTCCACTCTTGGGTAAATATCCAAAGAAAATAAAAGGCATTAATTCAGAAAGATACATGCACTCCAGTGCTCATAGCAGCATTATTTATAATAGCCACCATATGGAAGCAGCCTAAGTGTCCATCAACAGATGAATGGGTAGAGAAGATGTGTGTGTATATAAAATTCAGTTATTACTTAGCAATAAAAAAGAATGAAATGTCATTAGCAGCAATGTGGATGGACACAAAAAATTGTGCTTAGTGAAATAAATCAGATAGAAAAAAGACAAATATTCTTAGTTATCACTTACATGTGAAATCTAAAAGAAGAAAACAAATGTATAAAAGAAAACAGAAACAGACTCACAGATACAGAGAACAAACTAGCAGTTACCAGTAGGGAGAGGGGTGGCAGGGGAAGACGGGGGTATGAGATTAAGAGGTACAATCTACTATGTATAACATAAATAAGCTACAGGGATATATTGTATAGCATGGAGAAATATAGCCATTATTTTTGTAATAACTTTAAAACAGTACAACCTATAAAATTTTAATTTTATTTAAAATTTTATTTATTAAAATTTATTTGAAATTCTATATTGAGTTACTATTTTGTATACCTGAAGCTAATATATTACTGGAAATCCACTGTATGTCAATAAAATATAAAAATTAAAAAGCTTTAAAATAAAATTTATGGGGTTTGGTGTGGTGAGTCAGAGAAAGAGACCCAGCTGTCTCCTTAGGTGTTTGGGACAGCTAATGATGCCGCTAGTACAAGATAGGAATTACAGGGGGAAAAAACACATTGAATGGCAAGACACTGAGTTGTTTAGATGTACTGACTTTGAGGTGATTTTAAGACATCTCTGTTGGAACTTAGTTTAGGGTGTGGATTTGGAGCCAAAGATCAGGCAGTTCTTGAAGCCATTTTAAGAAGAGTTCACCCAAGGATAGCTGATGAGAAGATTGCTGGTAACAAGAGGAATACCAATACTGAATTAATGGAGCCAGGGAACAAAACTGAAAAGGAGGAATCAAAGCATGAAATGGATATTAGAAAACCGCGAAAGCAAATACTTAAAGAGGGTTGGAAGTGCCTCACAATGTCACACAGTGATTAGAGTCAGACTGTGAGGCCTGGAAAGGTCATTCAATCAAGAGTGCTGTGAGGACCTTTCTATCATGTCAGTAGAACAGTAGAACAGTAGGACAGAAGCTAGAGTTAATAGGTTTAATCTGAATCATAGTGGATGACAGTACTTTTTAAAGACTACATAGCAATGGAAGAGAAGAGGAAAATAAAGTTAGATTCCTTCTACAACCTGGTACCAAAAAAATCCCAGATGGGCTAAGCATTGAAATGTAATATTAAATCATGAATATAAATAAAATATGAGAATACCAGGGACAAAAATAAAAGGACAGAGAAAGCCTTGTGAAATACCATGGCAGTGTCATGAATTAAAAACAAAATATTTGTACAGCTAATACTAAAACTTCTGTATATCAAATTGTGCATGCATGCTGAGTCGTGTCCTACTCTCTGCAACCCTATGGACTGCGACCCACCAGGCTCCTCTGCTCATGGGATTTCCCAGGCAGGAATACTGGAGTGGGTTGCCATTTCCTTCTCCAGGGGATCTTCCCAACCCAAGGACTGAACTTGTGTCTCCTGCATCTCCCGCGTTGCAGGTGGATTCTTTACTGTGGAGCCACCAACAAAACTATGAGAGAGGAAAAACTGGGAGGGTGGAATAAAGGATTGGCAAACTATATGATTAACAGAATTTAAGTCTTTGACACCAGAAGACTGTTTACAAAACAGTAAGAAAAATGCACTGTAGTTTTTAAAAATGTGCTAAAGAAAATACATGGAAAACAATTTTAATATCACTATCATTTGAAAACTGGAAATCAGTAAGATGTCATTTCATTA